>JBBDHG010000018.1:85000-172500 GCA_037951165.1 Lophius americanus
CCTTTATTTAGTTTCAGATTTCTTTGGGCCTTTTATTATTACTATTATCTTAGAGACTTTAAATTAACCCTAAATTGACAAATCATGTTTTTAAACAGGATAAAATAATAATTATTATAATAATAATAATAATAATAATAATAATAATAATTTCATGATTAAATGTTTTATTTAATTACATTCTGACTAAATTCTCTCAAATGACTTGGTTAAGCTTGTTATTAAAGGTGAAGGTGGAGACAGGAGATAAAGGTGGAGACAGAAGGTGGAGACAGGAGATAAAGGTGGAGACAGAAGGTGAAGGTGGAGACAGAAGGTGAAGGTGGAGACAGAAGGTGAAGGTGGAGACAGAAGGTGAAGGTGGAGACAGAAGGTGAAGGTGGAGACAGAAGGTGAAGGTGGAGACAGAAGGTGAAGGTGGAGACAGAAGGTGAAGGTGGAGACAGAAGATAAAGGTGGAGACAGTAGATAAAGGTGGAGACAGAAGGTGAAGGTGGAGACAGAAGGTGAAGGTGGAGACAGAAGCTGAAGGTGGAGACAGTAGATAAAGGTGGAGACAGAAGGTGAAGGTGGAGACAGGAGATAAAGGTGGAGACAGAAGGTGAAGGTGGAGACAGAAGGTGAAGGTGGAGACAGAAGGTGAAGGTGGAGACAGAAGGTGAAGGTGGAGACAGAAGGTGAAGGTGGAGACAAGGTGAAGGTGGAGACAGAAGGTGAAGGTGGAGACAGTAGATAAAGGTGGAGACAGAAGATAAAGGTGGAGACCTGGTGAAGGTGGAGACAGAAGGTGAAGGTGGAGACAGAAGGTGAAGGTGGAGACAAGGTGAAGGTGGAGACAGAAGGTGAAGGTGGAGACAGAAGGTGAAGGTGGAGACAAGGTGAAGGTGGAGACAGAAGGTGAAGGTGGAGACAAGGTGAAGGTGGAGACAGAAGGTGAAGGTGGAGACAGAAGGTGAAGGTGGAGACAAGGTGAAGGTGGAGACAAGGTGAAGGTGGAGACAGTAGGTAGAGGTGGAGAGTTTAAATCAGTTGAACTCTGAATCCTGACTTTATTCTAAGAATCCTGACTTTATTCTGAGAATCCTGACTTTATTCTAAGAATTCTGACTTTTATTCAAATTCTGACTTTAATCTCATTATTCGGAGTCTAAAATCTAAATCTCCCCAAAACAGATCCCTGGTCCTCCTCCGTACGTTTCTGCAGAGAGAGTCGATGATGATGATGATGATGATGATGATGGTCTTCCTCTACCTTCACCGTGACTCATAGTTTCCTCCTCAGACACTCCAGCCCTTCTTTTCTTCTCCGATCATCTCGTCCAAATCTTCCGATCTCAGCAGGAAGCTCACTTCTGACCACCACAGTCTGTCCATGACCTCTGCGGCATCTTTACAGAAACCTCTCGGGGATTCACACATCTTCCTCCCCCATCTTCCTCCCCCATCACTCATGAGTCTGTTACAGCGAGTGTGGGGGGGGGGTTTCCCTACGAGCCCACCGGGGGAGCCAGCGTCTGTGAGACCCACTCTGGGGTCTGCTACATTTGGATCATGATGTAGGGGCTGGTTTGTGGTGTGATGGAGGAACCAGGAAGTCCAGCATGAACCTCTTCATCATTCATGCGGTGCTGCAGCGCCCTCTACAGTCCAAAGGGGGGAAGATCACAAAAAACAGGGATGTGTCACACCTGAGACTTTTTTACAGGATGAAGATTTTCCATGTCTCTTCATATTAGAGGAGGAAGGATTTTATGTTTTCATTAATTCATTAGATACTTGATGCTAACACAAATATGACCAAATAATCAAACAACGCATTAATCACTCTCCTCTACACTGTAAAAAAATAAAAAATACAATAAACAAAAAGGGAAAAGGAGCCGAAAACCCTTTAGAGGAAACTTCAGCTTTAGACACAGCTTAAGAACTTCACTGGAACAAACTGACAGCTGAAAGTGTCAAAACTGTTTGTGTGTGTGTATTTATACATATATATATATATATATGTGTGTATTTATACATATATATTATATTTTATTCACTAGATGCTTTTCTTTAAATGAAAAACACAAACTTTCCCATCAGTCGCTCCTTTTTACTCCAACATTTGGTGAATATTTTTTTACATAACCTCACATTTTAACACGAGGAGTTCAATCAGGGGTTTTACTTGTGCAAAACAGGGGACTGGGGGGCTTTTCAGGGGACACCAGCGTAGGACCGGTTTACGCTCCAGTTCCATGTGTTTAAACCAGAGTGCAGAATCCTGGATTTACTGACAAGTTAACTCTAACCTGACAGACGATCCGGACCCCACCTCCTCTCTCTCTCTCTCCTGGTGTTTGGTTTGCTCCGTGGTCGAGCGAGGGACTCCTGTTCAAACACCGATGACCTCATTGACCCGGAGGAAGAGTAAATAAAGGAGCGACTGACATCTGCACCTACTCTAACATCCACTAAGTCCGACTCTCCAAAGCAGAACCCTCTTAAAGTTCTATTTCATTTTTAACGTAGAGCCAGACTTTATTTAGTAGAATCTCATAGTGTTGTAAATTATATACATATATAAAAACAACAACTAACTCCACACACCAGGTCATAAAAGCGAGGAAACTGGCCAAAAGGGAAGTTTTGTTGCAGCAATTTTCCCGTTGCGACATAAAAAATCCAATATTTGCATTGTAGAAAAAAATAAACCAGAAGGTACAAAGTCGGGATTCAATCAAACCCAGACGGAACACATCCAAACGTTACCCATAATGATTCTTTTAATAACTCAAGACTGAGCAGCTCTTCATCCAGACATGTCATACTTTACAAAAAAAATACAATAAACTAAAACAAACAAGAATTTAAGGCTAAATTTACTGAGATTAGATGCAAAGTATTGACAAACAAACAAAAACACAGTTTTAACATCAGAATAAATGTTCTTGATCGCAGGGCTGCGGTTCTGATAGACTCTACCGGAGGATTTCGATTTTCAAATCAATATGATTTCAAACGTTCACTTTGATCACCATTAAAAGAACCGTTTTCAGCTTCTGACTTTTTTTTTTCTGGGTTCGGCGCCGCCTTCACTGAACGACAACTTCTACCTGATTTATTCTTGCAGCGTCTTACTGAATAAAACGGGACGTGATGATGGTGCGGTTCTGGAAAGGCTTTTTTCACGTTCATTTGTAGAGCAGTGGATCGGTGTGTGACGCCGGTATTTGTAAATACCAAACACTGTTTCAACATTCACACACTTTAAAAAGTTACATTTATTTCAGAAAGGAGGAAAAAAAAAAAAAAAACATAAATACCGAGCAGCTCGCCGATTCAGAACCCAATCGAGAAAAAAAAGGAAGAAGCGGGTTTAAAGCGGGCCGCAGATCATCTCATGTGGACTAATGAGGGGGGTGTGGGTGTGTGTCTGTGTGTGTGTGTGGGGGGGGGTTTACATGATAATTATGTGTTAAATGACAACTTAGAGTTGTCATTTTAAAACCAAGCAGCAAAAATTGTGGCTTAACAGCAATCTGATGATGTTTCCGGGTCAAGTCCACGCAGGGACCCGACTCTTCTATCTGGTTCTGACCCGAGCTCGACCAGAACGCAGCGTTTTTGTCCCCAATTCTCTCTCGCGTCTTTATACAGTTTGTTCTACACATATATATGGAAGAAAAAAAGAAAAGAAAAATTGGAACATCCAGGCAGGTTCAGCAAGTAGGACAGACATTCAATCAGAACAAGAAGAAGAAGAAGAAGAAGAAGAAGAAGAAAGAAAAGGAAAAGTGTGAAGCGTCTAGACGACGGCCGGTTCCGAGTGAACACCAAAGGTCCTTTTTCCCCCGAAAGAAGGTTGATCTCTTTTTTCTTTTCATCTCCTCTTTCCTTCAAGGTTAAACTCCGTTCCACAGCTACTGTTCAGAGGGTCCTGATAGTCCTTTCCCCGGGTCCCCCACCATCAGCCCAGGACGACGGCGCCGGCCGGCAGCACGATCCCCGACACGGTGAGTCGATCCGCGGCTCGTTGGGAGCGATCTCCTGCCGGACCCGGAGAATCTCTCCATTATGACTTCTGGGGGGGCAGCGGGCGTCGGAACAGCAGGATGTGTGGCTCTGAGGGGGAAGAGAAGACGACGATGAAGCTCGACTCCTTCACATTCATAGTCCACGAGGTCATCGGGGACTTATGACCCGTCTGAACAGAACCAGAAAAATAAATCCAAAGAACACGTCCTCTCTTCTCTTCACTACGTCAACAAACAAACAAACAAACCTGGAGGCTTCAGCATGAAATGTTTATATTCATGTCAACAGAACATCTTGTGACATTGTTTTTCAGAACACCAGTCAGATTCTGCCCTGAAGACACTTTAGGCCCGTTATGACGATGCAGACAAGAACCGGTTTGTGACCAGTCTAAATATTCTCAACAGCTTCTTCATAGTTAGAAGTAGAATTCTATCAAGTATTAAATACGTTGACATTTGTTTTAAGTTCGATTTGAACTCAAAACTTTATCCCAACTAGTCTTCGTTAACGACATAAGAAGTTCTGCACGGGTAGAAAAAGTTCTAATGTGTTTGACAGAAATCAGAGCCTCTGCCTGTAAGACATTCTTATGATGTTTTTAAATGTAATTTAAAAGAAAAGGAAGGCCAGCGGGTCAAATGTAAAGAAATAATGTCAATGTCGTGTTGTCCATGTGTGTAAGACTGAACGTGTTTTAAATGAGGATACATTATTATCATTACTAATAATTAGGTCAAAGAAGCTGTAAATGAACATTTAACCCTTTTTTAAAAAGGATTTAAAGTCAAACTGTCAAAGTACAGATGTGACAACCCTGAGAAACAGACAGAAACAAATTTATTAAATAGTTCCACCATAACAGAACCACGAAAAACTCCCTCAAAAGAAACAGGACATCAAGTTCAGAACTTCTGATGGCGGAGCTGGAAGGTACCTGGCTGGTGGATCATGTAGTGGACCCATCCTTGGCTTTGCTGGACTCCCAGGTTCCTCCACTCGGTCTCAGACATCAAATGGGTTTTGGGCACGCGCTTTGCGATTTCTTTGGGAAGCATTACGTGTCTGCAAGTTTACAAAAAGTGATGGGATGTTAAACGACTATGGAATCCTCGAATAGATGCAAAGGCTCGTGTTACGTGACTGACATTATTCAACTTGTTACCTCTGCTCATGTCATTTCAGAATAACAAGAGGATGGGTTAGTTGGATTAAAGTGTGTGTTGTGAAAACATGATGCATACACACCTGTACTCATATTTGTCGTCGTCGTACTTGTCAGAGTAGTAGATCTGTTTGTGAGACATGACTGGACCTGTTGTAGAGGTTGAAGCATTGGTCAGTATGCAGAAGGAGGAAAAAAAGATCAGTTCAATATATTTGTTTCAAACGTGACAGCAAGTTCTAGTTAGCCACCCGGGTTAGGTGATGCTAACAGTCCAGCTAATGTAGCTGAAGTTAGCGTTATCTCTGACAACTTACGTTTAAATAGAAGCAACACGGGATAGTTCTGGTGATGTAGAAGGCAAAAGATGAGCTTAAAAGGTTACTTAATAGGACTGTCAAAATCCCAAAATGAAAAGGTAGATTATCCCAGCGTTTCTCGCCCAGAAGAAGCGAGACACCGACCCTTCCTTTGTTTCCCTCTCGAATATTGCCCTACCCGCTTCTCACCGTTCAAATAGACCACGTCTGATCCCATTGGTCCATCGAGAAGCAGATCTCGCCTGTGATTGGTCAGTGTTTTCCGTCGCAGGAAAATGTCGTCATTGCAAGTTCCGCTCCTTGTTGATCACCAGAAAATTGTTGTAAACAATCTTGCATTTACCGTCGTACGATCAAAACGTGAAATACGTTCCATAATAAATAAATTAGTATATATTAAACAAACAAAAAAATCATAAAAAATATTGGAATTACAATAAAAAACACAAATCATAAAAAAATATATAAAGGATTAAAATAAAACGAAATAAAACATAAAAGAAATGTTAGAATTAAAATTTTAGGTGACAACAAGTCATAAATATAAAATAGTATAACGATGTAATAAAATTTAACTAAGTTAATCTCTATCATTCTTCTTATATCTTAACATTTTTGATGTGATTCAGAAGGGCCACCAGAACGGTGACAAACTGTCTCTTAAGATGATATCTGAAAAAACAAATGAGTAAGCAACATGTTACTTTTCCACAACAATGCTTTACATGAAAGGATTACTCAAATGTCTGTTTGGCATTTAAAATGCAGATTGTGTGCATTTATTTTGAAGTTTATGTAAATAACAAAGCTGTGGTCTATTTGTACCCAAACAAAAGGCCTTATCATTTCCTCTTCTTATCTATCTAAATTGATGGTTGAAGTCACGATAGCACAATGGCCATGATTGCTTAACGACAAATAACTAACAACATTAGTTTTGATTGAGCATTGTTGGATAAAAGAGCTTTGAAAACGAATTAATACATCAAAAAAAAAATACAGAACACAGAAAGAATGAATGGAATTATTTTCAAGTCATATCAGTATGCTAATCAAGGACTAAACAGTGAACATAGTTTCATTTTGGAGGGGAAGGAGTCAGGTGATGAAATTCTTGTCCACACTGGAGCAACTGCAGAGGAGGGGTTCTCCGGCCTGGCAAGTCCCACACTTCTAATATAACTCTGCTGACGTGTCAGTGTGCGGCTGGTCGGGTCGCCTCTTCCGTCTCTGTGTACATATGTATATATATAGGTAGTTCACACATGTAGTTGTTTTATTAAAGGCCAAGGGAAGCATCTGCGCCCATCACTTGTCTCTATCATCTGCGAGCGTCAATCAAGCTGATGTGACTCGTTTTCCTGACACGACACTTTGACCTGATTGGGTGAGCCTGCGCTGAGGGGCGGGAACTCAGAGCTGATTCTGAATTGCCATTGGAGGAGGAGCGCAGTGGTTTTTGTGACGCAGCTCGGAATTCCCAAAGTTCCCAAGTTCACGAGAAGAGAGAAGCGTTGGACATATTAAATATTTAAAAAAAAAACGTTTTGAAGGCAAAACAACGAGCGACTGAGCTGTAAGCAAGCTGGGTAAATAAACCACCTTCTTTGTGTTTAATTCGGTAGAGCCGTGGCGGTTTTTGAAGAGCTCGCGAGCGGTCGGAGCAGACTGATTACGCGGAAGAGGAGTGCGGATGTTGAAGTCTGTCTTCCTTTGTTTACCATCCTGAATGAACCTGTAATTTGGTAGCAACAACAACCACAACCCCTTAATTTGTTTCTCTCACGCACGAAACAGAAGTTTAACGGGGCATAGTGCCGTCGACACGTGAGTATCAACCGTAGTTGGCTCCTCCGTGGATCCTTGAGCTGCTCGTGTCTGGAGGTTTGACCATGTTTGGTCATTTTAGTGCCTCACTGTCTTAAGTGGATAAAATGATGTGAATGAATGATTTCCTGCAAATCTTTGGTCTAATGAATGTAACCAGTAGATGCTGGTTTCCTTTGACTGGAGCTGTTGTTTAACTGCGCAGTAGTGGTGTGAAATATGCCACCAGACCGTTACATAACTTGTATATAAACGATAATCCGGTCTTCATCCCGCCCCTGTGGAAAATTAGTACCCAAACTGTAACATAATTGCACAATTATGTCCATTTAGAACCCTATTTATGCCAAGTATCATCATTACGCTGCAGAAAATGCGTCATAATTGCGGGGTGTTTTCGCATAATTCAGGACTGATTTCGCATAATAACGATCCGAATATCCACTAACCATCGAGTCACTCTCGTTTTATTACACATAAATAAGTGTGCGAACAAGAACCAGACGTTTAGTGCGTGCATGGGGCGTTTTTCAGTGAAAACACGTTTGTTGTTTCTGTCGTCGTCTGCAGAATAATAGCACAGCTGCTGTGCCGAGTTGAGCCTGAAGGGGGCGATGTCCGACAACAGCAGCAGCACCGGCAGCAGCAGCGGCTCCTCCAACAACAGCTGGACCCTCCTCTCCCCGGAGGTGAGACCCAAAACACAAGAAAACGCTTGGAGGCCTTGTGTGCTGAGACATAATTTAGGCTTGGAGGATGGTTGTTTACCTTCCTAGAGAATACAAGTTCATACAAGTCTCCCATGTCGACACGCTTGAACACCAAATACTCAAGTCATGCATTAATATTTACAGTTGCACGCAAGTATTTGTAATATGGTATGGATGTATTCAGTCTGGAGGTGTGAGGCATTTCTCTACGGCCTCTTATTTATTTTTGTTTATACTATATAGTGTGTAATTATTAAACATTTTAATGTCCTCATCTAAAAAAAAAAAAATGTCTTTAAGTATTTTATTTCTTTCGGACATTTATATTAGTTTAACATCTGAGACAATCTAAATTTGCCTTAAACGTGACAAATAGTTTAGTCAAGTATGCTTTTAAACTGTAAGGAGAAGCCAATTTTAAGATTTTAAAAGGTTTTATATAATTCTCTTTAATAAATCCTCACATGCCGTGATATACCTAAACAATAATCCACGTAGAATATCACTTTCTCAATAACCATGGTTAATGCCTCCTACTTCGTGGTCCTGTTGACATGTGGTGTCCTGCAGGGCTACGCCCTCGGACCCTTACTGTTTAGCATATACATCTTGCCACCAGGTCAGATTAAAAACACCATTCTTCAGGTGGAAGACATTTTTCAATATTAAAGAGAGTCAAAATGAGCTCAACCAAACAGTTAAGCAGGACATCAAGGGGTTAATGCATGACTCCACTGCTGTTGGGGAATCTAATCCTCTGTACAATGACTCAAACACTTCCCTTAAGTACATATTTGAGGTATACGTGCTATATTACAGTATTTACATAATGTAGCACACTATATATACTTTAATGACAAACTCTAGCTGAAGCATTAGCTTCAGAAGAGAAACGGTTACACTCCTAAAAGCATCAAAACATAGTCCTCTAATCAGGTTTTTGGGGATTGTTGTTGCTAGGCAGAGAAAAGGTTAGAGCTGGATCACAGATTGGCTTCATTGCCCGGAGGGAGGGCGTGGCTTTCTGTGTTTGTTTAGAAAGTGACAGGTGAATTAACCAATACAGTTTTTGATTTATAGTGGGTCGCCTTAAGCTTTCAAGAAGGCCGATTTTAACTAGCTTTTGAGAGGTCCTATTTTGAGGAATAGGACCTCCATGCCAATGGAAAAGGACCTTAAACCCACTGGAGACAGAACACCCTACAGGCAATATAGACTCCCCAGTTCACTAGTCAAACCCACCCAAACACAAGTAGAACATGCACAGTTCACACAGAAAGGCCCGGGGGGAACTTGAACTCAGAACCTTCTTGCGGTCTTCAAACAGTGCTAACCGCCTCATTGCCCCAGGGAAAGCTACCCAATTTCCAATTTGGCTAGAACATTCTGTTTCTTCCTAGCTACTGATGTTGCATAAGCTACTGAACTGAATGTAAGGTATGCAAAGATAGCTCATCCTTAAACACTGACGCTAGCCAAATCCAACGCACGCAAAAACACAGCAGTGACATCAATCCAAAACCTGATTGGGAACATTTTTTCTGCTGAGTCACTGTTGTAACTGTTGATGCAAAGCTATGAGAACATTCTGCTGATTGTTCACACTCTCACTGAAGTAAGGCATATTTATATATATATATATATATATATATATACAGGGTTTTTACTTGAATGGAGTATTTCTCTGTTGTACTTTTACTTAAGGATCTGAATATGTGTCTGATAGCATGTAGGCACACCTGAATAACTGTAACTGTCAGTAAGGCGCCATCTGCTCTCCTCCCACAGGAGGCTGCTGTTGAGAACGTTGGACCGGTGGATGACGGCACCGAGAGCTTAGGTGACGTCCCGAGTCTCTCTGAGGAGATGGCAGGTATTGACACCTTAAATCTCTGGCTAATGGCACGAAAATAAGAATCCACTTTTTCCTCCCGACCGGCTCTTTGTTTTCTTTTTCATGTTTTTTTTGGTTCTGACATTGTGTGAATATGATTCCAGGGACTTCTATGGAGTTCAAATCAAGTGACCTTTCAGTGGAAACCGTCTTCTCTGAAGAAGGACATCAGGTTGGTCCATATATGACGGCCATTAAACAACATCATCATGATGAAGAGGTCAGAAAACCCCCGAATACTACAGAAGGACTCTGAACTAAGGGTTAGGGTCCATGCAGGGTCAGATGTGTTTAGTCTTTGTCACGGTCTTTGTGTCAGAACCGACGCTCAGTAGAAATAAAGAGGATGTGTAGAAATGGTCAAATGTCACTCTGGGCTGAACAGGAAGTCATTAAATCAAAGAGAAGTACTTGTGATGTATAAACAATAAACAAAAGAAAAATATAAAGGCACCAGAGAGAAAACACAGAGAAGTATTGAAGTATTCACGTCAAACCTTTTCTTCAGGTGTGTCAGGAGACCTCTCCGGACTCCAGCGAAGGCCCCATCCCTTCCAGTCCGGCCCGAATGAGTCCGATTCTAACGAACCCCGCCGACCCGTCTGACCTCGATACGGACAGTCAGCCTCCGGTCATCCATGACATCGTAACGAGCTCCCCGAGCGACAACGAGCACCTGGGCGCCACGCCCTTCGTCACCAATATTGACTTGGGGGCTCCGCTCGTTATTCCCGTCGCCGAACTCTTTCCAGCGGAATCTGAAGGGTCCCGCTCGACCTCGCCCCCCGTCGAGTTCCCCGTCTATGCGGAAGAAGAAGAACCTGACAGTTCTGCTGAGGGCGAGATGATTCCTGGTCTCTCTGCTGGGGCTAGTCCTGTCCTCACTGCTGAACCTGAGACCACCATCCCCACAGAGACCCTCGCAGCCACGGATCCACCATCTCATGTTGAAGATGATATCAGCTGGGCCCCAGCGGGTCCAGAACCATCAGGCCAGGATCCAGAGAGCCTGGTGGCCGATAGTTCTGTTGTCGATAGTCCAGCACCAGAGACAGTGGGACCACTGGAGGAAGAAGAGGAAGAGGGGCAGGAAGAGGAGGAGGGGCTGGAGGAGGAGGTGGAGGTGACTGCGACTGGGGAAATGGAGCCGTCTGAACCAGAGACCCCAGAGGAGCTAGAAGAAGGAGAAGGTAATGGATCAATGTGCGGCACTGATGCGTCAGGCAGTAGAACTTTTCTTCACTTCATAGGTTTTCTCTAGTCAGAATTCTTCAGTACTATTTTAACAACTTTCATTTCTACTTCCCCCTTTTCAAAAAGTGTTTAAAAGTCCTCAGACTAGGAAAGACGTTACCGGGTCAGAAGACATGAAGGCTGGTTCCGCTGATTTAATACATGACATGACAGAATCATGTTAATTATTTCTAAATGTGTAATACAGAATATTCCTCTAAAAAGAATACGAGTGTCCACCTTCAGTTAGCCATCATAGACAGTCATGTGACCGTCATGTCACAGTTATATACGGTCATGTGACAGTCATGCAACACTCCTATACGATCATGTGATAGTTATATACGATCATGTGATAGTTATATACGATCATGTGATAGTTATATACGATCATGTGATAGTTATATACGATCATGTGATAGTTATATACGATCATGCGATAGTTATATACGGTCATGTGATAGTTATATACGGTCATGTGATAGTTATATACGGTCATGTGATAGTTATATACGGTCATGTGATAGTTATATACGGTCATGTGATAGTTATATACGGTCATGTGATAGTTATATACGGTCATGTGATAGTTATATACGGTCATGTGATAGTTATATACGGTCATGTGATAGTTATATACGGTCATGTGATAGTTATACACGGTCATGTGATAGTTGTACACGGTCATGTGACAGTTATACACGGTCATGTGATAGTTGTACACGGTCATGTGATAGTTGTACACGGTCATGTGATAGTTGTACACGGTCATGTGACAGTTATACACGGTCATGTGATAGTTATACACGGTCATGTGATAGTTACATATGGTCATGTGATAGTTGTACACGGTCATGTGATAGTTGTACACGGTCATGTGATAGTTATACACGGTCATGGGATAGTTGTACACGGTCATGTGATAGTTATACACGGTCATGTGATAGTTATACACGGTCATGTGATAGTTATACACGGTCATGTGATAGTTACATATGGTCATGTGATAGTTGTACACGGTCATGTGACAGTCATGTTATAGTCATTTGACAAGGTGGCAGGTAGATGTTAAATATCTGATCTCCTCCAGAATGTCGGACAACTGACTCACAGTTTGTCACTAACTTAACAAAAGTCAAAACATTGAAACCTTTCAAGCAGCACAAAACATATGAAACACAGTTATGTTTACGTTTTCTAGCCCGAGCAGAACCGACCAATCACGAAGAGGAGAGCAGAACCCAGAGAGTTCTTTAGTTAACCCTAACCCACGTATGAGGGAGAGAGGATCGCTGATTAATCAGATGCTTGCTGTTATTAATAATAGTTACTAGAAAATACTTTTAATTCTACTAGAACTGATAATAATTACACTTGTAGTGATAATGATAACTTCATGGGGGGCATCAACGGGGTCCACAGCAGCAGATCCAGCCATGAACCATGTGACCCTGCAGGATGAGAAAGACTCCAGGGAAGAAGTCCAGCTAGTAAAATGAATTAATGGGAGAGAGGAAGCCAGAGAAGCTCAATGCATCATGGGAAATCCACCCCGAGCAGCCTAGACCTGTAGCATATTTACGATCTAGCTTAGGGCAGCCTTGAGCAGAAGCTTAATCAAAAAGGAAGACTGGAAGGTTCCAGGGGAGAGGATCCTGATAGCTGAAGGCTCTGACCGAACCCTGGATCCTGGAAGCCTGACGTTCCTGGTTTGATTATATGGAACTGCATATAAAGGCCTGATTATTTGTTTTTTAAGAAACGACTTCCATTCACAGAAAGGTCTTTAAATTCCATCCTCATGTCATCACTTCCTGTTTGGCACATGGGAGAGGAAAGCTTGGTCCATGGATGCAGTGTCCTGGTCTCTGCTTCCTGAAGCAGAATCCAGGCAGCCCTGAATTATTGAGTCCTGCCTCCAGAGGTTAGATCCTGCTCAGAGGATCGCTGAACATCTGATCTTCTAGTCAGCTTTGTGTTTGGTTCAGCAGCCAAGGATGGACTGATCTGCAGCTGGACCCTAGAACGCAAATGCTGTTCTCCTCCTAACTCCTCTTTCCTCTCATGTTCTGGATTAATTCTACTGCCGTAGATTTATCTATGTGAAAAGTTCAAAAACAATATTATAACTGATCCTAATATTGTTATGATCAGTTATAATAAAGCGACTTTCATGCAGAAAGTAAAAGTCCTCTTCTAGAAGCATTGGAGAAAATCTTTCCTTTTATATGCAGACCACCGGTGGTTTTAATGTTATGGCTCATCACTGTGTTTCCTCTTGTGTGTGAGTGTGGGACTCTATAATTTGTTGATGGAAGGGATTTGGAACAACATTTTAATCTTCCCACCTCACGGATTCAGACCTGAGGCAATCCTTGGTTTCAAAATTAAAGTCTGTTGGTCTTCCAGTAAAAAAACAGGAAGTGAACTTCGTTTCAAAATAAAAGTCTGACGGCCTTCCAGTAAAAAATAGGTGAGCCTTCGTTTAAAAATAAAAGTCTGTCGGTCTTCCAGTAAAAAAACAGGAAGTGAACCTTTGTTTCAAAATAAAAGTCTGTCGGTCTTCCAGTAAAAAAACAGGAAGTGAACTTTCGTTTCAAAATAAAAGTCTGTTGGTCTTCCAGTAAAAACAGAAAAGTGAACCTTCCAGTAAAAATAAGTCTGTTGTTGTTCCAGTAAAAACAGAAGGTCTGGAGTTTCAGAAGAAGAGACACAGAAGCGCAGAGAATAATGGAATAGTAGTAATAGTAATAGATTACTCTGCTGTGATTTGGGATATTAGAGCGGCTGAGATTGGGTAGTAATGAGATCATGCAGAGATGGTTGAGTTTGAAGTCTGGTATTTTGCGTGAGGCAGTCTGCCAGCAGGTAATTATGATTTTGCAAATAATTACAGCTCCGACTTCTTCCTCTTTTTTTTTTCCCACAAGTTGTTGAGATGATGTTTCATACATGTGGTTTAACTTTTAAGTCGGAGAGGTGATTAATGTGACGACTCTGAGGGCGTGTCTTCTTCCTCCCCTTCCAGATGCCCCGCCCTCTGAGCCACCTGGCACATTTGATTTGCGTGACACGAGCGGCGTCGGCGACGGGCTGCGGAGGAGGATTTTCCCCCCCTTCGATGCACCGAGGCCGAGAACGTCAGACGAGGAAGACGAGGATGAAGATGAACAGGAGTTCCAGCTGGCGGAGAGGAAAGACGAAAAGCCGTGGTTGTCCGTGAACAAGTGCATTGTGGGTGCTCTGATACTGCTGTTCCTAGGGTCGCTCTTCCTCTCAGGTGGGTTTGTGGAACACTTCCTGTCCTGGTCCGAAGAGCCAGGATGTTCTTAAGGAGTAATAATGATAATAATACATTAAATTACCTTATAAAGCTGTATTTGTTAGAAACATATATGTATATTTATGTATATAAAACATCAAATAAAAAAAATGAATAAAGAAAGCAACAAAAAAAAAAAAATATATATATATATATATATATATATATATATATATATATATATATATATATATATATATATATATATATATAAAAATAAAGATGATAGATTAAAAATGTATAAAAAAAGAAAAAAATCTTAAAAAATGAAATAAGGATAAATACATAAAAATAATAATAACTAGTATTTAAATAGGTGTCTTGTTGACAGGTTCAGGTTCTCTGACATGGATGTCGGTAGGTCCACATATTAGAAAAGACGTCTCTGTAAACGTCTGTCCTCGCTGGCTGAGACTCCAAACTGACAAATAACACCTCTGACTTTTACAACGACGCCCTTAACCCCCGTCATGGAGGCTGAAGGAGCTTAAACTACCTGTTGCTGTCAGAGACAGAATGTATCCCATGTTTGAAAGACTTCCTGTGTTCGTGTTAACACCTGACCTCCTGGAATGCTCTACACAAACACAAACACGACACGCTGTCGTGACTCGGTTCTGGAGCTGTGCGTCGAGTAGAAATACAAAACCAAAGGTGCCTGCAGTAAAAGGTGTGTGACAGATGGGTCGTCTTCTTCTCTGACAGGTGAATTTGACGCCTCTGAGTTGAGCGACGGAGAAGAAAGTCAGGTCTGTTCTCTCGTGTCTCACCTCCATGTTTCATGTCGTCCATTATCTGTTCAAAGCATACTTAAAGAGAAACTGGCTCTGAAAACGCTGGAGGCGGGATTATTTAAATATGCGGGCTTTTATGTTTTTGTCATCCAGGATTGGCTGAGTGATCCACAGGATCTGAAAGAGCTGCTGGATAAACTGAAGCAGGAAAACCAACAAATCGCTCAGCTGGAGGCTCGACTGCAGGTCAGTGCCGTGTTTCAGTTATGCAGATGTTAACGATGTTTCAGGCGCCGCGTCGTGGACAGAACTCCTGACTCCTGATGTTTGTCATGTGAACATGTGTCCGACCTTCAGAAAGGCTTCAACGTAACGACATTTGTCTCTCCTCTCTAGACTCAGAAAGAAGAACTGGACGCCGCTCTGAAGGCGGTGGCGGCGAGCGGCGACGAGACGGGGAAAGCAGATCTGGAACTGGAAAACCAGAAGCTGAAGGAAGAGCAGTCGTCTCTGCCTGAGCTGAAGAAGGAGCTGGAGAGCCTGAGGTCCAGAGTGAAGGAGCTGAACCTGCTCTCAGGTAGAACTTTGGAAATCCTAAAGTCCGTTTAACAGCCGATGGAATGTTTGCTGCTGAATGTGAAGATGAGGCCGTTAGGGCGATGTGAAGTCACCCTCCTGACATCATGGACCTCAACACTCACATGTGTGATTTGCTGAATCCTTCACAGATGATCGGGGGAAGCCCCCCGCTGCCTCCAGCTCTCCTCAACCCGCCGACGGCGATGGTCAGAACCTCCACGGCGAGAAGAAGGACACGCCTGACGAGGGACGGATGAAGGAGGAACTCGGCCGGCAGAAGGCTCTTTTAGACGAGAGCAGGAAAAGACTGGAAGGGATGAAGAAGGACGGAGGGGAACGGAAACGCGTGAGGGACAGTTTGGAGGACATCCAGAAGAAGCTGTCTGAGCGGGTGGAGCGGTGGGCTCAGAAGAAGTGGCATGAGAGCAAACGCAACGTGAATAAAGGCAAAATCAGTGAGACGGACAATCTGAAGAAAGAGGAGAAGAAGGAATGGAGGGGAGAGAAAGGCTGGAAAGAGGGCAAAGAGGGAGGATGGAAGGACAAGGAGGAGAGGAAGAAGAAGGAGGAGAGGAAGGACAAGGAAGACAAGAAGAAGGAGAGGAAGGACAAGAAGGAGGAGAGGAAGGACAAGGAAGACAAGAAGAAGGAGGAGAGGAAGGACCAGAATTCTCACAAGGAGGCATGGAGGAAACATCAGGATGAGTGGGAGAGAAAGAAAGGAGAGCGCAGCATGGACAGAGAGCAGAGGAGGAAGGAGAAACCGTGGCACAGTAAACCTGGAAAAGACTCCAACCATCCTCAGCAGCACCACCACCACCACCACCACCACCAACAACAACCCCACCACCACCACCAACACCAACCCCACCACCATCACCAACACCAACCCAACCAGCATCATCATCACCAACAACAACCCCACCAGCATCATCATCATCAGCACCACCAGAACGACTTCTGGGGGGACCAGGAGCAGAAGCTCAGACGCGCCATCCACCCCCGGCCCGGCTGCAGCTCGGTGGAGGACTGCGCCGGCAAGGAGGGGCTCTACCCGGTGGAGCTGAGTGAGTTTGAGGAGCTTCTGGAGGGCTACCTGAGCAAGCTTGAAGGATCTTCATCTGAGAACAAGGACAAGGTCAGGAGGCTGACGGCGGAGTTCTTTGAGGACGGCGTGTTCATCCACGACAGGGTCCTCTTCAGTGACTTTGCGGAGGATGTGGCGGACATCCTGGAGGACATGGCGGACTTCTCGGAGGCTGCCGGGCAAAAGGACGACGACTCCCTGGAGGAGGAGATGGAGGAGTTTGAACGGGAAGCCCTGTGGAAGTTTGCCGCCACGGCTTAAATAGACAAAAGTGGGAGGGGCTATAGGTGACGTCATTAAGATGCAGCACAGTTCCTCGCCCGTGGTCAGCTCTGTAATCTTAGTAGCGTCTGGTCCGGGTGGTTGTCCCTCCTCCAAACATGTCCGCCTGAGGCTTTAATTATAAGACGGGCTCCTTCTTGTCATTTTGGACTTAGCTGTTGTTGCCCACCTCCGTCGGGTCACGCCTCCAGAGAGCAGAATCCCCCGGTGACGTGTTGCGTGGACGCCCCTCTACATGCTGCATGTTGTCCTTTCATGATGTAGGATCGACCCGAGGACATTCGGGTCACAACAAAGGGCTTTTGTTTGGGTTCTATTTGCTACTACGTTGAATGGCTTGGCGTCTGAAAGACACCTTAAATCCACAGTTCAAATATTTTCTTTCCCTCAGTTGGCGTTCTGCCCTCTGTGTGCAGACGACCCGCCGCTGATCCCTGCAAGTTAAAACAAACGCTGGGAAAATCTCACAGGTGGCGTTCGCCTCCGGTTCTGTGTGCAACTGTCCAATCCCAGAGGATAAACTCCCTTCAATCAGAGCCGGTCCGACCGGTTCCGCGGCTCCCGTAGATTTAGCCAAACACACAATGAACGCCGTTAGAGAGCCTCGAGCGTTTGGTTTGGTTCCATCCTCCGACTCCCACAGATGTGTGTAAAAACGACCACGAACCAGTTTGTGAAGAAACAAAACACACAAGTGTGTGTTCCCAAAGAAAACAGAAGAACAGCAGCAGATGAAAGTTAGATTTATGACCAGCACCGTTCTCAATCCTTCACGTCCACAGCTTCACTTTTCACACGCCTGCTGTTTGGTTACTGCGTAGGTCACGTTCTACAGTTCAGTCAGAAACCGGTGGACGGGTTTTATCCCCAAAGGTTCCCTTTACGTCCGCCAACGTAAAGGTTTTTGTTTTTGTCCTCACGTTTCATGAGTGCTTCAAGGTTAGGAGATGATGGGTTGTGTCTTTGTAGGACGTCTTTGGAGAAGATGGTTTTATGTTCGTTGTTGACGTGTTTGTTCTGGAGATGTTCCCTCTCTGGGCGGATGTGGAGGTAAATATGACAGATAGTGATTGTCGGTTATTTTCCAGCTTTGAGTCTTTAATTTATTCTTTCTGTCGGTACAGAACCACAGACCCGCCGCGTCCAACATGTAAAGCTGTGACACAATTCTGTTTTCCAGCTGCTGCTTACGTGCCTTTATTATGACGCTGGCGAGGAGAGGTCAAAGGTTATATTTGCTGCTTCTGCATGTGGGGACTGACCTCGACTTTCCTCTGCTTGTAACTCTGCTGCTGCTGCAGCGCCGAGTGTGAATGTCATTAAAGGTTTACGCACGAGTTTCTGTCCAAGTGTCTGCACAGAAAAAATCTCCTCTAGACCAGAGGGACCGACTGACCGCGGCGTCCCTCTGTGAAAATGACAAAGACCTCATGTCAGGGGAAGACGAGATCAGGAGTTAGTAACGAGATAATAACTCATTCTTACTCTTTATTAAGGCGTGATAACGAGATAATAACTCGTTCTTACTCTTTATTAAGGCGTGATAACGAGATAATAACTCGTTCTTACTCTTTATTTAGGCGTGGCCATGAGATAATAACTCCTTCTTACTCTTTATTGAGGAGGGATGACGAGATAATAACTCGTTCTTACTCTTTATTAAGGCGTGGCCATGATATAATAACTCGTTCTTACTCTTTATTAAGGCGTGGCCATGATATAATAACTCGTTCTTACTCTTTATTGAGGCGTGATAACCAAATAATAACAAATTCTTACTCTTTATTAAGGCGTGGCCACAAGATAACTCTTTCTTACTCTTTATTGAGGCGTGATAATGACATAATAACTCGTTCTTACTCTTTATTGAGAAGTGATAACGAGATAATAACTCTTTATTAATCTTTATTAAGGCGTGGCCATGAGATAATAACTCAGTCTTACTCATTATTAAGGTGTGGCCATGAGATAATAACTCTTTCTTACTCTTTATTGAGGCGTGATAATGACATAATAACTCGTTCTTACTCTTTATTGAGAAGTGATAACGAGATAATAACTCTTTATTAATCTTTATTAAGGCGTGGCCATGAGATAATAACTCAGTCTTACTCATTATTAAGGCGTGGCCATGAGATAATAACTCAGTCTTACTCATTATTAAGGTGTGGCCATGAGATAATAACTCGTTCTTACTCTTTATTGAGGAGTGATAATGAGATTATAACTCGTTCTTGCTCTTTATTAAGGCGTGGCCACGAGATAATAACAAATTCTTACTCTTTATTAAGGCGTGGCCACGAGATAATAACTCTTTCTTACTCTTTATTGACGCGTTATAATGAGATAACTCGTTCTTACTCTTTATTAAGGCGTGGCCACGAGATAATAACTCTTTCTTACTCTTTATTGAGGCGTGATAACGAGATAATAACTTATTCATACTCTTTATTAAGGCGTGGTAGCGAGATAATAACTAATTTTCGGTCTTTATTAAGGCATGGTAGCGAGATAATAACTCGCTCTTACTCTTTATTAAGGCTTGGCCCCGAGATAATAACTTGTTCTTACTCTTTATTAAGGCGTGGCCACGAGATAATAACTCGTTCTTACTCTTTATTGAGGCGTGATAACGAGATAATAACTCGTTCTTACTCTTTATTGAGGAGTGATAACGAGATAATAACTCGTTATTAATCTTTATTAAGGCGTGGCCATGAGATAATAACTCAGTCTTACTCATTATTAAGGTGTGGCCATGAGATAATAACTCGTTCTTACTCTTTATTGAGGAGTGATAATGAGATAACTCGTTCTTACTCTTTATTAAGGCGTGGCCACGAGATAATAACAAATTCTTACTCTTTATTAAGGCGTGGCCACGAGATAATAACTCTTTCTTACTCTTTATTGACGCGTTATAATGAGATAATAACTCGTTCTTACTCTTTATTAAGGCGTGGCCACAAGATAATAACTCGTTCTTACTCTTTATTGAGGCATGATAACGAGATAATAACTCATTCATACTCTTTATTAAGGCTTGGCCCCGAGATAATAACTTGTTCTTACTCTTTATTAAGGCGTGGCCACGAGATAATAACTCGTTCTTACTCTTTATTGAGGCGTGATAACGAGATAATAACTCGTTCTTACTCTTTATTGAGGAGTGATAATGAGATAATAACTCGTTCTTACTCTTTATTAAGGCGTGGCCACGAGATAATAACAAATTCTTAGTCTTTATTAAG
Source organism: Lophius americanus (assembly GCA_037951165.1). NCBI lineage: Eukaryota > Metazoa > Chordata > Actinopteri > Lophiiformes > Lophiidae > Lophius > Lophius americanus. The sequence goes on from JBBDHG010000018.1 coordinate 105,425, forward strand.
GCGTGGCCACGAGATAATAACTCTTTCTTACTCTTTATTGACGCGTTATAATGAGATAATAACTCGTTCTTACTCTTTATTGAGGCGTGATAACGAGATAATAACTCATTCATACTCTTTATTAAGGCGTGGCCACGAGTTAATAACTCATTCTTACTCTTTATTAAGGCATGGTAGCGAGATAATAACTCGCTCTTACTCTTTATTAAGGCTTGGCCCCGAGATAATAACTTGTTCTTACTCTTTATTAAGGCGTGGCCACGAGATAATAACTCGTTCTTACTCTTTATTGAGGCGTGATAACGAGATAATAACTCGTTCTTACTCTTTATTGAGGAGTGATAACGAGATAATAACTCGTTCTTACTCATTATTAAGGCGTGGCCACGAGTTAATAACTCATTCTTACTCTTTATAAAGGCGTGGTAGCGAGATAATAACTCGCTCTTACTCTTTATTAAGGCTTGGCCCTGAGATAATAACTCGTTCTTACTCTTTATTAAGGCGTGCTAACGAGATAATAACTCGTTCTTACTCTTTATTAAGGCATGGTAGCGAGATAGTAACTCATTCTTACTTTTTATTAAGGCGTGGCCACAAGATAATAACTCGTTCTTACTCTTTATTAAGGCGTTGCCATGAGATAATAACTTGTTCTTACTCTTTATTGAGGCGTGATAACGAGATAATAACTCGTTCTTACTCTTTATTGTGGAGTGATAATGAGATAATAACTCGTTCTTACTCTTTATTAAGGCGTGGCCACGAGATAATAACAAATTCTTAGTCTTTATTAAGGCGTGGCCACGAGATAATAACTCTTTCTTACTCTTTATTGACGCGTTATAATGAGATAATAACTCGTTCTTACTCTTTATTGAGGCATGATAACGAGATAATAACTCATTCATACTCTTTATTAAGGCGTGGCCACGAGTTAATAACTCATTCTTACTCTTTATTAAGGCATGGTAGCGAGATAATAACTCGCTCTTACTCTTTATTAAGGCTTGGCCCCGAGATAATAACTTGTTCTTACTCTTTATTAAGGCGTGGCCACGAGATAATAACTCGTTCTTACTCTTTATTGAGGCGTGATAACGAGATAATAACTCGTTCTTACTCTTTATTGAGGAGTGATAACGAGATAATAACTCGTTCTTACTCTTTATTAAGGCGTGGTCATGTGATAATAACTCGTTCTTACTCATTATTAAGGCGTGGCCACGAGTTAATAACTCATTCTTACTCTTTATTAAGGCGTGGTAGCGAGATAATAACTCGCTCTTACTCTTTATTAAGGCTTGGCCCTGAGATAATAACTCGTTCTTACTCTTTATTAAGGCGTGCTAACGAGATAATAACTCGTTCTTACTCTTTATTAAGGCATGGTAGCGAGATAGTAACTCATTCTTACTTTTTATTAAGGCGTGGCCACAAGATAATAACTCGTTCTTACTCTTTATTAAGGCGTTGCCACGAGATAATAACTTGTTCTTACTCTTTATTAAGGCGTTGCCACGAGATAATAACTCGTTCTTACTCTTTATTAAGGCGTGGCCACGAGATAATAACTCGTTCTTACTCTTTATTGAGGCGTGATAACGAGATAATAACTCGTTCTTACTCTTTATTGAGGAGTGATAACGAGATAATAACTCGTTATTAATCTTTATTAAGGCGTGGCCATGAGATAATAACTCAGTCTTACTCATTATTAAGGTGTGGCCATGAGATAATAACTCGTTCTTACTCTTTATTGAGGAGTGATAATGAGATAATAACTCGTTCTTACTCTTTATTAAGGCGTGGCCACGAGATAATAACTCTTTCTTACTCTTTATTGACGCGTTATAATGAGATAATAACTCGTTCTTACTCTTTATTGAGGCGTGATAACGAGATAATAACTCATTCATACTCTTTATTAAGGCGTGGCCACGAGATAATAACAAATTCTTAGTCTTTATTAAGGCGTGGCCACGAGATAATAACTCTTTCTTACTCTTTATTGACGCGTTATAATGAGATAATAACTCGTTCTTACTCTTTATTGAGGCGTGATAACGAGATAATAACTCATTCATACTCTTTATTAAGGCGTGGCCACGAGTTAATAACTCATTCTTACTCTTTATTAAGGCATGGTAGCGAGATAATAACTCGCTCTTACTCTTTATTAAGGCTTGGCCCCGAGATAATAACTTGTTCTTACTCTTTATTAAGGCGTGGCCACGAGATAATAACTCGTTCTTACTCTTTATTGAGGCGTGATAACGAGATAATAACTCGTTCTTACTCTTTATTGAGGAGTGATAACGAGATAATAACTCGTTCTTACTCTTTATTAAGGCGTGGTCATGTGATAATAACTCGTTCTTACTCATTATTAAGGCGTGGCCACGAGTTAATAACTCATTCTTACTCTTTATTAAGGCGTGGTAGCGAGATAATAACTCGCTCTTACTCTTTATTAAGGCTTGGCCCTGAGATAATAACTCGTTCTTACTCTTTATTAAGGCGTGCTAACGAGATAATAACTCGTTCTTACTCTTCATTAAGGCATGGTAGCGAGATAGTAACTCATTCTTACTTTTTATTAAGGCGTGGCCACAAGATAATAACTCGTTCTTACTCTTTATTAAGGCGTTGCCACGAGATAATAACTTGTTCTTACTCTTTATTAAGGCGTTGCCACGAGATAATAACTCGTTCTTACTCTTTATTAAGGCGTGGCCACGAGATAATAACTCGTTCTTACTCTTTATTGAGGCGTGATAACGAGATAATAACTCGTTCTTACTCTTTATTGAGGAGTGATAACGAGATAATAACTCGTTATTAATCTTTATTAAGGCGTGGCCATGAGATAATAACTCAGTCTTACTCATTATTAAGGTGTGGCCATGAGATAATAACTCGTTCTTACTCTTTATTGAGGAGTGATAATGAGATAATAACTCGTTCTTACTCTTTATTAAGGCGTGGCCACGAGATAATAACTCTTTCTTACTCTTTATTGACGCGTTATAATGAGATAATAACTCGTTCTTACTCTTTATTAAGGCGTGGCCACGAGATAATAACTCGTTCTTACTCTTTATTAAGGCGTGGTAGCGAGATAATAACTCGTTCTTACTCTTTATTGAGGCGTGATAACTAGATAATAACTAATTCTCGGTCTTAAATAAGGCATGGTAGCGAGATAATAACTCGCTCTTACTCTTTATTAAGGCTTGGCCCCGAGATAATAACTTGTTCTTACTCTTTATTAAGGCGTGGCCACGAGATAATAACTCGTTCTTACTCTTTATTGAGGCGTGATAACTAGATAATAACTCGTTCTTACTCTTTATTGAGGAGTGATAATGAGATAATAACTCGTTCTTACTCTTTATTAAGGCGTGGCCACGAGATAATAACAAATTCTTAGTCTTTATTAAGGCGTGGCCACGAGATAATAACTCTTTCTTACTCTTTATTGACACGTTATAATGAGATAACTCGTTCTTACTCTTTATTGAGGCGTGATAACGAGATAATAACTCATTCATACTCTTTATTAAAGCGTGGCCACGAGATAATAACTCGTTCTTACTCTTTATTAAGGCATGGTAGCGAGATAATAACTCGCTCTTACTCTTTATTAAGGCTTGGCCCCGAGATAATAACTTGTTCTTACTCTTTATTAAGGCGTGGCCACGAGATAATAACTCGTTCTTACTCTTTATTGAGGAGTGATAACGAGATAATAACTCGTTCTTACTCTTTATTAAGGCGTGGTCATGTGATAATAACTCGTTCTTACTCTTTATTAAGGCGCGGCCACGAGTTAATAACTCATTCTTACTCTTTATTAAGGCGTGGTAGCGAGATAATAACTCGCTCTTACTCTTTATTAAGGCTTGGCCCTGAGATAATAACTCGTTCTTACTCTTTATTAAGGCGTGCTAACGAGATAATAACTCGTTCTTACTCTTTATTAAGGCATGGTAGCGAGATAGTAACTCATTCTTACTTTTTATTAAGGCGTGGCCACAAGATAATAACTCGTTCTTACTCTTTATTAAGGCGTGGCCATGAGATAATAACTCATTCTCGCTCTTTATTAAGGCGTTGCCACGAGATAATAACTTGTTCTTACTCTTTATTAAGGCGTTGCCACGAGATAATAACTCGTTCTTGCTCTTTATTAAGGCGTGGTAGCGAGATAATAACTCTTTCTTACTCTTTATTAAGGCGAGGCAACGAGCTAATAACTCTTTCTTACTCTTTATTAAGGCGTGGTAACGAGATAATAACTCTTTCTTACTCTTTATTAAGGATTATCTTCTTCTTACTGTTTATTAAGGCGTGTTAACGAGTTAATAACTCATTCTTACTCTTTATTGAGGCGTGATAACGAGATAATAACTCATTCTTACTCTTTATTAAGGCGTGGCCACGAGATAATAACTCGTTCTTACTCTTTATTGAGGAGTTATAACGAGATAATAACTCGTTCTTACTCTTTATTAAGGCGTGGCCACAAGTTAATAACTCATTCTTACTCTTTATTAAGGCGTGGTAGCGAGATAATAACTTGTTCTTACTCTTTATTAAGGCGTGGCCATGAGATAATAACTCCTTCTTACTCTTTATTGAGGCGTGATAACGAGATAATAACTCGTTCTTACTCTTTATTGAGGAGGGATGACGAGATAATAACTCGTTCTTACTCTTTATTAAAGCGTGGTCATGTGATAATAACTCGTTCTTACTCTTTATTAAAGCGTGGTCATGTGATAATAACTCATTCTTACTCTTTATTAAGGCGTGGTAGCGAAATAATAACTCTTTCTTACTCTTTATTAAGGATTATCTTGTTCTTACTGTTCATTAAGGCGTGTTAACGAGATAATAACACTGATATTATTGAGAATAACTCGAGGTGAGTGTTAGCTTTCATCGAACGCAGCAGAAAACGTTTAACACATTAACAGAGAGAAACAACAAGTGAAGATAAAGATAAAAACAAAAGATTAAAAGAAGAGTGGGGGGAAATGTGGGCTGATGACTCACAGGAAGTGGACGTGTTGGAATGACAGGCAGCTACGATCGCAGCTACGATGCCAAATAAATAAAAAAAACAACAACAACAATAACATCCAGGTTCTAAACTCAAACCTGAGTCATGACCTCTGACTCAGCAGGAACTAAGTACTTTTACTCAAGTACAAATACGAGCCACTCCTACCGGATTCATTTATTCCACTTCTACTCCACAACATCTGTCCGTCAGATGGAGTTAATCTTCAGATTTCAATTTTTTCCTACACTTCCTGTCCAGATGTGCTGTTTGTTTATCTTTGTTACAGAACTGAAGGATTGTGGGTTTTATTCTCCTCCACAAGATAAACTATTTCAAAGTATTTTCCTAGTTTCAAAGCTGGAAACGTCTGAGGAAACGTTTCGAGGGACTTTAGTCTTTCCAAAATCAGCCATCAATTATAGAGAAGTATAAATATACAAAATACACATATAAGACAAATATAACTATATAAAATAAATGCACTAGACAAATGTAAATATACGAAATAAAAATAGTACATAAATATAAATATACATGCAAATATAAATATACAATAGAAATATACCAGAAGAATATAAATTTACAGCAGAAATAAAAAACAGAGTTTAACAAAAAGCCTGTTTTTAGAAAACTATTTGACCCTTTTTAGAGTTTTTCTGGTTGAAACGAGTTCCTCCATCATCGGCGCCTTACTCTTTAAATTACTTGTACTTGTAATGGAGTATTTCTAGAGTGTGACTTCTCTGCTTTTACTCACGGTAAGGATCCAAACACTCCAGGGACCTTCTGCCCTTCAGCCTCCAACCTGTGGTTGACGTGTGATGATGTCATCACTGACTGAGTGGGTGATGACATCATCACTGACTGAGTCGGTCCCGGTGAGCCACCACACAACTACCCAGCAGTACTTTTGTACTTTGGATCACAAACCTACATGGAAGAGGGTGAGGGCCAGGTTTGGCTAGATGAACACTTTTTCAGAATTCTGAGTTCAAAGTCGGGTTTAAATTCATAATTCCGACTTTGTTCCCTGAATAGGGCTTCATGGTACATTTTTTAGAATTCTGAGTTCAAAGTCAGAATTCCGAGTTTAACGTCCAATATCCAAGTTTAAAGTCAGAATTCCGAGTGTAAAGTCAGAATTCCGAGTTTAAAGTCAGAATTGCGAGTGTAAAGTCAGAATTGCGAGTGTAAAGTCAGAATTCCTAGCTTAAAGTCAGAATTCCGAGTTTAAAGTCAGAATTCCGAGTTTAAAGTCAGAATTCCGAGACTTAAGTCAGAATCTTGAGTTTAAAGTCAGAATTCCGAGTTTAAAGTCACAATTGCGAGACTAAAGTCAGAATCTTGAGTTTAAAGTCAGAATTTCGAGTTTAAAGTCAGAATTCTGAGACTAAAGTCAGAATCTTGAGTTTACAGTCGTCTCATCATTGGCATAAATGAAAACAGATCCACACCCATCACTCACCTCCTCCTGCACGTTCTTCCTGAGTGGCGTTTGAGTCCTGTTATGTATAAACCGATTGGCGCTGACGCAGGCAGGATTGGGTGACGTGATTAGGACGACCTGACAAAAATGTCCTCTCTGCACTTAGCCTGACATGTTTTCTGCTGCCATCGGTACAATTTTGCCCTTTGCGGGACAGAATGGCGCTCGTTGGCGGCGTGCGTGCGGCGATAGCATCAAGTGGTTGGATGAGGGAGAGGAGGGCTGCCGGTGGGTTTTCCGCTGATGTGAGCATCAGTGAGCGGAGATGAAGGGTATATAAATGTAAGGAGGCGTGAGGAAACATCAGACATCTTCTCCACGCACCAGGTGAGAAAACGGCCGCCGCTTCCTGATTCAGTCCTCTACTTTGTGTTTTCTGCTTTCTGACCTTCTTCTCTTTGACATCTCAGCAGGTTAAAGGTCATGGAGGACGCCATCAGCACCCTGGTCACCCAGTTCAAGGCCTACGCCGGGAAAGACGGCTCCGCCAGCACCCTCAGCAAAGACGAGCTCCACAAGCTGGTGACCTCACAGCTACCGAACTTTGTGGAGGTACGAGATGACTGACATCTTTAATCTCAGAATTCTGACTTTAATCTCAGGATTCTGACTTTAAATCTCAGAATTCTGACTTTAAAACCAGAATTCTGACTTTAAAACCCAGAATTATGACTTTAATCCCAGAATTATGACTTTAAAACCCAGAATTATGACTTTAATCCCAGAATTATGACTTTAATCCCAGAGTTATGACTTTAATCTCAGGATTCTGACTTTAAACTCAGATTTCTGACTTTAAATCTCAGAATTCTGACTTTAATCCCAGACTTCTGACTTTAATCTCAGGATTCTGACTTTAAACTCAGATTTCTGACTTTAAATCTCAGAATTCTGACTTTAATCCCAGACTTCTGACTTTAATCTCAGGATTCTGACTTTAAACTCAGATTTCTGACTTTAAATCTCAGAATCCTGACTTTAATCCCAGACTTCTGACTTTAATCTCAGGATTCTGACTTTAAACTCAGATTTCTGACTTTAAATCTCAGAATTCTGACTTTAAACTCAGATTTCTGACTTTAAATCTCAGGATTCTGACTTTAAACTCAGATTTCTGACTTTAAGCAGAATCTGCAGAAACATTTCCCTGTCAGAAACATGAAGACCGCCATTGAGGTAAAAACAGAAACTTTAACAGAACGATGTAATAAATATGAAATATATAAATGTTTATAAATATGACTGAATTTATCGTCTTTGAAATATTTATCGTCTTTTATTCCTCCGTCTTTATTTATTGTAATTTAATGTTGTTTTATGTAATGTACCGCATGGTCGCAGTTTAAACACTATTAATAGAATAGAATATGACGGAATAGAATATGATAGAATAGAATATGATAGATTGGATTTAATTGTTTGACATATTTAAAGCCTGTGAGGTTTTAACAGAATTATGTAACTTGAACTTAAATAAAAGTCTAATAACGTTCAAATAGTTTCCTAAAAACATTCTTTACTAAACGTTTGAGCTAATATAAACACAATCGACTGTTTTCCATGAAATAAAGACTTGGCTTTGATCTAAGAATAAGTCTGATGACCTAATTATTGGTCGTTTTAGGGTAACCTTATTTCATGTCGGAGATATCAGGATGAACAAACGCCCTAAAGAATCAGATGTTTATTCGTGCTGAGGACATTCACGGGTCAAATCTACCATCGTTATAATTCCAGCGCCGCCGCTGGGAGCTCAGGTTCTGCCCCACCATCCTTCTTCCACTGACCTGCTTCTCTTCTACAGAACGCCGGCGACCCAGGGGCGATGGATCAGCTCATGGGTTCGCTGGATGACAACAACGACGGCGAGCTGACCTTCTCCGAGTTCTGGCAGCTGATTGGAAAACTAGCGAGCAAACACGGAGGCTTCGGTCCCTAGACCCCGCCCCCTTCTGTCGCTTTGTGGCTTAAGGTTGTGTTCAACGTCGATCGAAGCCGTCCAAGCTTCCAATCCGAGGCCTTCTCCGCCGCCGCCGCCGCCGCCACCACGTGTCATACTAGTGAAGCATTTGCTGAAAATGCAGTGAACTTTGAATTAAAGGCTTCATTGTCGTGATTTCTCAGCGTCCAAACGTCTCCTGTCATTCATTCACCACATTCTGAGACGCCTCACTGTCCACGCTTGAGACAGACGGTCTCACAACCTGGTTTACAGGGGGCTTGTAATCCCATACGCATCACTGCGGGGCCAAAAGACCCCGAGTGGGCTCTGATTGGATCATTTGATCCAGATCCTGCCTGATCCTGATCCTGTCAGAATTCTATTGATCCTGTTAAAAAGTTCCCTCTGACTGATTGATTGATTGATTGATTGATTGATTGATTGATTGATTGATTGATTGATTGATTGATTGATTGATTGATTGATTGATTGATTGATTGATTGATTGATGATTAACTCAACTACATCAAGCGGATCCTTGAAACGACTAACTTTTAACCCTTTTATGTCCTGAAAAGAAAAAAAAACAGTTACTTGGTTTATGTGGTGTCCCCCAGGGCGCCGTCCTCGGCCCCTTACTCTTTAGCATATACATGCTGTCGCTGGGTCCGATTATAAACCGGTTCCGTCAGATTTTTCTTTAAGGGATAGTGACTCAAAATGAGCTCAACCAAACATCTGAGCTGGACATTAAAGGGATTTATGAAGGAAACCGCCTGTAAAGTCATAAAATGATGTTGAATCCAACCCAAACTGAACAAAACCCCCTGAAAAGCCCGACTATCAGGTTCTTCATTCAATCCCTCCTCATTCTGTTCATGGCCGCAGGGGCCGGAGCCCATCCCAGCTGACATTGGGCGAGAGGCGGTGTACACCCTGGATGAGTCATCGGATCATCTCCAAGTTTCAACATTAGAAAAAACAAAAGTCATGTAATAAAGACCAGATCCCGGTTTCAGTCCGGTTCTGGGACGCTAACAGAAACAATTATTAATCTCAGTCAATCCTAAAACCTTTAATGGAGACGTTTGTACATAAAGTCCTTGATGTCCAGCTCAAGTCTCTTTTTCTTATTGAACCTGTTTGTAGTCGGACCCATTCCCCTTTTTCCACCGAGCTGGTTCCAGGACTGGTTCGGAGCCAGAGCCTGACTTAGAGTAAAATAACCACACGTAAAAAAAAAAGGGGAAACTGAGAAAGAGGCGTCGACATATTTGATAAGTAGGTTGGGGTTTTTTTTTGCCATATCTTAAGCAGGTGAGGAGCAACTAAAGCGATGATGTCACTTTGATACAACCAAAATCCAAATCCAAAATTAAAATAAGTCTAATGTATAAAAACGTTGGGGGGTTGTTGTGACACAAACAAACCCGTGAAACGAGAGACGGTACCGACGAAAACACGGAAACGCCGGCAGCTCAGAAATGTGGCGTTTGTGTGTAAACAACGCCGATGAAGGGGCGTGTCCTGTTTGTTTTAGATAGCGACCAGATAAGAACCCAGCGGGTTTTTTTTCTCTCTGCGGGTTCTGAGACTTAATTTAAGAAGGTCAATAAAAAAAATGAGGAAAGACCGTTGAAGAAAAGCTTCACCACTCGCACCACCCACACTGTCTTCTTACTGCACCGTAAAAAAAAACAGAGTCAGGGTTATTTACGGTAAAATGTTGGCTGATCAACAACGTCACCGTTTAAAAAGAAAATACAACTTTGGTAACGCAGGAGATTAATCGAAACATTAAAACTTGTTTTTAAAAGTTGTTTGTTTACAGTAAATACCTGGAAAAAACGATATTTTATAAACACGTTTACAGTCTCTACCTATAAACGCTAAATGTATTATTATTATTATTATTATTATTAACTTTTGTTGTAATTTCCCCATTTTAGAAAAGTTTGTAATCAAAATTTATGATTTTTAAACATATTATGTTTGTACACTATAAAATTCTATGAGTTGAGAAATTCTCAAAATTTATATCGCAGCCAATTACCTACTTTCAAAAAAATTATAATTTGTTCCCCGGTAACACATAATTAAATTAATAAATAAATTGATTTTTTAAATTTTTTTACAGTGTGTAATGTCGGTCTTAAAACACTTGAGGAATAAAATAATGTCAGAATCGTCCATCCATAATTAAAAAAAATTGATTTACTGTTATATATTTTGTGTTTTTCTGAAAGTAAAACTGTTAAAATTGTTTTTTGAAAGTTTTGTACGATTTCCAAAACTTGAATTTCACTTCTTTTTTTTAAAAAAAAAAGCTGTTTTACATGTACTGTAAAAATTAGAAAATTGCATCACCCAGTAAGATTTAATAAATTATGTTTTTTTTAGTCCATCTTGTTCATTTAAGTTAAAAACACTTCATTTAATTAAGTTTTTCCAGTTGAAGTCATTTTTTGAGTTCATTCAACGATTCTCTTTTTACAGTGAATGAACGTTTAAGTACTTGAGATACTTTTTTGAAAATAATCATAGTTTTAAAAACATACTTTAGGTTGGTAGAAAATAGAATAGAATTTTTGACGACATTAGTTACTTTGTCAAAATTAGAGATTTGGACAAATTTTAGTTATGTGACAAAAAAAATTAAAAATGTTCATATAACTTTAACTGTACATTTTTTATGAATCCAAAAGAAAGAAAATGTTACTGATACCCAACATTTTTTTTTTACAATCAATACTAAGCAATTTTTTTACGTTTTAGTATTTAATCAAATGAATTAAGTTGCGTTCTCCAAAGTCTGAATGTTTAATAATAATCTTTTAAAAATTCAAGTATTTGTTAGAAATGAAGGGACGTCCTAATAATAGCGTCACTTTTAGGATAATCGGTATAAAAACGTCAAGTCAGCCATAACATTATGACCGCCCAGTGAAGACTTCCGGTGGCACCTGTCAGTGGGCGGGGTTTATCAGACAGGAAGTTGAACATTTTGTCCAGGAAGTTGATGTTGGGAGCAGGAAAAATGGGAAAATTATTAAAGATCCGAGCTACTTTGACAAGTAATATATTTTAAGGCTTAACTGGGTCAGAACCGCGGTGCCTTTGTCCTGTTTTACGGCAGAAACGTCAGTTAAACACTGTTTGTTGATTTAGGGTAATGTTTCAGGAGGAGTCCTTCACTTCCAAAGTGTCCCTGGGAGGGAGGAGGAGGAGGAGGAGGAGGAGGGGAATAACTGCCTTCCATAGCAGTAATAAAATGACTTTTAAATGCATGTTATTGTTGAAAACTCTGATTTTTTTCTCTATTTGTTTATGTGGCATCACGTGACTGTGGCCCTTTAACCGTTTTTTTATTTTATTTTTTTTATTTCAAGTTCTCAAGACATGTTTTTTGTAACTTTTCCTCTTTCTTAATGATCCGTGTGAAAAACTTTTGGGATGAAGAAGACACGCCGCCCGCCTTCGTCTCCTCCTGTCCCCGCAGAAGAATCCGCTGCGGAGCGAACAGGCCGGGCCCGCTGGCGTGAAAGTGCGCAAATCACTCACGACTCGGAACATCTGGCGCAAGAGTGCAACATAATTCCATTAAAAGTGACTCAAAGGGTTCGGATCGAACATTTACTCCCCTTTCCTGCGCGCGGCAGCGGCGCTCTTCCACATTCCCAACTGCGCCTTTCCCTCTTCCAGGTACACGCCCTTTGACTTGTCAGGGGGAAAAGTTTGAGGGAAAGAAAAAAAAAGCCGAAATCACGGAAGAGGTTCTGCTGTTCTACTAGTTTGGCAACTTCTCTGGGCTGAACCCGCGCAGAAAGGCGGAGAAGAGGGCACAAACTCCCAAGTCGCGCACATTTCTGAACTTCTCTTGTCGCGCGGACGCTTCACGGTGAGTCCGATGACCCTCTGGACCTTTTCTATTGATTGATTGATTTTTTTTCAGGGGGGTTGAAGAGTTTCTACTAGAACGGTAGAAGTTGTTGAGGGGTGTTTTTTTTTTTTTTTTTGCCACGTTTCGGTTGACCGTTCCTGCGGGAGGCGTCCGGTGAAACTCCGGCGGCAGGAAGGTTTCGGTTACTTTTACAAAACAAAAAGAAGCCACTCGAGGAAGACGGTCGTAGGCGCTTTCTTCGCCGTGAACGTTGACTTATTCGGTTTTAATGACAGTGTTTGGTTGCCCCTGTGCTCCCTCTCTCTCTCTGTATCTCTCTCTCTCTCTCTCTCTCTCTCTCTGGGGCTATTTGATATTTTGATGTCAAAGTTGCTCAAAACTCTCCTCTAAAACCCCCGGAGGTGGAACCGCCTGTAAAGTTCGGTGAACCAGGTGACATCTACGTCTTCCTCTCTTTTTCTTTTCTCCCTTAAAGGAGGATTTAGCGCACTTTAACGTCATATTTGCGCACTCTGCGCTTTTACGTCGCCCAGCCGAGAAACGTCTCTTCTCACGCTTTTAGTGACTTTTTTCACGCAGCTTCTGAATGTCTGCGGCATTTTTGTTTTTCTCCAAGTGTTGGAATTTGATGACGCGTCCTGCCCGCCGCAAATCTCCATCCGCAGGCCGCCGCGTCCCCTCGCGTTAATATTTGATGGCGCGCGGGCGGCAGTATTGTCATGACTTTGCGCACACACCGGATCACATTCACCCGTTTGGAAACGCAACACTCTGCAGGGAAACGGGAAACCATCTGGTTGTAGGCTTCCTTATTTAATTATTTGCGTGTTTTTTTTTAAAGTCACTTTTGTCCCCTGAGTGGGAAAAGTGGAAGTTCTGACGTGGGAGGATGATGCAAGGCTGATTAGAATTCAGGACACGTGTTGGGATTCTTTGCAGGCAGACCGAGGAAAAGTCTGTCTTTGAGGGCAGAGTGTGTGTGTGTGTGTGTGTGTTTGTGAGTGTGTGTGTGTGTAGGGGGGGGGGTATGAGCGTGGGAGTGGGTGTTTGTGTTGTTGTAGAGGGAGAGGAGCTGTTCATAGCTGTGGAGGAGGGTGTGTCACCTTTGCAGGAAGAAGTCCACAGAAGTTTAGGCGGTGACACAAAGAGTGACTTTTAAGACAAAAGGTGTCGTTTCAAAGAGATAAAAACACCTTTTTATCTCTTTGAAGTTTCCCGCTGCTTTCAAAACTCCGGTTGTTTGACTTTTTCATTATTATTCTAATAAGAATGGAGACAAAAATGGCGGCGTGGCCTTCAGGGTTGGCGTTTCGCTGCAGCAGCTGCGATACGTGTTTTTAAAATGAGCGGCGTTGATCCGGCGTGCGTCCCGTCGTGTTTTTGTGTTTTTATTCTGGCCGGGACACAAACTGATATTTGCTCTGCAGCGTTTGAATACCGAAGCTGACAGACGAGTACGGCCGCCTCCGACATGTCCTCTCAGCGCTCCGGGCCAGAATTCCTGCCTGTGTGATCGGCACAGATAGCAGCGAGGGGAATTCTTCTAAAGACGTGTCACCTGCTGGCGTGTTTTTACGGCCGGGGCGCCGTCACTAGGTCCTCTGTGCGAATGTGAGACGAGTGTCACGGCCACAGATGGCGAGAGAGTGACACGGCCGTAAGAAAGACGGAGACCAGGTAATCCCTCCAGGTAACCCGAGGCCCGGTCCAGGAGATCGGATGACCTATCGAAGATCAGAACCGCCATTGTGTCTCGAAGGTCGTCCCGGAATCAGACGACTCTCTCGTCCTCGCCGTTAGTAACGCACGCCGTCCCGCCCTCGTGGCGGCTGTAGAATCAACGAGTCCACGCCCGACACGAAAGGTCTCACAGGGACAAGAGGACGTCCTCTGATCCACGTCCTCAATGTGTCTGTCTGTCTGTCAAAGCTCCTTAGTCTTTATCTGTCTGTCTGCCTGTCTGCCTGCCTGTCTGCCTGCCTGTCTGCCTGTCAATCACTAAACTGGCCTCTTCCTTTGCTCAGAGAGTCATGGAGGCGGCTATTCAGACTATGGTGAAGGTCTACCTGAAGTCCTCCAAGGGGAAGGAGAGTCTAGGGAAGAAAGAATTCCAGAACCTGGTGAAGGGTCAGCTCTCGCACATCCTATCGGTGAGGAAATCTTCTTTTCTTTTTGAATGAAATGTTCCCCGCGTGGCGTCGGCGCCTTGCTGAAGCTGCACACAGCAAGCTAGCGGCTTGGCGCCGGCTCCTCCTCACCTGTCCAGGTCTTGACATGAGCGCTGTAACCAAACCGCGGCGGGCTTTTACATTAGGAGATGGAGAAAAGTGATCTGATGTGATAGAATGACATTAATCAGCACCATCATCTCAGCCGACGGCGGACGGTGGTTTCGCCGGGTCACGTCCGGGTCGAGTTACTCCCAGACGCTCCGTTGTCTCATTTGGTGTCTTGTCTTCCGCCCCAGGACGCCGACAGCAAGGAGGCGATCAACAACATGGGTCAGGGTCTGGACGCCGACCAGGATGGCAAGGTTGGTTTTGAGGAGTACATGAAGTTGGTCGGCTACCTGGCCGTGTCACTCAGTGAGCAGCGCAGCCTCGCCAAAGAGGAGCCGGGCCTGAATGCCGAATCGGCGCAAGTGGCTCAGAGTGTCCCGGTCAAAGACGGGGACAAGCCGGAGGCCAACGGAGAAGCCCAGGAGGAGGCAAAACCCGAGGAGGTTAAGGCGGAGGCGGCTCCCGCCGTTAAGGTGGAAGCCAACGCAGAACCCAAGGTAGAAGTCAACGGGGAGCCGAAGCTGGATCTAAAGCTAGACGGCGCCGCCGTCCCGGTCCTGGATCTAAAGGCAGAAGCTAGTTTAGACGGAAACATGGAAGCAAAGGTGGAGGAAGCGACGGAGCCCAAAGCGCCGAAGGAGGAGGAGGAGAAGCCGGCAGACGCGGCGGCGGCGGCGGTGGCGGGAGTAGAGGGCGCAGCAACGACGGTGATGGAGGTCCTGACAAAAGAGAAGGTGGAGGTGGAGGAAAAAGTGGAGGTGGTTGCAGAGGAGGTGGTTGCAGCTGGCGAGGAGGTGGAGAAGAAGGTGGAGGAGGCGACCTCATAGGGACCAAAACAAAATCCCACTCAACACAAAACACACATTCCAACATTTTGGCCAAAAAACACGTTTCAGCCACTCAAGAATTTTTATCCTACGCGCCAAAATAATCCGACATCCCCCAAAAAAAGCCACGTCCTTTTATAGGAGAAATAATACTTGTAAATGTATAATTGTTGCTTTGTACTACTAGTTACCACTATGTCCATATGTACAGCATGTGCATTCCACTATTTAGCACATTTACCTCATGATGATGACATCCCATGATAGCATGCGGGCGCACGCCCTCATCATCATATAGCATGCCGCGTGCGTCCCTGTGAAAAGCAAACTGCAAAAATCCGATTCCGCTGCAGCAGAAACGCGACCGAACCGACGCGCGGTCGCTGTTTGCTCGCGCGCCGCCGCGGACGAGTTAGCTCCGCCCCCTCCCCCGTGTTGATGTTAGGCTAAGCTAATTGGCTGCTGGAGGCCGCCTCTTTTTGACCACGTAGATGAAAGTGGTGTCAAAGGTCAAACCACTCCTATGAAGGTCGCGTCGAAACATTCCGAACTCTTACAGGAAGTGGATGCTACGACAATAAACGGATCGTTTTGCTGGAGCTTTGCTACTTCTGCTCGCCGAAATTGCCCAGTCAGCGATTCTTCTCGGTTTTACGTTCTCCTTCTTTGTACGTTGTTTTTGTTCTTCTGAGACGTTTATTTTATAGCTGATTTTCACTCCTAGTCAACCAAGAAGATCGGGTGTGACCTCTGAATCATCTAGCCTAGTCTAGCCCCCCTTCTCCTGCGTTGTACAGGCAACTCCTCCTGATTGAACGGCTCAAATTAAACGTGAAGTTATCGCGTATTTTTCATTTGAAAAACAGAAAAACTCTAAAATATGTTTATATACCAGATATTTCTCCTTGAGTCGGTTCATTCGCCCCGAATCTGGACTCAATCGGATCAACTGGTAGGAAATTACTTCCTAAATACAGGTTTCCATGAAATAAACGCCCCCTAGTGAGTAAAATATGAACTATTAGAGCAAAATACGATATTTACAAAATACATCTCCAGTGGGTTCATACGCCCTGAATCTGGACCCAACTGGAATCCAGAAAAGGCTGAAACCCTCATTGAGATAAAGCTCCGCCCAAGTGTTCGACATTTAAAACAGGCCTTTCCCAAAATCATTCCAGTTCTTCCTCGAAATGCAGGAAAAATGCGGCCCGGCTCTGATTTTATTTTAGCTCCTTTGTGACTTTCATGTCAGTGTGAACAGAACCGGCCACATTTAATCTGATCTGATTTGGGCCACCTCCCTATCTGGACCTAGCGCTGAAACCGACTTCAGCGGCTTCCATTACGTTTCTGTATCGACACGGTGCTGCGTGTTTTTGTACCGTTCACACTGGCGTTCGATATTTGACACACTTTCAAAGTAATGTGAACAGCTACACCCAAAAAAAACCCGATCCAAACCCGGTCCAACGTAAGACCTGATTTGAGCTTAAAGACCGAACACGACCCCGGAAACAACTTTAGCGTTACCGCGCTAACACCGTGGTGATTCTAGAACCCCCCCTAATTAAGAGTCAAGAGCGGAATCCACACCAAAGTTCTTTGACGGTCACTGCAGAGCCCGGCATAGTCCCGGTGGGGGTGGGCTGAAGTCCGGAGGAGGAACCTGATCCACCTGGATTAGAAGAACAAACACCAGTGAGCCCACAGCAGGTGTTTACCTCAAGTACTTGACTTCACTACCAGTGTGTTTTTCATCTGCCATGTCTCCTCAGATCCATTTGTACCATTGATGCATGAATGTTCTGGACAGTCCATCATCTCCTGGGTTTCAAAACGGACGCGTCGTGTGTTGATTGTTGTTGTTTGTTTGTTTGTCGGTCTGGAGACCCTGTTTGACCTGAAATAGGACCCTCCGTCCTGATGGAATATTACCTGAGAGTAATCCATTAGCCATCAGGCCAGGCGGTACCGCTGTGAAAGTTTGAACCATGAGCCATAAAAATGAGAAGTAAGAATCAGACGGTTCTGGCTGGTGAAAAAAAAAAAAAAAACCTCGCTCAAATAGTGTGACGCCGCCTTTTCTTTTTTTTTTGAATCTCTTTTTCTGGTTTTGGCCACTTCCAGAAGAACCTGCGTCTGGGTCACATTATACGCAATTTGTTAATGACTATTTAATGACTTGTAAATTGTCCACTCATCAATAATGCAGCCAAAAAAAAAAAAAAAGAGGCTCGTGTTGCCGCTCCGCTTCTGTGACGGCTGCTTTAAAAGAAATACAATCAAATAAAAGTGCACCTTACGCACGTTTACAGCACCTGGCACCTCAAACCGCTCCGATCAGGTCAAATAAACCCGAGTCATGTGACCACACACACCCTGCCCTCGCTGCGACACTCCCATCGCAAACAGTCTCCTTTGGCGCTCGCTCCGCTCAGAACCCGAAGTTTGCCCTCTGCATTTCCTGCATGCTCTCCTTACTAACACACTTATCGGACCCTCTGGCCTTTATTACCGCGACATTCTTATCACAACTATATCCTTTTTGTTTTGTATCCAACGTGTTCTAAATGTGGTACTCCCTGTGAAACAATGGAAAGAAGATCCCTCTCTCGCACCGTCGTATGCACAGCTGATGGGAATGTGAAGAGAGGCGGCTCCACCGTCCCGTAGTGTAAACCCCACCCAGACCCACCCACTCACTCGCCCACCCACCCGCCCACCCGCCCGCTCGTCCACTCTCGGCTCCATGAAGATTAAAAACATGCTGAAACAAAACACAGCCGAGCTGCAGCTGGGAGTGTTTGCAGCCAGACTTTCATTTCCACACAATGAGGTCTTCTTCACTCTGTGGCAGAGGAGGTGAAGATAGGAGTCCACACCAGAGCTTTAGAGGCTCGTCGGGTCAGAACGTCGCTGATTGTGGCTCCGGTCCCGGGCCGTTGTGCAGGCTTTCATCATTGTGTGTTGATGTACTCTGCATATTTCCTGTGGGGGGGGGGGGGAGGCGGGGGGGGCGTGTGAGTTCTCAGCAGTTGGACTTAAAGTTGGCTGTCGTGTCCAGAAAACTCACCTTTTTATTTTTTTTGTTGCATTATTTCAAATTCATATGTAATGCTGTATCATTTGTGCTTCTTCTATGTAACATGTGTAATGGCTAATATTGAATAAAGCTGTGACAACATCTTTCTTTTTGGGACTTGTGGCCTGTTATGTTTCCAGGTGTGTGTGTGTGTGTGTGTGTGTGTGTGTGTGTGTGTTTGTGTTCTGCACTCTTAAAAAAAAAACAGTTCCACTTTACAATAGGACTCCCCTTATCAAGGATTTATAAACGGCCTACGTAGTTTACTGATTAAGTCGTAAACTTGTCACGAATCATTAATAAGCTGCTGTTATTCATTAGCTATAGAGGCTATCACAGGCTAGACGCCTGCCAAATAGTGGTCCCACTTATCTGTAGTGCTGACTTGATGTTGCCAAAAAGTGAGCCACATTGTTAAATTGACATCTTGTGTTAAAAACTGTTTATAAACATTAACTAAAGTGTTTAGAACCTCATTTATGCACCAATTCTAAACAATTAATACGTTTATTTAAAGTTAATATTTAAGTAAATTGGACCCTTAAAAAAAAAAAAGTTTCCATTTTGCATCAATAGTTCCAAATAAAATAATAAGACTCTTCTTATAAAGGCTTCATAATTAGGTCATAAACAACTCATGGCAAATGAATAAAACATTAAAAGCAAGTGAATACGTGTTCAGCAGTCAATACAGGCTTTTTTATTTGGTTTCTGATGAGTCATAGCATCTTATCCATGTTTTACAAGTGTTCATAACCTTCCCTAACAAACTAGTTATAACCCATTCATAAACCCGTTTAACAGCTTCCTTATGTTCAAATCCACAAACTACATTTAGTTTCTCCAATCAACGAAAGGTTTTATCACCGCTTATCTGATCCCTGTTAGCATTAGCCTAGCCGTTTTTTGCCGACTCATTGAAATGAAGTTCTTTATACAACTTTTTTTTTTCTTTTAAACTTGTAACCTTCAATCTTTTGTTTGGTATTTTTATTCAAATGGCATTTTCACCATTTAACTGGTTTGCAAATGCAAACTTTAACCCTTTAATACACTTTAAAATTCATTTGTTCGAGCCTGTTTTGTTTTAATCAGTATAAGAAAGAAGAAGTATATAATGGGCTATAATAAGATTAGCTCAACTGTTTGGTTAAAAAAAAATGTTTGCCCACCATTAAACTTTTGATTTTGGTTGTATCCAATTAAATAATTATGTTTAATAAATCACCACATGCTGTATTTGTTAAAAAAAAGAAAAAAAGATCTTACTTATTGAATAGAACTTTCATGGTTAGTACCTCCTCCTAGGTGGACCCTTTGGACCCGTGGTGTCCCCCAGGGCTCCGTCCTCGGGCCCTTACTCTTTTGCATACACATGCTACCACGGGGTCACATTATAAACAGGTTCAGTCGCATTTTTCAACAAGAAATAGACTCAAAATGAGCTGGACTAAACATCTGAGCAGGACATCAAAGGGTGTAGGATGACATCATTGTTTCAATTGGAATAAAAACAGAGGTCTTTGATATTAAAAGACGTACGGACAAAAGGTTTTCGTCCAAGGTGAAAGAGGCCAACTTCAAAAAGCTTAATGAGATTTACTCTGCTCTGCTGCCCCTCGTCTGTGGAATGCCCTCCCCGACCATCTGAGGGCTCCACAGACGACTGAAACATTTTAAAAAGGACTTAAAACTTTCCTTTTTAGCAGAACCTATAACTTTAATTAACATTAATGCTTTTTGGTCACATTTTTAAATAGTTATTATTTTATTTTTTTGATTGATGCTTTTATCTGCTTCTACTTTGTAGCACTTTGAGATTTGATCCAAATGTAAAGTGCATTATAAATTAAATGTATTATTATTATTATTATAATAATGGTTTTAATCACCTATTTGACCTTCATTTTGAAACCATTTAGATTTAATACACATGAATACAGATGTTATTTAACCCTTGTAGGAATGTTTGACAGAATGAAAGGATGAAGGCGTGGTTCTGGTTCTGGTTCTGATCGGTTACCCTGCCATCCACAAGCCCGGCTTCTGCACTTTTTTTTTTTGTTCTCCTTGTATTTCCCAGATGTTTGAGAAAGATTCTCGTAAGATTTGTAAAGAAGAACCGGTTCCAAACGCCCGCGGGCGTCGGGAGATAAAGATCTTTAGATTGAGGAATTGGATTCAGCTGATTGGAATCAGCTGTTTAGACGGACTCGCCGCCGCCGCCGCCAACTTCTGTCGCTCCTCCGGAGGAATGTCAGGAATTTATTATTTGGGGCTTTTAAAGAGTTTTTCGAGAAGGAGGAATTAAAAGCAGGCCTGAAACCAGGATTAATTTGTCTGCTTCTTAAATCTGGTCAGGATTAAAAGAGGTTTGAACAGTCGGAGGGCGATAACTCTGATTATACGTCCGTTCTTGTTTTTGTCCTGTCGCCACATGAAGCCAGATAATGTCGATATAAGGGAGAGTAAATTAACCTTGAACTATATTTTTACAATTACACACTCTAAATATTTTATCTATGTAAAAATCCAGGTATGATCCCATTTAAACGGGAAAGTTTTTATTATTTTTTAGAGTAAAGTCAATATACAAACAAGTGAAATCTGTCATTTGAATAGAATAGTATTAAAAAAGAAATTGTCAACTTTACCAAAAGTTCACTGTAAAAGTTGATGTGTTCCACTAGTTTTGAAAAAATAATTCAAAATATAAAGTTTATAAAAATATCTAAAATAGTAATGATGAATTGTATGTTATATTATTCATCATTTTTATTTTTATCTCTTTTAGCGACTTGTTGTTTTTTAGAGTGTAGCTCAGGACACTGATCCTCTGCGATCATGGAAGCGGAAATGGTTCAAATGTTTTGAGAGCACAGACATTCCTCTGGGTTCATTATCTCCACCATCGTCATTTCCTGTCAAACGTTCTGCTCTTCATCAGCAGGTTCTTCTCCCGCTGGAGAAACAAACTCAACGTCACTCCTCACGTTTGGATCGGCGCTACCACCTCCATCAGTGGAGATCCAGAGCTACCGGGCCGCCGCTCATTTCCTGGGTGGCTGTAGAAAATTTTGAGGAATTTTGCCCAAAAAATTCCAAAGTTCTGTTTTATTCTGGAACCATAACAGCCTTCTAAAAGTTATGCCCCGCCTCTTTGAGACGCGATGTTCTCTAAAAGGTCGCTGAGACCCCGACTCACACTTCTGTGACAAAACAAAAGCACAATTATTAGAGATATTCTATCTAAGGAACTATCCTGACCCAGAAGAGGGAAAAAACGCCTTTTAAGAAGTCGAGAAGGTTTACGATGAAAAATAAGACGATATATTTCACTTCCTCTTCCTTCTTCGGTGAAAGAGGTGAACTCTTAACTTTCTCTTCAAATAATTGTGTTTCGGTTATTGAATAGGACTTTCTCTATAGCCACGGTTAACGCCTCCTCCTCAATGGACCATTTGACCCGTGGTGTCCCCCAGGGCTCCGTCCTCGGCCCCTTACCCTTTAGCATATACAGGAAACAGGATTAAACCGGTTCAGTCACATTTTTCAATTTGGAAAAAACGCAATTCTTGGATATTAAACCACGTACGAAGAAAACGTTTGTGCGGCGTCTCCTAAGTGAAAGAGGCCAACCTGGAAACGTATTTTATGAGAGTAAGAAAGTGAGAATGTGGAACATTTGTTCATTCTTGGGCGCGGTTCAGAACTGCTACGATAAGCCAGATCGACTTCCGACCTTTGACTGTGAAAACTCTCAAAAAACTGTTAAAATGTAGTTAAATTCTTTATTGTTATTAAATGCAGATGCACACAAAAAAAATGTGAATGTTGAATTTAATTCAATTTATGTTTTCAAACAGTTCCACATTATTGTTTTAGGTTAGTCAAAAAAAACACAATTTTAAGTAAACTGACCGTAAAAATTAATCATCATTTTTTTAAGTGTACTTTATAACTTGTATAAATTGTTGTCAGAACTAATAAAAGCTTTTAAATGAGCCTGTTTTTAGCGCTTTAGGATCCTAAAAGGGATTAAAAAGGTCAGAGTCCAAGAGAGAGGGTGGACGGAGAAATAGAAGCACCGGCTACGTAAGTGGGTGAAGGAGGTGGAGGGGAGGGAGGTGGAGGGAGGGGGGGAGGGACAGGTGATATTTAAGCCGCGGGCGAACGCTCTTCACATCCATCTCTGCCTCAGCTCAGTCGTCTGCTCCTCTTCATCGACAGGAGGTCCCTTCATCAGCCGCAAGGTGAGACGGACCGCGCCGAGACCCCCGCCTCTGTTTGTGTGGAATTCTCCTTTAATGCTAATTTATCTTTAATCCTGCAGATGCTGGACAACGTTTGAGTTAGTTCTCCTTTCTGTTGATGTGCCAACATGAAGGTTTCTATATTGGTCCTGAAGCCCGGAGGGCTTTGTGTCAGAACTAACCCCGGCGTTGGGGGACTAACCCCGGCGTTGGGGGACTAACCCCGGCGTTGGGGGACTAACCCCGGCGTTGGGGGACCAACCCCGGCGTTGGGGGACTAACCCCGAACCATGAATAGATGAATTCTTCGTTTCCTTTCACGGCGTATTGTTCCGTCATTAACTTTTTATTGCCCTTTTGCATTATTTGCATTCTCCATATTGTGTTACTCGTCTCCGTGGCGTCCCTTTGTGTCGTGTCAGTCAGCGAGACGGGGGACCCGTATAGATTTTCCAGTTAACCAGCCGCCGTCTCCACTCTTTTGTCTCAGAGCGCTGACCTCTCCGGGTTCGGCGCTTCGCAGCAGGAACCAATAACCAATAACCAATAACCAATAACCTCGTCCCCTGAGATGACATCATGAATGATGCGCGGCGACATTAGGTCATATTATTTACATAAATTAGCCTTTAGTTTTTGTAAAGTTTAAAATTGCGAGTGGAAGTGAGTGGAGTGGGCCGACACCTCGGGTTACCGGGCCTCCAGAAGATTCTTCTGTATGTGAGTTTAGTGTTTAATATAAAGTGTGTGTTTGAAATGGTGGTCGGAGTGTAAATAGACAATAGAGTTACATAAAAACAAAATATAAACAGAAATAATCGAGGTGATGGTTACAACGTTATAAATTAAATGTATTATTATTATTATTAAACGCACAGAAATATGAAATAAAGAATAAATATGTGTATTTTTTTTATTATTTCCTATTTCTGGTTTCCATGGTGAGAGATCAGGTTGTCACACGGTCAACAGACAGAAAACAAACTTTACGCTGAATCGCCGTTTCTCAGCGGTACCGCGGCGCTAGCTGGATGCTAACTGCATTAGCGCCGCAGCTCCTCCCCAGAAGCTCTGATGTTCTGATGTTCTGTAAACGGACTTTTTAACATATTTATCAGGTAGGTCTTGACGATCAGTCTGTGGATTATTGTCAGTGACTTGTTTGTGTGTGTGTGTGTGTGTGTGTGTGTGTGCGTGTGCGTGTGTGTGTGTGTGTGTGCAGTCTCGACACGCGTCCAGCACAAGAAGCACCAAGATGCCGGACACAATGTGTGTAAGATTGTTCAAAACGCTCCTCAAATATGTTTTCCTCCATCTTTCCATCCAAACATCTGACATGTCACACACACAGAGGGTCAAACACACTCTCCGCTTTGCTCTTCCCTGGAGGCTCCGCCCCTTCGCTGCCATGTGACCGCACATACAGTCGGGGGCCGGAGCGAGCATTTGGTGCCGGAATCTGACCTTTTGACCCTGAACCTTTTCCAGCATGTCCAAGGAGCCCAGTTCCAACCTGGAGAGCGCCATGCAGATGCTCATCAAGACCTTCCACAAGTACTCGGGCAAGGAGGGCGACAAGTACACGCTGAACCGGGGCGAGCTGAAGGATCTGCTGATGGAGGAGCTGGGGACTTACTTAGGGGTGAGAGGAAATATGCAAATATGTCATGTACAAAGTGAAGGTATGCGCCGACATGCTAGTTCCAACATGCTTGTGCGCTGATGTATGCCCACACACACACACACACACACACACACACAACAGAGCACACATTCTTACCCCCCCTCCCCTCCCTCCCGCCGCCCCGACAGAACTCCAAAGATAATGAAGCGGTGGAGAAGGTGATGAACGACTTGGACGCCAACAACGACGGGGAGGTGGACTTCACCGAGTTCATCATCCTGATGGGAGCGCTGACCGTCGCCTGCAACGAATTCTTCCTGGAGTTCAAGACAGACGACAAACCCAAAGAGGAGAGCAAAGGCGGCTCGGCGGAGAAGAAAGATTGAGCCGGTGCAAGGAGGGAGGGGAGGGGGGGGGCAGAAAGGTGAAACAGGAGGTGGGAGAGAAGGAAGGAGGAGGAGAAAATCAGTGGAGATGCTCATATGTGCAGTTTGTAAACATTACAGTTCAACATGAGGGGCAGAACGTTTGTGGGTTGACGTCCAGCGGGAGAATTGTTTCCCTCCACAACTGTTTTTCACATCAAGGCTCATTCCTGCGCTCTGAAAAGGAGCAGCTCCTCTTCTTCTCTTTTCTTTTCTTTTTTCTTTTTTTTCTCTTTTCTTTTCTTTTTTTCCTTTTTTTTCCCTTTTTTCTCTTTTCTTTTCTTTTTTTCCTTTTTTTCTTTTCTTATTTTAACTAGTTTCTTCTCCAAATATTTAATTCAATTTTATTAGTAGTATTATTTGTATTATTATTTAATTTCATTCAATTTAATTTTATTTTATTTTAATTTAATTTAATTTAATATTTTTATTTTGTTTTATTTTATTTATTTATAAATCTTTTATTTGTATTTAATTTTATCTAATGGTATTTAATTTTATTTCATTGTATTTTTTTTGTTTTATTTTTTTTAATTTAATTTAATTTGTATTTTATTTTATTTTATTTGTATTAAATTTAAAAAATGTTGTTTTATTTTGTTTTATTTCTTCACATCTCTTTAACATCTCTCACCTGTATTATAACAGCAGGAGCCTCAGAATAAAGGAGGGGGGGGGGAAGAGAGGGTTGGGGGTCTGAGCATCCCTTGCACATAAATAATTTGTCAACATATAAAAAGTGACAGCCTGTCATTCTATTTTATGAACTTCCTGTTGAAGAATGAGAGTTTGATGTAACCCTATTTTGTAATAACCGATGCATTCTTCACAAATACTAATAAATATAAGATTTAACCGAGCATCCATGGAGGCGTGTCTTCTCCTTCTGCCTGAAGAGCTGCACCAGGAAGTCAGACCCAAGAGAGAGAGAGAGAGAGAGAGAGAGAGAGAGAGAGACAGTGTCAGCATGTGTGTGTGTGTGTGTGTGTGTGTGTGTGTGTGTATTGGGGATTCCCACAGAGTAAACTGCTCCAGCACACACATCCTGCCAACAGTATCCTGCAAGTCTTGTTCCACTAGATATAAGCTGACCCAGATGTTTGACTTGGATCTGCATGGAAAACTTCTTCTTCAGAGAGAGAGAGAGAAGAGAGGGAACGAGGGAGAAGGAAAGACAGAGGGTGTGAGGGAAGATAAAGAGAGTGTGTGCGTGCGTGTGTGCGTGTGTGCGTGGGTGTGTGTGTGTGCGTGTGTGTGTGTGTGCGTGTGTGTGCGTGAGGGAAGGACAGAGAAGGTGGGGATTCGCTCCAATTTATGGAGCACATTAGTGAAGTATGTCGTTTGGAAAGCTGGTATAATCAGAGAAGAATGTTCGAGTTGTGGTGACTTTTAGCACACTTACTGTCCTCCACACACACACACACACACACACACACACACACACACACACACACACGGACACATCAGGATATCTGCACATCGTCCTCCACCTCGCTGACTTCCACAGCTGCTCCAGCGTTTAGACCGTGACACCAGGAGACGCGCTCAACAGCTGAGCTGCAGACCTTCTCCTCCATAGATGAGGGAGTTCCTCCTCTTCTTCACCAACGGGCTCGGCCGCCGTCTCCTCTTACCCCAAGCCACGTTCACAATCTCATTCCAGGTCAGGCATTGTGTGCGGGCGGGGCTCGGCCTATTTGCTCTCCCTCGCCCGCTCGACTCTCCGACGCCGTCCTCCGATTGGACGCTTTGAATGTTTGAGTTGGAGGAAGAAGAGGAAAAAAAGCAGGTAGGTAAACAATCCCAAACAAGAATGCCCCGCCTGGGATAGGTAAACAAAGCACCACAAAACCCTGTTCATGACTTTTAACATCCGCCCCTCCACCCCCACCTCCTCCGCTGTGGCCTGAAGGGAAACAAACAACCGCTAACAGCCGCCGCTAACAGCCGCCGCTAACAGCCGCCGCTAACAGCCGCCGCTAACAGCCGCCGCTAACAGCCGCCGCTACACGCTTCCATTCCCCGACCAGCGCCACCAGCAGTCAGCGTTCGGCGTCTGCGACTAAAAGAAAGCTGGGATCAATAATAAATGTTTTATTTATTTACATGCTATTTTAAGAATCTCTTCTGTTCAGTTCTGTTCACGTCAGAACTCTTCCAGAACTTCTGAAAGTCTCACATCCTTCTACACACTGATGAAGAGCACCGGGCAAAAAATGTTAGCATGTTCTGACGTGGACTTTCACGTCAGTTATGTACGTCAACATGTACGGACGTTTATTTCTTCTTATCTTTTCACCTGTAGGGGGCAATGTTGGGAAAAAAACACTGTAAAAAAAAACAACAACTAAATCTTACGAAAAAATGTATTTGTCTAATTTCATTAAAAACAAAATCGCAGAACGAGTCACATCTCAGGGAGATTTACAGACATGCGTCTTGGATTTCTTGTTAAATCAAAGAATGTTGATGAATATGATGTTTCAAGCCGACTTACAACAAACAAAGAAAAAGATTCAAACAAACGAAAAGCTGCTTTTCAGGGAATCATTTTCTTTTATTCAGCATAAATGACTCCAAATTACATTCTAAGCTACTTTCCAGGTCTCGATTACCTAAACAGCTCGTCTTAATTCAAGAAATCTCACTCAGCAAATTTTCCCTCGTTCTATCGGCGGATCTTTTCGATTTATTTCAGACTAAAAAATAGTTTTTTTCTCTTTTTTGTACTTTTTTTTTTAAGTTTTTGTTTTTTTCCACCAACAAAAATGATCATTTGAGTAAGTTAATAGTGCAATACTATAGTCTTCCGACTACCGATCAATATCTAGACCAGTGACCCGTCAGATAACCTTTATTTAACAACTTAATTCATTTTGGACAATTTTTAGGATTTGATTCCAATTTTTCTGCATAATTATATCCTCGAAAAAACATCGCCTTCATGTTAAAGCCAGACCTCAAAAACCGTGTCATTGATCATTTTAGATTCCCACTTAGACACATCGTGTGAGGAAGAACAGGATTGATTTTGGGAAAGGACAGTTGCATCTTTCTGCCACTAGGGGCGAGTTTATCTCCAAACGTTTTCAGGTCATCATTTCTCGACCGTTTGTTCCATTTACACCAAATTTGTTGATCATTTTGAAAATTCATACCCACATAGACTGTAGTTTGAGGAAGAACTGGATTCATTTTGAGAAAGTTTGGTTGAATATTTCCAACACTAGGGGGAGCTTTATCTCCAAAGGTCTTTGGGCCATAGTTTCTCAACCGTTGGTCCGATTTAGTCCAAATTTGGTGCCGATGAATCGACTGGAGGAGATCTATCTGAATATAATATATCTAATCAACCCAAAACCAGGTCCCAGGTCCAGTGCCGGTCCCAAGCCCGGATAAAAGGGGCGGGCTGTGTCAGGAGGGGCATCAGACTGGAGAGAATCCGCTGTGGTGAACGGACCCTGAAGGGAAGAACCGAGAAAGACGAAGGGTTCAAATTGAACTCCTTCGTGCCTTAGAAAAATCAGAACGCCACATTCCCTTCGAGGAGGTCGATCGGGGGAATTGCTCGTTTAATCCAGGGGATTGTTTTGTTTTTCTCTTCTTTTATGATTTTCTGAAAATGATTTTAAAAGGCGAGTTGGATGATGTCACCGTTCAGGTATTTTAATTGTTTAGTTGTTCTGAGTAACGAGTCAAAACTCTGCAGACGGTTGGCTGCAGAACCAGGTGGAGCCGGTCCAAAAGGCTCACAGTGTGAATTTCGTGGGTGTTTGGGAGGAACCTAAACAAACACACATTTTCATTTCTTCAACCTTCAATCGCACCAAAACCGAAACGTGCTTTGAGTTCGATCTGGCTGCGGAGGCCTTTGAAGTCTGGACAAAGACTCATCTCTGATGAGTAATGCTCCGGAGCGGTGACGTCATTCTCAGTCACGTGACCGGTCCAGCCACACCAGGACACGCGGCAGCTCCGGGGCATCCCGTGAAAGTATCAAACCGTGCGTCAAACCGAAGGACAGGTGGATGTGGCCGGTGGCCGGTGTCGACCCCCCCCCCCCCCCCCCCCCCCCCCACAGCAGGTGCTGCGCGGGTGGAAGCAGAATCAGGTGAACAACGCAAACCCAGGCCGTGACCCCGGTGCCGAGCTCGGGGCATCTGATAA
The DNA here is from genome assembly GCA_037951165.1 of Lophius americanus. Lineage (NCBI taxonomy): Eukaryota > Metazoa > Chordata > Actinopteri > Lophiiformes > Lophiidae > Lophius > Lophius americanus. The sequence continues at coordinate 134,485 of JBBDHG010000018.1, forward strand.
GGACGACGGGGACACTTCGGTTACAGAGCAGGTGAGGTGACACCTGAATGTCGTGCCATCAGGTGATCCCGTCATGGAAGGCTGGGCGGAGCAGCAGTGGCACCGGAGCGACGTGGCATACGTGTCAGAACCACAGAACCACAAATGATGATGATCAGTCCAGGATGCAGTAGCATCGGCGGTACCGGGTCTCGTTCAGGGGATGATGGATTCATGAAATCCATGGTGGTGGAGGGAGGAGGGAGGAGGGTGGAGGGAGACCTGATGGAGAGATGGAGGAAGACAAACTTTAACAAACCAGGCAGCACCTTATTTTGTAGATTACTTTCATTCAACGTTACTTTATATATTGTATTACATTTTATATAAAACGTATTTTATTTTATTATATTTTATATTATTATATATTATATTAAATTATTATATTATGTTATATTATTATATTATATTATATTATTATTATCTTATATTATAAATATTTAATATTATATTATTATATTATATTATATTATATTATATTATTATATTGTAAATTATTGTTTTATATTATATTATATTATTATATTATATTATATTATTATATTATATTATATTATATATTATATTATTATATTATATTATATTATATTATTATATTATATTATATTATATGATTATATTATATTATATTATAATATATATTATATTATTATATTATATTATTATATTGTATATTATTGTTTTATATTATATTATATTATTATATTATATTATATTATATGATTATATTTTATTATATTATATTATATTATATATTATATTATTATATTATATTATTATATTGTATATTATTGTTTTATATTATATTATATTATTATATTATATTATATTATGTGATTATATTATATTATATTATATTATATATTATATTATATTATTATATTATTATATTATATTATATTATATATTATATTATATTATATTATATATTATATTATATTATATTATATTATATTATTATATTATATTATTATATTGTATATTATTGTTTTATATTATATTATGTGATTATATTATATTATATATTATATTATATTATATTATATTATATTATATTATATTATTATATTATATTATGTTATATTTTATTATATTATTTTATATTATCATTATTTAATATTATATTATATTATTATATTATATTATATTGTTATATTATATTATATTATATTATTATATTATATTATATTATATTATTATATTATATTATATTATATTATAACGTAGCACTTTATCATCTTATTAAACTTATTAAACTGCTTTTGTCAGTGTTTTCCGGTGGAGTGGATGATTTTATTCTTTATTCTTTATGATCAGTCTCATCTCTGCAGCCTCTCAGGTGAAACTCAGAACCTTCTGTTGTCCATAAAACAGACACCACTGAAGGTTTTAGGGTAATAAAATCTAATCTGGGGTCACCTGCCTCCATCACTTACAGCGTGAACTCTGGTGTGAGGACAAACAGGTGGCAGACGGACGTCGTCTCCAGACGAGTGAGGCGGTAAAGAAGACGATGATAAATAGAGAATGACGGGAGTGACGGGGGGACGGTGTCGACTTTTCCTCCTCAGTGTCCTTGATATGGGTTTGATGACGGCGCTCCTACTTTGTCTGCTTTAGCGCTGCGTTTAGCTCGGGTCCACAAACAGCAGAGGTCAGGGTTCTCTTTACAGCCGCGTCAGACCTTCGTCCCCGAACGCCATCCTCGGCTAAAACCCAATCTCCCCGTGTGACCTTCGCCCCTGACCTTTCCCCTCCCGTGATCATCCGACCCCTATTAGGAAAAAGGAGTAGCCCTCGTTCAGTCGCGGCGGCGTCTGAGCAGCGTCTGAGCTGCGTCTGCTTCCTCAGAGGATGATGACAGGCTGTGACGCCTTGATCAACCCATGTGGTCACATGTGACTGACAGGTGGAGGTTTGTTTGTTTGTTTGTTTGTTTGTTTCTCTGTTTGTTTGTTTGTTTTGTTGGTTTCTCTGTTTCTCTGTTTGTTTGTTTTGTTTGTTTCTCTGTTTCTCTGTTTGTTTGTTTGTTTGTTTCTCGGTTTGTTTGTTTGTATGTTTGTTTGTTTGTTTGTTAGCAGGATTACAGAGAAACTACAGGATGGGTTCACATGAGTGTTCACCCAGAGGAAGATTTTGTCGTATCCTAGACGTGATTCGATTTTAGTAGCTTTTCACTGCATTAACAATGAAACAAAATAAAATAAGCCGTTTGGGGGAGTGATGTCACAATGTGGCTTTTGATGCCTTTGATCCTTTGATCTTTCTCTGGGGTGGAGCTTAGGGTTCAGTTTCAAGAGTTCCTTTGGTTCCTTTGATGTTTAATTGGGGGTGGAGCTTAGGGTTCAGTTTCAAGAGTTCCTTTGGTTCCTTTGATGTTTAATTGGGGGTGGAGCTTAGGGTTCAGTTTCAACACTTCCTTTGATTCCTTTGATGTTCACTTGGGGGTGGAACTTATCAGTTTCAAAAGTTCCTTTGGTTCCTTTGATGTTTAATTGGGGGTGGAGCTTAGGGTTCAGTTTCAAGAGTTCCTTTGGTTCCTTCGATGTTTAATTGGGGGTGGAACTTATCAGTTTCAAGAGTTCCTTTGATTCCTTTGACGTCCACTTTGGGTGGTACTGGGGGCTCAGTGGGCTGAACAGAGTCGCCAAAGTGGAAGACGCGGGAGACAAGTGGCTTGTTGAGAATATCTAAGAGAGATACTCAGAGAGTTTGTTGGAGTTGTCAGTGGATTTAGAGGCTGGCAATAACTCAGACACTAATGGAGGAAGTCTGCAGGAATGTCTCCTGAAACCAGGCTACTGTTGTTCCTCGGTGGAGGTTTCACTCCGAGGGATTCTTGTGGTTCTTGACGTATTGGCTTCAGACAGACGCTCACAGCGGATCTCCGGCATGACGGCCTTTTCATTCTAGTCTGTTTTATGATGTTTGAACAACAGGCCTCCACTCGCCGAAAGGCGACGGTGGGAAATGTGTAGCAGGTGTGGTTCCTCCTTTAACGCCTCCTTCTCCGCCAGAAACTGGATCTGACCAGCCCTTAAATCCCAGAGGAGACGTGGAAATGGCCGACCTCTGCAAATATAAAACACAACACTCTGTTTTACTCTGTTTTATTGTCGTCCTGGTCAGGAAATCATTTCCAGCGTATCTCTGAATCAAGAACACACCATCAGCATGTGGAACCGTTTGACTTGGACTGTGGTGAAATTTCTCAATCTCTGCTTCATGAATTTGGCTTAGTTTAGGACAAAACTGACATTTTCGTGCCGAAATGTGGACATTTCCCTCCTGGTTTCTTCACTTCGGTATCGGATAGATACTTCCTGCACTCACATATTTTATCCGTAAAACATTTCACAGTTTCCTTCTCACCAATCCCAGTCAATTTACAGCCCACTTTTACAGACATTATCCAGAGGGGAGGGACGTGATGAGCAGATTTATAGGTCCTTCAGGCGCGTGGACTCGCGCCTTCTTCACAGTGCAGATACGCCAGCAGAGACAAAGCCCTCATTCACAGTAACACAGCGGAGATCCTGGAGGGTAGGTGGTTGCAGACACTAAACTAACAACTAGAAGACCATGAAATATAAACATGCTGTGAGCATGAACCTGAAAAAGCCGGTCTTTGTTCACATCTTCATAAGTGGAATGATATGCTCTGTGCTTGGACTTAAGCAGACATTCGTTGGGATAAAACAAGGACTTTCTTTGTGTTGGCGGGAAAGCTGCAGTTCACAGCACGTCCATCAGAGGGAAACAGAGAACCACCAACTGATGATGAGTCTGGTGTAAAAGCACCTTCAGCTCTGCAACAGGTACGAAATGACCCTGGAGACTCTCATGGTGGCGCGTCGGATAATTAAAACATCAAAGCTGCGTATGAGTCATGATGACCCAACTTGACATCATATTTAAACTATAACAAAGCGCCTCGTGGCGGTTTGAAAATGCAAAACGGTGGCTGGGATGTTTTGCATGATCAAAATAGAGTTTCAAACAACGTTTAAAAAGCAGTGTCAAATTCTAAATAACTCACTTTTTTTTTAAAGAAATTGCATTTAAAGCAATATTTATGAGCTCCGTCATATTTACCTCCTCGGGAAATATATGTTAATCTTTAAATATAAATATTTAATCTAAATGTTTATGTTGCATCTAAATATTATATCTACATCGAAATGTTGAACCTAAATGTTTAGCACAAAACTAAATATCCAGCTAAAATAAATGTATTATTATTATTATTATTAAAATGTAAATAGAAACTGACGTCAGCGGAAGTACCAAACAAAAGCTTGTTGAGGAAAAACCCTCCAGCGGAAGTTGCGTCTACCTGAAGAACTAAAACCCGATTAACTTTACCTAACACATGTTGAAAATGACTCGGCAAAGTTATATGTTCTTTGTTTCTTCACGTAGATGCAACGTTTGCTCACTTAGGCTTGTCCAACATTGGGAACAAAATCTTTTGGCTCGCTACGAAAACCACGCCCTCCGCCTCTGACGTCACTACTTCCTGCCTTTTTTCAGGTAGGTGTAGTCCTTTCTTTGTTCTTTTGTAGTATATTTACTTTATTTCAGGTTTCTTTTAATTGTGTTATTGTTGTGGCTCGTGTTTGAATTTGTTGAATGTCACTGGGGCTGTTGTGATCAAGGAATATATTTGTAAAAAAGAGGTTTTAGTTGCTCTTAAATAGCTGATTTAAGGAGCCAGGATAATTTCTTTTGCCCAGATAATACCAATAATTGGCTCCAAATGAGGCAATAGCCCAGAACCAGCTCAGAAAACGCCTTGGTTCGAAATGGGGCCACTTTTGCCATGAATGTAAGTAAGTTTTCTTCATCGAGCTTTTATTTTGGTACTTCCGCTGACGTCAGTGTCAATTTGCAATTCATCTAATCATTTCGTTTCGCTCTAAACATTTAAGTTCAACATTTTACATTTGGATTTAATATTTAACATTTAATTAAACACATATATTGCCCAGGAAGGTAAATATGACAAGGTTCATAAAAATGAGATTTAAAAAAAAAAGTGACTTCATAATTTAACACCGCTTTTTTAAAATGTGTCGAAAAAGTTGCTGTCAAAATCAGATTGTGCTACTTTGCAAACGGCGCCCCGTAGAAGAAGACATGGAGGGTTTTCTACATGCATAATGAAATAATAATCATATAAATAACACAAATCGGGGCCATGAGGCTGAGTTATAGAATTAGAACATTGAGCATCCATTCCATCCAAGATCCAAGAGGTGTGTTTGTTTTGTGTAACAAAGCCGCTCTGAGGTGGAGTCAATGCATGCGAGGCACTGGGTGCAGCAGAGTCATGTGCTCCACGCCACTGAAAGGCAGACGCTGGGCGGAGTAGTGGTGCACCACCTCTGGGATGCTGGGGAATACACAGCTGCTCTGGTCCAGGGTGTAGCTGTTTTCTTTGGTCTGAGCGACGATTATGTGAACACAGCCCTGACTCGTCCTGAGAGAGAGAGAGAGAGAGAGAGAGAGGAATGTTTATAATAAGAAACAAATGCATATACTCTGATATACATGCCTGAGGCCTTCATTTATCATTTCATATCATTCACAATCACTGATTTCCAAAGAATGATTCAAAAGAAAACACACTTTTGACGTCGCGTCCTCAGCAGAATCATTGATTCAGAACATTTGTTGTGAACTTACGAGGGCATGGGGCAACAAAAGACAGGAGGAGTTGTGAAACACTCCAAAGAAAAAAACATTCCCTGTTAGTTTAACTGTCAGCGACTGATTTTATCATGATGGGATGTGAAACTGCGTCCTCCACAGGCGTGGTCGTTCACACGCTAGCCAGGGGCGCGGCTCAGCGACTGCGTTTATTCAGGTTATTATCAGATTTATACTCTAATACTTCAGACAAGAGTTCAAAAATGAAGTTCTTTTAGTCCACAAAGCTTCTTAAAAGACCAGAACCGGCACTGCCTGGATAGGATTTGATGTTTAAGGACTATTTCTGGCTGAAGAGTCGAGTTACACTTTCAAATTTAACAGTTTTTTTTTTTTACTTTTTGCATAATAGTTAGTTTAAGTTGCATAAACTTTTTTTAAAGTGTCTTTTCTGTGTTGCTTATTTAACCCTTTAATTTAAAAAGACATTTTTAATCTCTTTGGGGAAAATTTCAAAAACTTAACTTGATACAAACCAAAAAAAAAAATCTAAAAGGCTCAAATAGTTTTCTCAAAACAGGTTTTATGAAACTAATCTAATGTATTTAAAAGGGACTATTTTCTTTTAAAGACAAAGTAAATAATAAATCTTTTACTGACATTATGATTCATTTAATGATTAATAATTATTTCCTCATGTGTAGCTGAAATTATTTTATAATTATAATTTTTTAGTTTTACTGTTTAAAAAACATTGCTTGACCAAACTATTTTATATTTAACGGTAAATGTAGCGTGTTTAAGAGATTTAAGGAATCCTGTTATGTCCTCACTGAGAAAAAAAAAGAAAGAAAATTCCCAAAACTATTTCATCATATTTTTATTTTCCCGATAACGTTTATTATTTATTTAATTGTATTTTTATTTTGTTTGTCTGTCAACAAAATAGAAATCGTTTCAACCTCAGTTTTTTTCCATTCTGTGTCACTTTTTGTGTCTTAAATTGTAATTGAAAATAAAGATTTAGAAAAAAAAAAAATCTTGACAAAAAAAAAAAAAAATTCAAAAGTTTGCTCCAAAAACAAGAAGAAATAAAAATAGTTCTGCTGCACTTTCCGGTTGCACTCACTTGAGGGCGATGGAGTACTTGGCGGACTCGCTGTTCCTCACTAGGAAGCTGGCTTCTTTGCAGGACCTTAGCTGAAATTCTGCCTCCTGTCGGGTCACAGAACCGTGGTACCAGCTGAGGGTGGGAGAGCATCAAAGCATCATAGAACATCTGACATATTTAAAATTCTGATCATTAAGAGGGTTACATTATTAAATATCCACTTTCATATAACTTCAGAACATCCGCTGGTACCTTCAGAACCTCTCCGCCGCTGATTTCTGCTCCACACACTCACCTCTGTTTCTCCAGCGGCAGTGACGGGTCCACGCAGCGGGCCTCGCCGTCAGAGGTGCCGGTCGGGGTGGAGGATGGAGACAAGGTGGGCGGAGAAGATCTTAAGACCTTGCTGGTCCAGCTCTTCTGCCTGAGATGCTGCTGCTGGGGCTGCTGGGCCGGCGGATGTTGGGGCTGCCTAGTGAGGGCGGGCTGGGGGGTTTCATCTCTGGCTGGGCTCTCGGCGCCGTCAAACTGTGCTGAGGAGAGAGGAGCGAGAGAGGATGTGAACTTCCAGGAAGGACTGACACCGTGTCAGGTGACACCGGAGTGTGAGAAGGTCGCTGAGGCCTGCAGCCGATTTTTTTAAATCTACGTGAATCGGGTCCGTGTGGTCGGCGCCACGTTCAAACAGTCGTCTGGAGAGAGTTTCCACGTTTTAACGCGTGTGGAGGATCAAACTTATCATTCAGATCAAGAACAATCAGAGGAGCGCCGGGTCTCGCCGTCAAAGTTATCATGAAGCTCCAGCCCGGAGGATTCAACTCGGCTCGGACCCGCCAGCCTCCTCCCCAGCAGCCGCACATGGAAGGAGGCTGGCGACTTTGGGTTTGAGCTTCAGAACGCCTCATTCCTGCCCCGACCGAAACCCGATCCTCGTGATCGCAAAGCCACCATCTCTGCTCTCGATCAATCCAGAACCGGCAACCCCTCCGTGACCCGCCGAGTTGATTTCAGAGGATGAACAGGACGGACCTCCCCAGAATTAATAGACGTTCCTTGACAACAGTTCGTCCGCGGTGGTTCTCCGGGTCGGCTTACCAACAATTCAGGTAGAGAAGGAGAGCCCCACCCCCCCCACCACACTTTTTTCCCACACCGGACCTTTAAAGGTGTGGAGGATTCTTGCGACCTACCTGACAGGGTTCTGACGATATGCTCCTTCTTCCACTCCCAGGGCAGCTCGTACTCCGCAGGGGGCCGAGGGTCCAGAGGGGGCCGCGAGACCGCCGTTCTGTCGTTGTTGCCGCTTCCGTCATACGGGACGTCGTATATCTGTAAGGGTCCGGGCGGGCCTTCCTCGGGACCCTCACCTGCATCCGCCAGCACACTCACCTTCAGCAGGTCCTTGGAGCCCCGACGTCTAATTTCTTTTTAAATCAGAAAAACAAGGGATTTAAGATTAAAAGAGATATAAAACTCTTTTAAGGGATAAAAGAGATATAAACCGTAACGGTACTTCTGATAAAGTAAAGATAATTTAGTGATCAGTCACAAACAGAACCCTTTTTATAATCCGACCCAGTAGCAGCATGTTTATGCTAAATAGTAAGGGTTCGAGGACGGGGCCCTGGGGGACTCCAAAGGGGCCACCGAGGAGGAGGAGGAGGAGGAGGAGGAGGAGGAGGAAGCATTAATCATGGCCGATGAGAAAGTCCAAATAAAAAGTCTAATAAGTATAAAGTAGATTTTATTTTTTAAAGCATGATTTATTGATTTTATTAAAATGGACTATTTTCCCTGAAACACAACATTTAATCATGAAATAATTTAATAATTTGATTTATTATGACTGTTTATAAACATACTTGATCAAACAATTTGTCATTTTTCTATTTTCTGATAGTTTAAAGAGATTTAATACGAAACATTCTGGAGTTTTCCTGTTCTATTAGGCGATAATTAGCTACTAATCTACTAATAAATACCAGATAAATAGATTATTGTACATTCTCAGAGAAGGACTCTCTCTCCTTGCACCTTCTACGTGACTCTGCGCTGCCACCTAGTGGTACCGGCAGCTTAATGCACTGGTTAGATCGAGGACGGTGTGTAAAAAAGTAATAAACTCAATAATATTTTAACTGCAAAGTAAGTAGATTTATCCTTTTTCTACCGCTCCTCCTTAATTTTACCCATAGACCTATTTCAATGATTTGATTTGTGGTTACTACACTGTAAAAAAAAACAACAACAATTGTTAGATGAACTCAAACAAAAGACTTCAACTGGTTAACCCATTAATATTAATAAGTTAGACTCTTTTAGGTTTAGGTTAGTAGTTGTTGTTTTACAGTGCACAAGAGCAAAAAAACAAAAAAACATTCAAAAAACCTTATTTATGAAACAGTAAAATAATATTTGGTGCACAAATATGACATTATTTTATTCCTGTAGTGTTTTAAAACCAATTTTACACACTGTAAAAAGAGAATTGTTCTATATTCCTGGTTGAGAAAACATTTGTGGACATAAAACGCCACCTAGTGGCCGAAGTATGCAATCGATCTTTCCCAAAATCAATCGAATTCTTCTCTACTTGGTTATAATATTTGAAAATGATCCATGAAATAGTTCTTAGTTATCCTGTTAACACAAAAGACGCAGTGATGATGATTCACCATCATCATCACACATTCTGAATTATTCTGTTTCCCCTCAGGCCGTCCTTTCAGGCGGCGGCCTGCTTCCTCACTTTGATTTAAACCTGGTCAATGATCTCCAGCTCTTCGTCACATCCTCTGTAGACTTCTCCGAGGAGGCTGGACCCAACACCAACGCCGGCCGAAGAACAGACTGCTGGAGCGGGTCGCAATAGAACTTTGTCACCTTTGCGGCGGGGGCCTATTGTGTCATTCTTAGGGCTGGAACAATGGACCGATGGAGGGAAAGGTCAGGACAGCGTGCGATTGGTGGAGACCACCGGGCTTCCGAGATCCGAGGAAGTTTTGACAAATGGTCGGATCGCTCCATGTAGGGGTTCTGCAGAGCCGCGTCCAAAAACAAAAGAGGAGGGGGGGCAACTTCCCTTCTGGAGAATAGTACCAGGAAACAGTGACAGGAAAGAGGAAACAGGAGCAGGAAACTGCGCCCATTGTCTGAACGCGGTGCAGTTGCCATAGTCACCCCACGGGTCGGAGAGCTCTGGAGGAACCGTTCTCACTCGTGGTGGAGAGATGGGGGGGGAATGGAAATCCTGCAGCTGCACCCATTCATGACGAGGGTAGTGAGGAAGGCCTTACCGGTGATCATCTGCTGGGCGTCGTAAGGCTCCATGTAGCCGTCGTTCTCCCCGACCCTCTCTGCCTCCCGCGGCTCTCTGCTCCTCTGGGCGTCAAAGGGGTCGGCGTAATCCTCCAGGATGATCACCTTCATCCAGAAACACATGTCATCCAGAAATCAGGCTTTTCATGCGCTTTAAAACGTCATCAAATCATAATAAGAATAGTTATTGTTATGATTACTATTAATATTATTATTATTCTTTTCCCCACTATTATTATTATTAATAATAATATTAATATTAATATTATTTGTTTCCATTATTATTATTTTATTATACTTATTATTAATATTATTATTATTTGTTTCTATTATTATTATTATCAATGAAATAATAATAATAAACAATTCTAATTATTTATTTCCATTCCATTATTATTATTATTTATTTCCATTACTATTATTATATTATTAATATTATCAATGAAATAATATTATTCTTATCATTATATAATTATATATATAATATAATAATATATATAATTATAATAGATAGATAATTAAATAATCAAACTGATGATGATGATTATTATTAATAATAGTAATAATAATGATCATGATGATGAATATTATTATTGCTTTATTATTTATTTTCGTTATTCATTTTATTTATAATTATAACTATTTCTTATTTCTTAATTATTAAAAACAAATGCCTTCATTATATAATAAACAATCATTCCAGGATCAAATAAACGACATTTTGCATCAGCAGTAATTTTGTTTTATATTAAATCCCTGCAGGTCCAGTTTTAGAAATAGGATTAAAAAGACGTGAGCTGAGATAACTGGACCTACGCTGTCTTCACCGGCACCAAGAGTAAATCCCTGAGTTTCCCAAATATGAACTATTAGATTAAAACATGAAATAAACGAGAAAGTTCTCCTGGACTCCGTTCAGCGGCACCAAATTTGGACTTAATGGTGGAGAGTTTATGTCCTGAAAACTTTTGGAGGTGAAGCTCCCCCTAGTGTCAGAAATATACACTCCACCTTTCCCAAAATCAATCCAGTTCTTCCTCACACTGAGAGTTATTGTGTCAACACAAAGGATCTGATGATGATGATGATGATGGTCCCATAATATCCAGGACCCCTCAGTTTATGTGATTTTACTAACCCATTTACCAAACAGTCTGTAAAACTTCTAATTTGACCTTTGGACCGAATCTGTGTTTGAACAAGAGCCTGAGGTCAGAGGAAAGAAACATTCATCTTATAAATGTCAAAGACAAGGAATATATCGATACATTTATTTAAAAGTGTGGCTGAGACTGAAGACAAAGTTCTCAATCAACCGGTTCTTCTGCACCGGGTCCAGACGTAAAGAACGAGGTCAAGGATACGAGCAGCTGGAATGAGCTTCCTTCATGGGGGGCTGGACTCAACCTCAGAGATCAGGGGAGGAGCTGAGTATTCATCTCAACTGGACTGGGAACGCCTCACATCTCCCAGGATGAGCTGGAGAGTGATGCTGGGCAGAGGGTCGTCTGGAGATCCCTGCTGAGTCTCCTGCACCACGAGCCAACCACCGATAAGTGGAAGAAAATGGATGGATGGATGAAGGATGGATGGATGGATGAATGATGGATGGATGAATGATGGATGGATGAAGGTTGAATGATGGATGGATGAAGGATGAATGATGGATGATGGATGGATGAATGATGGATGGATGAAGGTTGAATGATGGATGGATGAAGGATGAATGATGGATGGATGATGAATGATGGATGGATGAATGATGGATGGATGAAGGTTGAATGATGGATGGATGAAGGTTGAATGATGGATGAATGATGGATGGATGAAGGATGGATGAAGGATGAATGATGGATGAATGATGGATGGATGAAGGATGAATGATGGATGGATGAAGGATGAATGATGGATGGATGAAGGATGAATGATTGATGGATGAAGGATGAATGATGGATGGATGATGAATGATGGATGGATGAAGGATGAATGATTGATGGATGGATGAATGATGGATAGATGGATGATGAAGGATGGATGATGAAGGATGGATGAAGGATGGATGGATGAAGGATGAATGATTGATGGATGGATGAATGATGGATGGATGAATTATGGATGGATGGATGAAGGATGGATGGATGGATGAATTATGGATGGATGAATGATGGATGGATGGATGTTGAATGGATGAATGATGGATAGATGGATGATGAAGGATGGATGAATGAAGGATGGATGGATGAATGATGGATGGATGATGGATGAATCATGAATGATGGATGGATGGATGGATGGATGGATGAATGAATGATGGATGGATGGATGAATGAATGATGGATGGATGGATGAATGAATGATGGATGGATGGATGGATGTTGAATGGATGAATGATGGATGATGGATGGATGAATGATGAATGATGGATGGATGAATTATGGACGGATGATGGATGGATGGATGATGGATGGATGAATGATGGATGGATGATGGATGGATGGATGATGGATGGATGGACTCACCACTCAAACACACTTTCCTTGTTGTGTGTTTTCACCACATGTTGTTTATTACAAAGACCTCCAGCATAAAAAAAAGCTAAACACAGGAAGTACAAACTTTTTCTCACCATCTCTCCACTATCTCCACGCCTGCCTCTCTGTTTTTCTCCTGTACACAAAGCCAGGCTCGAGCGGGTGGGGGTCGGAGGGGTTGGTGGGGGTCGGAGGGGTTGGTGGGGGTTGGAGGGGTCGGTGGGGGTTGGAGGGGTCGGGGGGGGGGGGGGGGTCTTGAGCGCCGAACAACAGATTGTTTTTGTACAACATGATAGCCTTCGCCAGGGGGCTGGATCTCATGAAAGAAAGGGGGGAAGCTGATGGAGGGCCGGGGGGAGGGGGCCAGTGAACAGAACAGAACACAGACAGGACAGGAAGTGAAGACCTCCTGTCTGACCACAGCGCGGTACTCCAGCCTGAGAGGATGAGTGTGAGGGCAAGAGGTGGAGAGATAACGAGACAGGCTGGGTGGAGTGGAAAGGATGGCTGAGGTGGAGACAAAGACAGACTGAAACTAAACCAGGGTCTAGGTTTGGGTCGGTTCTTCTCTGGCGGCGGTTTTTATGACGACTTCTTTTATTTGTGTTGGACTGGAGGCTGTTACTGCGATAGAATCCAGTTTAATCCGGTTTAATCCAGTTTAATCCGGTTTAATCCGTCCCTAAACTGACAATAAATACTGATTTATTAAGAATAACTCCTCGTTATTTGTTCTCCTGCTTCTGGTTGAGTTCATTTTCAGTCTCTATTTCTGACTGAAAAGTGTGACAGAACCTTTTGATCATGTGACCCAGAGCTAGCATGTTTCTGCTAAAGAGTAAGGGGCCGAGGACGGAGCCCTGGGGGACGCCGCAGGTCAAAGGGGCCACCAGACGAGGAGCCATTAATCTTGGCTATAAATCATTTTAACGGGTTAAATAGTGGTTTAATTAAAATTATTATTATTGTATGAAATAGAAAAAAATTAATTCAAATAATTCTCTTAAACGGATTTTTTATTTTTTATTTTTCTGTTTAAAACATGATTAATCAAACAATTGTTCATTTTATTGACAACTCAGAAAGTCTTTTCCTGTTTTTGTCTTTTTGTTTCTTTTTTCTTTTTCAAACTGAAGTTAAATCAGGTGCAAAAAAAAAAATTTTTTTAATTTTGTTTGTACAAGAGTGAGATTTATCAGAACCAGAACTTCAGCTGGAACAGAATGAACACAGAAGTAAAACAAAAGAAATAGAATTTAGTTGGATTTATGAAGCTGAGTTTAGTTTTCTGGACACTAATAATCCGTCATTAACAAATAAACCTTCATCACGTTGGTCTGCTCTTCATCTTCAATAATGATTAATCCCATCCGACCCAACTGGGTTCGGTGGAAACTGTTCCCTTATCTGGATTAAGTAAACTCAACTTTCTCTGATTCCCAACTTTTCCCTGAGGAAGACTCCCGGCTCGGATGCTGATTACTCACAGGTTCGGTCTTGCTCTGGGCTGGTTTCTCTGCCTCCGGTACCGCCTGGTTCGTGATGGAGCTGCTGCTGAAGTTCTGTTTGTCCACTCGGATCAGTCGGCTGATGTAGGTGTTGACAGAACAGGAACTCTTCACGGCCCGGTGCTCCTCGAACACCGGGTCCGCTTTGGAGTTCCGACGACTTTTCCCGGAGAGCAGGTTGTCCCAAACCTTCCCGTCTTTCTGAGAGGTTCTGCTCACGTCGGACGCCAAGTTCTTCCGGTTCTTCCCGGACAGCAGAGACCCGGTTCCTCCTGAGCTGTCAGGTGAGGAGTTCTTGCGGTGGGCCGTTTTGGATCCAGATGTTTTGGTACCGATGCTGGCCATCAGTCCGGGTTTCGGGGGTTTGGGCTGAGAGCCTGATTCGGAAACCGAGCGGATCCGGTCGGCACCGTTCTTCAGGTTGATGGGGAACTCCTTGAACCACTTTGCCATTTTATCTCAGATGGAAACCCAGAAAGCTCTCAGCTCCATGCAGCAGAACCCCGAGACGAACCTTCACGACCAGAGCCGCTCCAACAAAAGACTTCCGCCGCTTTACTCTTTATCCTAATCAGAACTTTCTGCCGAGCCGGGAGCCCTTCTTTAACCCATTTGTGATTTTTCTGTCTTCTTCTGCTCTTTGAAGTGGAAATTATTCAATCCGAACCAACAAGGAAAGATGTTTCCTGGGTGGACCGACCCAAAAGACGGCAGAACTCCTCCTGGTTCTGGTTAATGGTCCCATTCCCTGAGCTGCTGGTATGGAGTTCGACAACCTCTCACTGCGGTGTGAAGGTCCCTGACTGTTCCTGGAGGGTAGGGAGGAAGAGGAGGAGGAGGAGGGGGGGGGGGGACCAGAACCAGGTGGGCGTTGATAAAAACAATCATTCACGGGAAACAAAACAAAAAAAAAGAAAGAAAGAAAGAAAGAAAGAAAGAATAATCATTCAGGAAGTTTTTGACTCAGCTGAGTGACTCATATTATTTATATATAATTACTGATGTATAATTACTGATAAATAATTACTGATGTATAATTACTGATATATAATTACTGATGTATAATTACTGATTACGTTTTTTACTTCCTTCTTATTTTTTTTATATGAAATGCAAAAAAATTCTTATCTCTTATTTCTTTTTTTCTTTTTTTATGTATTTATTCTATTAAAAAAATATTATTATTTTTTTTTTTTATATATATTTTGTTAATTGTTTCTCTATTTTATTTATTTTATTTATATCATTAGACTGTATGACGTCATTACAGAGGATCTCTATTTTACTGGAGATCAGATTTTAGCAGGTGTTTTCTCGGCACCAGCGGGTTTTACAGTCTTCGTTTGTCAGCCAGCAGAGGTCGCTGTTCACAACATTAAACCATGTGATATTGACAATTATAGTTTAAAGTTATACAGGCGGTCAAACATTTAGATGCTCTCCACACACAAATAGGATACGTTGTTCGTTTTTTTTCTTCGCTAAGTTTTATATAAAATAAGAAAATGCGACGACATGATGCAAAAGACTCAGCGTTTAAAAAAAAATTAAAAAGCGTCTTCTAGTCAAAGCCCACAACACATTTTAAAAACATTTACAATCTTTACAGAACATCTTTCTTGTTTTTTTTCTCTGTAATACTTCACATATAATAATAATAATAATAATAATACATTTAATTTATAATGCACTTTAAATTATGATCATTATCTACCACCCTCTCCCTCTTTCTCCCTCTTTCTCCCTCTTTCACTCTCTTCATCTTCTGTGTCATTCTGTGCCCTCTTTCTCTCTCTCTCTCTCTCTCTCTCTCTCTCTCCTCTTCTCTCTCTCCCTCTCTCTCCCTCTCTCTCTCTCTCTCTCTTTCTCTCCCTCTCTCTCCCTCTCTCTCTCTCTCTCTCTTTCTCTCCCTCTCTCTCTCTCTCTCCCTCTCTCTCCCTCTCTCTCTCTCCCTCTCCCTCTCCCTCTCTCTCCTCTTCTCTCTCTTCTCCTGCTGGCAGTAATCTCCTTAAGAGGCTCCGGCTTACTTCTGCTTACAGCGTCTTTGATGTTTATTTCACCTGTCTCACACCTCACACTGATCCTGTGGGGCTTCCAGAGAGAGAGACATCCTCTCAGCTGACAACCACAGACTGTCCTTCACGTCTGTCGTCTGTTCTGCACTTGTCACTAATGACGGGGCGATCAAAGGCAACAAATTTAACTATCTGATTATATTATTTTCAACCCGTTTAATTTCCTCACCAAGAAATTAAAACAATGGCAAAATTATTTACTTGGGTATTTCATCTCTTTGGGGGTATTTATTAATTAATAATCTCACCTGCTTTAGAAATTAAAGAATAAAAATAAAAATGACGAGTCGTTTATTCAAGCATGTTTTTAATCAGCAAGAACGTAAATAGTCTATTTTTAGTATTTCTACCTTATAACCTTACCTCGTCTGTGGAATGCCCTCCCTGACCATCTCAGGGCTCCACAGACGACTGACACATTTAAAAAAGGACTTAAAACTTTCCTTTTTAGCAGAACCTATAACTTTAGTTAACATTAATGCTTTTTGGTCAGGCTTTTATATAGTTATTATTAGATTTTTTTATTGATGCTTTTATTTGCTTTTACTTTGTAGCACTTTGAGATTTGATCCAAACGTAAAGTGCGTCATAAATTAAATGTATTATTATTATTATAAGACTTTTTTTTTTGTATTTTTGGTTGTATCAAGTTATATAATTATGTTTACTAAGCTATAATATGCCCCCCAAAAAGATCCTACTGATAGTACTTTCTCATTAATGCTCCTAGTCAGAGGCCTCTTTAACCCTTGTTGTCCCTCAGGGCTCCGTCCTCGGCCCCTTACTCTTTAGCATATACATGCTGCCACTTGGTCGTATTATAAACAAACTCAGTCACATTTATAAATAAGAAATAGAAACTCTAAAGGAGGAATGACATCACATAGGTCAGTTTATCAAAAACTCGCTGACCAATGTCTTTTAAAAAGTGACTCTGATCTATTCAATTTACTGAAAGCTTCTTTTTTTGGCGTAAATGTTCAATATCTGTAGATTGTGGGTCATTTGGTTACTACCCATTACACCACTTTCAGTCCGCCACATAAGTATGAGTTATGATTGGTTGACTCGGCTGTGATTTTAGCAACGTGGAATAAAGTTAGATAACGTGAGTTAATTAGAGTAATTAGTAATTAGTTAATCAGAGTAGCAATGATCAATTTCGTTGGAAACACTTTCAATTTAACATTTTTTCTCTTCTTTTCATCTGTAAGGTTTAAAATATTTATTATGAAGAGAATGACGTGATGACAAACGAAAAAAAATTGTTCAACAAATTGGGTCTATTATGTTTAAAGTAAAAAAATGTAATACAACGTGAAACCCAATCTTTCATAAGATGTCTACTTTCTACACATCCATTGATTCAGCGTTAAGATGAATAATATAGAGACTTTCTTTTATGTTGGAGTAAAAATAGAAAAACGTTTTAGTAAAAAAGCTGTAAAGATGGGGGAAATTTTCTTAGGAATAAACGAAAAGCTTTGTAATTTAATATCGTAACAACTGTAGTTGGGAAACAGCTCCCGATCAATTAATTAACAATAAAACATATTCAATGCAAATGTTTTAGGGCAAAACCCAAAACAAACAGAGTTGAAATTGAAGACAATGGCAGGAATAATGGAGTCGATCATTGTATTTATTCACATTATATAGAAGACCTAAAACAACATTTATTGCCTGACTCATTACTTTTGATTTTTGATTCATTTATTTTATGTATTTATACGTTCAGTTTCGATGTACATTTGTCAACGGAGAAAAAAAAACTTTCAAACTAAATTTAAATTAGCTTTTCAATATAAATTATTATTTTCAGTTTTTGTTAAATTCAGCAATCTCTATAATCCTTCATGTATTGTTTAATGTCCTTATCCTGCACTGCTGCCACAAATGAAGCCATTCAAATTAATTGTAATTGAAACATTTGACTCTTGCACTCATCCTCAAATCTTTTATTAAAAAAACTAAACCAGTAACAGAGTCCCTACCATCTTCTGACATAATCTCATGTGCTAACCTCAAACCAGATCTCACAGGGAATGTCTAGAAGCAGAATTCCATGAATTTTCTGTCATATTATAGTTTTAAAAAGAAATCAATCAAATGTGAAAACTTTTATTTTGTAACAGAGATATCAGAGTTGACCAGAACATGGGGACAGACACAAAATATATTTCTTGTTCATAAGGTAAGAACAAAAAACCCTGAAAATGAGACTTAATGGTTTCATGTTAACTCACGTTGGATGAATCGGGAGCAGAAGACAGTGACGTACATGAGGGATGGGATTCTTTTAATTAATCTTTTATTTATAGATTGGGCTTGAAAAAATAATCAAATATTGCTCTAAACAAAAGTTTAACATTATTAGTAGAACAATAAAATCTTTACTTTAGTTTTAAAAAATAAGAAATACATAACGAAAGGTTTATTTAGGAGACGTGAAATGTACTCCCATTTCTAGAATGACACACTAACACCAGCCAGAGGTAGAACTATAAATCTAAAGACTTAACAAAATAGTTTGGACGGAATGTAATGTGAATATATTGACAAAAGTTAAATAAAGTAATGATAGAAACTTTACAAAATAATATTTTTTCCGAAACATTGTTGTGAAATAATAGTTTAATAGTCACGGAGAATAGTTCCACTCAACCCCCCTTTCTGCGATGATTTGGAACCTTCCATGGTGCGCGAGACGTTAGCTTGTCCCTCTTTGTCCGGTGGCGATGGAAGGCCACGATAATTATGGCAGAATTTGCGTTATTGAATGAATTATAGCTGAATGGTGGATCTACAAGCATACACGAAGTGTGGACTGGTTTGCTGGCAATGACAAACCAGAAAGTATCAATTTAAAGGACAGCAGAGCAAGCAACGGAGAAAGGGTACAGTTTGCTTCCAAGACAGTCTGCAAGATGCTAACGTTAGCTAGCAAGCTAATGTTAGCATAGTCAACAACAGTTCTCAAAACATGCTCGACTGCTTTATCGTATTAACATGGTGACATTGAGATTGAATGCACACGTTCACGAGAACTCCCTTTCGGTTAATGCTGTGATTAAGCGGCTACTGTGTGAAATCTGTTCGCTGCTAGCAGAGCTACGTTGAGTAGCGTGGCTAGTGACTAGCATGCGTTAGCTAGCTGCTCGAGCTGTTTGCTCCACATCTGTAAATGATCATTTAGAGAGGGAGGTGGGGTGCACTGTTACTTGTTTCTACCGAGAGTCAATCTGGGTAGCAAGCGACCAGTTTCACTCAACCAAGTTCACAGAAAACCACCTATTATTTGGCTAAATGCCGTGAACCAGCTCTGTTTTACCCGACAGCTATTTGGTGACCAAATCCCGGCGTGACAGACACCTAAAGATTTGCAGCTGGAGAGGAATTTGAAGACCTGGGCCAGTGTCTTAATACAGTTGTCGAAACGTGGTAGTTATTGGTGTGATGGCAACCGTTTCAGCGTTATTGACGTGACCCAAAGGCAGATTCCCTCTACTCGGCTCATAGCCTCCAAGACGTCGGCATTTTTAACTTTTTTTCTTGCATATGAGCGGTGATATGCTACTTCACCGACAGTCATATTAGCTAATGGCTGCCGAATCGGGGAGACTACTGGCGGGACAAGGAAAACGAAGCAAAGGTAGGAATAATTTCACCCATATCCCAATCAGATCGGATCATCCATTAATGGGCTGCAATGGTGCTGTTAGCAACTCCCTTCTCGCCTCTCCCATATGTAAACTTCACGACTCTCTCCGGTGGTGGCTGTTTCTCACAGACTGGATCTGTGAACGGGGTTCATGTCTATCTTGCTATCAATGTACTTTCAACTCCGTTTCCTCGTTCTCATGTCTTCGTCTTTCCCTGTCTTCCTCATTGACGTTACCTCTGCCTCTGTTTGCGGCCTCTCTCCCTCACGCCTGGGTCATTTGGTCTGCCTGGGTCATCTGCAATTCAAGGCATCATAACTTTGGTGATGAAAACGCCTGGATGTTCAGCATCTTGTCCTCATGCCAGTCTATGTCCCATCATTGAATCCATCCCAACTGTTGGACTTGAGAAAGAGGCCCTAGGTCTAAAGCTGCTCTTCTCTGTCACTAAGGGGTTTTGGCCTATCCAAATGTGTTGCTGCACTTGATTGGTGGTGGACCAACAGCATGAGATGTGGTGATTTATTTATTTTTTTGTGGTGACTAACATTATATCTCTCCCTTTCCACCCCTTCCCTCCAAATTTCACACATTTTATTCCAGCTTCACAGATGAAGAGTCCAGAGAAGAAGAAGGCAAGGAAATCCACTACTCAGGTAATCATTTTTTGGGACACTTGCTCTTAAAGGATTAGTAATGTGAAAGTCAAACTCTATTTCTTTTTCTTTCCTGTGTAGGCGGCCGGGTTCTCCCACCTCACCGAGTTTGCACCCCCTCCTACCCCTATGGTGGACCATCTGGTCGCCTCCAACCCTTTTGACGATGACTTTGGGCCCCCATCTAGACCTAGTGCGGCAGTTGGACCAGGCGGTGCTCCATTTCTTCCCAGCACAGGTGGAGGTGGTGGGTATCCAGTTGCAGGCAGAATGGCCGGAGGCATGGGCTTCATTGGAGGACCGGGTGGTGGCCAGCCTGGACGGAGGCCACCATTTGGCCCTCCAACAAGTGCTGGACCTCACCACCAGCTAGGCTTTGGAGGAATGCCTGGTTTCGGAGGTGGTGGTGGAGGTGTCAGTGGCGGCGGTGGAGGAGGAGGTGGATTCCCCCCGGGTGGCCCTTCTCAGTTCAACATGCCACCAAACTTCAGTCCACCCATGCACCCTGGGCCAGGTTTCAATCCCATGTTGTCACCTGGGGGTATGGGAGGTCCTGGAGGAGGGGGGCCACCCCACCCTCGGTTTGGCATGCCTCCACAGCAACAGCACGGACAGGGTGGACACCCATTCAATAGCCCACCATTACCTGGAGGTGGCGGGCCAAGGGGGCCCCCACATGGGTCCATGCCTTCCATGGGAGGAGGCATGGGTCCCGGCATGAACATGATGGGTGGCATGGGTGGTGGCCCCGGAGGGAATATGGTGGGTGGCTTACCAGGTATGCCCCCTCAAGGACAGTTCCCTCCCTCACAAGACGGCCCCTACCCTGGCCCCAGTCCGCCAGGACCAGGCAGCGAGGATGGAAAGAACTTTGGTGGTGGAGGGGCCCCACCTGGGCAACAACAACAACAACAACAGCAGCAACAACATAACCTAAATCCCAACGGACCCCCTCCTAATAACAGCACTCCTGGCCCTCCCCCTAACTCTGGCCCACCGCAGTCTGGAGGAGGCTTCCCTGGCCACCCTGATGTTCAGCAGCCCAACTCCAACACACCCGGTCAGCCTTCCTCAGCACCACCGCAGCCAAACCCCAATTCTTCTCCTACTGGTCCCCTGAATGGATCAGGCCAGCCCCAGCATGTACCACCAAGTCAGCTACAACCCCCCAACAATACCAACACCCCCAACTCTAACAGCTCGAACCAACAGCAGCAGCAGCAACAATCCACTCCACCTCACTCCGGCCCTGGTTCCACCCCTTACAACCAGCAGAACAGCACTCCTGGTGGCGGTGGTCCCATGCCAAGCGTGGCCAACTCGGGTCAGAACAACATGACCAACAACAACGGTGGGAACACTCCTGGCAGCAACCCTAACCCCCCCTCTAACTCCACTTCCACCCCTAACACCCAGTCTCCCCTGCCTCCCGGTCCTGCTGCTCCCTCAACGGGGCCTGGTTCTGGCCCTGGAAAACTCGGTGGCTCCGGGATGGTCTTCCCTTGCGGCCTCTGCATGGCGGAGGTGCACGACGATCAAGACGCCATTCTGTGCGAGGCATCGTGCCAACGTTGGTTCCATCGGGACTGCACGGGCCTGACGGAGCCAGCATACGGACTTTTGACTCGAGAGAGTGCTGCTGTCTGGGCCTGTGACTTCTGCATCAAGACCAAGGACATCCAGGCCGTGTTTGTGCGCCAGGGATTAGGCCAGCTGGTCGCAGCTAACGAGAGCTGAGGAGTGGATGACGGAGGAGCGTCGCCGATGTGCTACACATGACGACAAATACACACATTCTCTGCGCTGATCCAACTGAGTGACCCGTGTATCACGTCGGCTTCTTCCTCAACCGTCTCCTGACCGGCCCTTTACTCGTTCACTACCGGGCTACACACTCATGACATAAAAGCTTATACATAGCACTTTGAGTGACTCTAGGCAAATGCTTCCCCCCCGCCCCCCCCAAAAAGGAGTAAAATCATGATGAATGTTAAAACTACAGTCCTTCAAACATCTAACCTGCCAACCAGAAAAGCACTGACACCAACACACTACCTCACACACTTTGTGACTGAGTAGCAAAGAGGCTCCCGCTCTGAACGGCTGTGATTGACTTCCTGCACTCACGGCCCACGTGAGTTTGGCATTTTAAACAAGTTATGTCGAAATACCCCCCCACCCCACCCCACCCCTGTATATTGATTAGACAAATCAAAGTATCAAATCTATGTCGTGGGTTTTCATGTTTACATAAAAACAGACTTGATGTATCAAAGCTTTCAAATTGAAAAACAAATTGAGTGTCTTAAAATCTAGTAGGGTCTTTATTTATGCACTCAGAGCTTTATTTCCCATTAAAATACTTCATTCTTCCATTTCCCTTTCATACCGTTAGACATTTTACCGTAAACAAATTAAAGTAAATTTGATTTTTTTTTCCTTTCTTTTTTTCCTCTAATTACTCAGACCATTAGAGAAAAAAAACATCCAACCTGAGTTTGTTTGTCGATTTTCTGCACCAACATTAATGACTTTGTACTTTTATATTTGTCATTTTGTACCATCCGGTGTGGATTTACTCAAAAGAGCCTTGGTAGAGATTTCATTCATACCGCACAGAGAAGATTTTACCACCAAAAAGTTGTAAATATCAGGATAAAACATTTGTCTGGAGCTCCATCGGCTGCCAGAGTCGTCCATTGAACAAAGTTGAACTCGTGTCTTGGTTGTGTACAGTGACGTTTTGGTTTTTATACGCTGCATTCGAGTCAAGCGGTTCTTTTCCTCTGCAGAACACATGACTTGTGAAATCAGTGCTTTTGGGTGGTGTTGGCCTAGCAAGTAGTGGCATCATGTCATATCAAATGTGCATAGTCGTTTTAAAAATGGGGAAGGGGGTTGCATGTGAAACAATGCAGTAACTGTCTGATCTGTTTGTTTATATTCTGGCCTCTGCTGCGGAGACCTCCAAGAAGACCAAATAATGCAAAACACCCATTTCTCACATCTCTGTCCCGGGATAGGGTGTTGACAAGGCTATTCCCTCGCTCCTTTCTCATGTTTCTTTATTCAGTGTCCGAGTTGCCTTTCTTTAATCGCTCTCTGCTGTTCCTTTTATGTTGATTTTTGTACTGGTATTTGTGCTGTGCTCTTGCCCCACTCTGGTGCCTCCTGGTGGAACCAGTGAGTCTCTCCAGGTGGGGAAGGGAGAGGTACTGAACTCTGAAGTAAAGATGGGGTTTTTTTTGTACTTGACCTTGTTTGTTTTTATTCATATTTTCAACATTTGTTTGCTTATTGTTGTATTAAAAATTTGGGTCAGACAACCCAATTGGAAGAGATTTAATTTGTCCCAATGCTTAAAGCTATTAGCCGCAGTAGCGTTTGTGTTTAGTCTCATGGTACGAAAGCGTCATCTCTGTAGTTTCTGCCAGCTTTACAGCAAAATAAGCACAATTTGTTCAGAGGCAAACATCAAAATCAGAATCTTTATTGTCATTAGACAAAAAGTACAACAAAATTGTAATTTTCCAGTGAGTAAAGCATAAGTTAAACATTTTACCCAGTTAAATTAAAGAATTCCAGTGGAGAAATCAGCAGCTAAACTTAACGTTCGTCAGTGATTAATCTTTTACCTGTAAAAAAACACCAAATTAAAGAGTCTCTTCAGAAATAATCAATATTTTATGAGATTTAGAGATCTAACATTAATGTGTTAGGGTTTATGCAACAACCAGTTTACATGAACATGCAAGTAATACTTGAGTTTATATTGACGATTTTGTTGCTCTAAGCTTGTTGTGAGGATTTAAAGAGTTGAGTAAACTATGACATTTATCTGCTTTTAACCCTTATACGAAATGTTGTTCTCTTTTCTGCATGTACACTACTTCTATAAAAGTTACGCATATTCATAAAAGGACAAAACCACAACTTGATTAGTTGCACATCAGTGGGTGGCACCTTAAAAAATCTGTTGAGTATACAGAATTTTGACTAAAGGTAACATAATATTCTCCTTAATATCTATCTTTTTTTGAGTCTTCATTTCTTAGTAAAAAATGTGATCCACTGGATTATTCGATCCAGTACCTGCCAAAGAGTAAGGGGCCAAGGCCGGAGCCCTGGTGGACACCAGAGGTCAGAAGAGCCCCTGAAGATGAGGCTTTACCCGTGGCTACTGAAAAAGTCTTATGTAGGATTCTTTTTGGCGTGCAAGTTCTTACTAAACAGAACTTTGTAACATGATACAACTCAAAAAGGGTCAAATAGTTTTATTAAAACATTCTTTACCGAAAAAAAAGGTTGATCTAATCTGATAAAAATGGACTAATCCCATGAAAGCATGACGTGTTTTTTTAAACTATTTAAAAACAAACAAACATGCTTTGTCAAATATTTGTCATATAAGGGTAAATTTAGAGTGAAATATATTAAATGAATAAAATAAGAACATTTTTTTCCTGATGACGACATTGAAAGGTTGTTTGTTTGTTTTGGGTGACAGACAGAAGGTCACTTTGTGTCGATAGTTAATGTGTGTTCAGCTCAGCGACGATCGGGGTTTGTTTTTTCCTTTCGGTGGGAACCGAATCGATCGGTGAGTTGATTCTCAGCACCGCAGTGGAAATGGGTCAGACTGGATGAAGCGGCGCGGACGGAGACGGTAGCTCAGCCCGCAGCAGGCGCCGCCTCCCCGGGAACCTCCCACCAATGGAGTCGCTCCTGAGGCGGGACGACGACTCTCCGCTCCGCTGGCAACAGGTTCCACAGGCTGCAGGAGATTTCCCGGTGTCCTCACTTGATTAAGGATCATCTTCCCCCTCGGTGCTCCTGCTCCAAAGCCTGACGTATGGTACCGGACCGAGGCTCGTCTGAGGAGGTGCAGCAGAACCACAACCATAGTGTGAGTGAATAATATTAATTATTATTATTATGTCTTATGTAGGTGAGCAGGGAGAGAGATCGGTGTATTTGGATGTTTAGAGATGGACACCTGTGGCTCGGTGTTGTTTATTTTTACCCCCGGAAACGGAACCTCGTCTACTTTACTACTTCTCCGCCGCTAATCCCCCTGCCTTTGATGTTTTTGAAGAATCCGGCTGCGGCTCGGTGTCGTCCAATAACTGGATGTGAGTGTCGTAAAGAGGACAGGAGAGGTTGTTAAGAGGGGGGGGGGGGGGCTTCTAGAGGATGTGACGCCTCTCGGTCGGAGCAGGTGCGCCGCTTGTTTACCTTATTGCTCAGCGGGAGGTCCCGCCGGCTCTAAGTAAACAACCCGACGGTGGTTTCGACGCGCGCGCACCGATACTGACTGACCGGATAGGTGGGTGTGACGCAATTGAGCCGGGAGGAGACAGGTGCGTAAGGAAACAGTTCTCGGTTTCAGAGCTGGGAATTTTTTTTTTTTTTTTGAAACTGTTACTGAATTTATCTCTCAAGCTGTGCAAACAAGCTGCCAATAAAAAGCCAAAGCAGCTTTCAGTGCGTGGGTCCGGATGTGAACGCATGAAGGAGTCAGATAAAAGCCTGGCCTCCCTGCCAACATTCTAGTTTACAGCAGATCAGTCAGCAGCTCCTGGAAGGAGTTCCTGCTCCATTCAGAAGAAGTTCCTCCTGTTCTACTAGCTGGTTCTGCAGCTCAGCCTGGATGTGAGGAGGGGCTGGTGTCTCCATGGTGTTTGGGTTTGATACACCTGCCTCCTCCTCCTCCTCCTCCTCCTTTTCACTATAGTGGCCGACAGGGACAAACGCTCTTCAGCCATCAATCTGACAGAATGAGAATCCTGCAAATTAAGAAAAACATCTTCATCAAGGTGGCAACACACGCACGCTATAAAAGCCACAACACATTAGGAGAAACGATCTGCAAAAGCCACAGCACATTAAGAGACACGATCTGCAAAAGCCAAAACACATTAGGAGAAACGATCTGCAAAAGCCACAGCACATTCAGAGAAATGATCTGCAAAGGCCACAACACATTTAGAAGACCAATCTGCAAAAGCCACAACACCAAACGTTAGAAAAAACGATCTGCAAAAGCCACAACACATTTAGAAGACCAATCTGCAAAAGCCACAACACATTAAGAAAAAAGCCTTCTGCAAAAGCCGCAACACCAAATGTTAAGAAAAATACATCTGCCAAAGCCACAACACATTTAGAAGAACAATGAGCAAAAGCCACAAGACACCACACTAAGAAAATACTATCTGCAGAAGCCAAAACACATTAAGAGAAACGATCTGCAAAAGCCACAAGACAGCACATTAAGAGAAACATTCTGCAAAAGCCACAACAGATTAAGAGAAACGATCTGCAAAACCCACAAAACAGCACTTTAAGAGAAACGATCTACAAAAGCCACAACACATTTAGAAGACCGATCTGGAAAAGCCACAACACCAAACATTAGGAAAAAAACATCTGCAAAAGCCACAACACGTTAAGAATAAAAACATCTGCAAAAGCCACAACACATTTAGGAGAACGATCTGCAAAAGCAACAAGACAACTTTTTTTTTAATGCTTCATTTAGTGAATAAAACAGATATCATACACAAACGTTTCATAATGCTTTTATTAGCCCTGGTAGCTTCATTTAACTTCCTGGTTCATGCAGTCATGTGACTAAGAATAAAACTTTAAGCAACATTTTGAAAAACAACAAATAAAGTTCATACCGAAGCAACAATGAACAGAACCCAAAGCTGCAGTTAACCAAACAATCACCCGTTTGTGTGAACGGGTGAATGTTTGTGTGAACGGGTGATTGTTTGGGTGAACGGGTGAATGTTTGGGTGAATGGGTGATTGTTTGGGTGAACGGGTGAATGTTTGGGTGAACGGGTGATTGTTTTGGTGAACGGGTGATTGTTTTGGTGAACGGGTGAATGTTTGTGTGAATGGGTGAATGTTTGGGTGAACGGGTAATTGTTTGGGTGAACGGGTGAATGTTTGTGTGAACGGGTGAATGTTTGTGTGAACGGGTGAATGTTTGGGTGAACGGGTAAATGTTTGGGTGAACGGGTGAATGTTTGTGTGAACGGGTGAACAATGACCCGTGTTGTAAAAAGTACTTTGAGTGGTTAAGCAGACTAAATAAGTGCTGTAAACCCTTTAATGTCCTCACCGAGAAGAAACACGATCCAAAAAGTATTTCTTTGCACATTTTATTTCTTTTGGTCATTTCCTTAACTTAAATACCTCAGACACTTTAAATATTACCATAAACTGATGAATTGCTAGTTGAATCTTGTTTTCTTAAACAGTTAAAAAATGATGTCATGGGAAATAGTCAACTTAGATGAGCTCAACCTTTTTGGTGAAGGTTATAGAAAACTATTTGACTCTTATAAGACTCATTTGTTTGTTTTACAGTGTAAAACATCTCCACATTCTTAAATATGCCAAAATAAATCCTACGTATTGAGTAGGACTTTCTTAATAGTCTCCTCCTCCGCTGGGGTCCCTTTGGCCTGTTGTCTGCACCAGGGCTCTATCCTCGGACCCTTACTCTTTAGCATATACATGCTGCCACTGATCAGATCATAAACTCTCATTTTTCAATAAGAATTTTTTTTTTTCAAAAAGTACTCAACCAAACAGTTGAGCAGGACGTTAACGGATTTTAACCACTTTCTATTTTTATTCAAGCCAATCATCTCCGCTGTAACGTTCTCGTGATTTAGCTAAGGTCTTGAGATCGAGATCACTTCAGCCGACGCGGCAAAGTTGGTCAGCCGACCGTGGGAAACAGGAAACGTTTTGGGTTTCAGTTGAAGATCAGGCGTGCGGCCAGAAGCTGAGGGTGGGTCCAGGAGCTCCAGAGAAGAAGAAGAAGAAGAAGAAGAAGAAGAGCACGCCGCAGGGGAGAGGGAACGGCGTTGGCAGACGGACCCGTTTGGTGACATTCCTGTCTCTGTTTACTCAGCCTTTCCTTGTGACAGGAGAGACGGAAGGTTCACCTCCTGTCATCGAGCGGCGCCGACAGCATGGTCAACACCCCGGTCCATGCTGAGAGTGACCAGAGGAGAATAAGTTCAGCTGGAAAACCGATGTTTTCCTGCGCTCAGAAGCTCAGCAGAGGCTCCAAATGATTTTTTTAGACGTCCAGAGTGCATCATGGTCCGTGAGCGCTGCTGCCAGTTCTGACGTTTGGACGGGGGGGAGATTCGTTTGGTATTTTTAGTTTCCGGTTTGTGGTCTTTGAATGATTCCCTTTGTAATTATTTGCGGTTCTCCTCATGTGTTGCCCTACTTCTCCGTTTCTCCTCTTAAGCCGTCCTCACCAACACAAATACAAACCACGAGTAGAGGGAACGTCTGGAATCCCAAGAATGTCCTTTTTTGAGTGGAGACAAAGACTGACTTCTGTTCCCCGAAGGGAACTGGCTGCTACTCCATAACCTGTGTTATCGGTTAGAGCGGGTCACGTTCTAATAAGACCCGGTGTGAGAGGAGGCAGCGCTGAAGGGCGATGGCCGACTCCTGAGGGAAAAGATTACTCGGATACAAAAAAAAAAAAGAGGATGTGATATTATTGAAGCGGCAACAAATATTTCATTACGCTTTCTCTGGGAGAATAAGGAGCAGTTCAGTTCATGTGTGTGTGTGTGTGTGAGAGAGAGAGAGTGTCTATGTGTGTGTGAGTGTGAGAGAGTGTCTATGTGAGTGTGTGAGTGAGAGAGTGTCTATGTGTGTGTTTGTGTGAGTGTCTGTGTGTTTCTATGAGTGTATGTGTACGTGTGTCTATGTGAGTGTGTGTCTATGAGTGTATGTGTGTGATTGTCTATGTGTGTGTGTGTGTGTGAGTGTCTGTGTGTTTCTATGAGTGTATGTGTACGTGTGTCTATGTGAGTGTGTGTCTATGAGTGTATGTGAGTGATTGTCTATGTGTGTGTGTGTGTGTGAGTGTCTGTGTGTTTATATGAGTGTATGTGTACGTGTGTCTGTTTGTATGTTTGGGTCTATGTGTGTGCGCGTTTAACTGTGTGCTTGTGTGTGTTTGTGTACGTTTGCATGTTTGGGTCTATGTGTGTGTGCGTTTGACTGTGTGTGTGTGTGCGTGTGTTTGAGAGCTGCATGGCTCAAAGTAAGCTTTCTCTGCCTGAGTGCCTCCCCTCTGAAGGCGGGTAAATGGGGAGACCCTTTCGAGGCGGAGACAGAGCGGCGGTCCATTCCTGACATAGTCCCCTCTGTTTAACGCATCACAGCGCTCGCACAATAAGAGGAGCACTCGCCGACTCACTCTTCATCACCGAGCACATCAGGTGAAAGTATTTGGGTTAGCCGTTTAAACCAGACCCACGCCGCCCCCCACAAGCAAGGCCGTTTCCCCGAAAAGCCCCCGATCCCCTGCATTATGCATGTCCTAAATTGAACTTCTCAAAGTAAATATGAAGTTATGTCCAGAATGTTTTTGTAAAAATAAAAAGAAAGTTCCCCCCATGACTAAAACATGAACTGTCTTTAATGCTGGCGTTATGATCAAAGGGTCTCTTCCCTGCACAGCGGCAGGAATACCCCCCCTTTTAGAGTCTGGATACTGATGGTGGCGGCGGCTGCTGACTCTGCTGAGCCTGACGGATGATGAAGTTGATGGATGAAGTACATGTATTTAACGGCTGTGGGATTATGTGTCCCCTGTGATCTCCGTTTGAAACGGCATTCATGTAGAATACACATAAAAGGGCCATATAAGTGGAGGTCAAAGGTCAAAGCCGCCACTGAGACACAGGGTGCGTGGTCACAGTCGGATCAGCCTGTGATTTGATTTTCTCACTTTGATTGAAGGTGTGTTTCCGGATCAGCTGGTTCTTGATTACGGTTCCAACTGACCGTTCTTATGTCAATTTGTTCTCAGCGAGTTACACAATAAAGATTTTCAATTTTGATAGTAACTTCATTGAGATCTGACGTGTGGTGGGCCGTGAACAAATCCACCTTTACAGAATGTTCTTGTTCCAGATATCAGAAGACAGATATTAACATATTTTTCTCTCGCATTGCCAACATTTCTACTACTTGAAGATAATAAGACAAGACCTCAAAATTCAGTGAGAGGGTTGAATGAAAACCTGAATACAGTCAGAATGTTAGTGGAAACTAGACCCAACATTTTGATTATTGTTGATGTGAGACGATGAAAGACGATGTAAGACTTGAAAAAGTCTGAAAAGTAGGCCAAAGAGTTTCTCGGTTCTCCATCGGAACATCTGACATGACGTTTATGCAACTTACTGAAGATGGGATGGAATTTAAGCTGATCCAGATGATCCACCAGTAACTTCTTCAGGGAATCCGTTTGTAAAAGTAGAACACGCTGATTTTAACAGCAATGTTTTACCATGTTTAGCTGTAAATACTGAATCTAAATCTAAATCCTAGTGAAACATCTATATGTTGAATCTAGATCTAAATGTTTTATGTAAATGTTAAATCTAAATGTTGTATCTTAATATTAAATCCAAATTTTATTTCTAAATGTTAAATTTATATCTAAAGGTTGATTCTAAATGTAAATGTTAAATTTAATTTTATATGTAAATGTAAAATCTAAATCTAAATTTTATTTGTAAATGTTAAATCTAAATCTTATATCTAAATGTTGATTCTAAATGTTATATGTAAATTTTGTTACTAAATCTTATTATAATATCTTATGCTAAATATAAATTTAAATGTTGGACCTAAATGTTTAGAAAAAATGTGCAGATTTAAAATGACGTCGGCAAAAGCAACAAAATAAAAGCGCAATGAAAAAAACAACTTCTTTTGCACCAAGGTGGTTTAAAAACACATAATTTTGTCAAAAAGTTCAACAACAAACCAAATATGGTGAAAACTCACTCAAAACTTTTAACTCAGAAGCTTTTGGTTTTTCTTAAGTATCTATTTTTAGGGGCCAGGGCAATTGTGAGTCAGGAAGTAGATCAGAAAGAACCTTGGTGCAAAAAAGGGCCGCATTCACTTTGTATAAGTGAGTGTTTTTCTTCAACAAGCTCTTATTTTGGTACTTCCGCTGACATCGGTGTAAATTTGCATATTTTTGAAACTTTTAGATAGAGATTTAGATTTAAATTTAACATCTGGAGCTAAATTTGGTAAAATGTTGCTGCTAGAATCCGAATGTTTTACAAACGGCGCCCGATACCCCGACGCCTCAAAGAAAACCCAAAGCAAAAATGAATACGTTTGGTTGATTAAAGATTTATGTTAAGAGTTCTCGTTGCTTTTCTGTCCACTGAAAGTAACTTTTTGTTTTCCTGCTGTTTCTCCCGTCGCTGTCGTCTCAGGCTTCTCGCACAGAAACCAGGAAGTCAACATGAGCACCCTCTCCACCGACAGGAAGCCTCTGGTGGATTACGGCGTTCAGATCCGCTTCATCAAGGACCTCCATGACACAGGCGGAGGTTTTCCCGAGAAGTCCAGAGGAAATAACGGTTTGACTCCTCCCACCAACAAGTACGGGGTGGCTGTGCGGGTGCAGGGGATCTCTGGGCAACCGTATGTGGTCCTGAAAGATGGCGAGAAAGGTGACTCTTACGGAGTTCAGTTGAACACTTCGACCCCCAGCTCCGGTCCGACGTCGCCTTCGCCGTCGTCGTCGTCGCCATCGCCGTTGCCATCCAACGGCCTTCCCAACATCAATAAACAACCAGCCGACGTCACAAACCCCTACAGCCCCGCCGTGAAGACGGCTCGCTCCCTTGTTTCTGCAGCCGAGGATGAGGATGGAGAGATTTTTCAGAATCCCCTTAGAAGACCCCCAGGAGACGGTCAGGCAGGAATACAAGTGGAGGAAGAGGAGGACGGACCGGTAACGCCGGCAGACAGGTCCAAAGCTGAACCCCAGGTCAAAGCAGCACCCAGTGAGGCAGAGGAGGAGTACAACGAAGCAGGCCTCAAACCCATCAAAGTAAACGGTGTCGGACCCAGAAGAGCGAAGCAAACCGGGCCCGGATTCAGCGGTTCCCTGGGCCGACACAGTGAGAAAAAACAGATGAAAAAAATCCCTGCGCTGTCAGCGCCGCCAAAATCGGGCAACGCCGAGCCCATCCCCGCAATCGACACCAACTCCCTGGCTCCCATCAACAAGCTCATCAGCAAGTTCAACAGTGGGACGCCCGGCGGCGCCCCTCAGTCCAGGGGTCGATCCGGAGCGAGGCAGCGGCTCGCTTTCGAAGAGCGCAAGCGCTCCAGAAGTCTTGACGCCAGAAAGGATGACAAAGCGGTGGTTTCCCCTCCGTCGCCGTCCTCTCCCACTCTGAACCCCTACGCTTTACCTCCGGCGACCTCCTACACTATGCTGACGTCATCCGCCTCCCTCAGCAGCAGCATCGGCAGGAACATGGCATCGATCTCCAAAGCGCCGGGACTCAAGGCCCCCAAGCCCAACCTTCAGACACCAGGGAAGTTCGTTGTGAAGGACTTCGCTCCGGTCAAAAAGCCTGTAAGTAGCTGATTCTGTCAGGTTAGGAATCATCGACGGATAGAGTGGTCTCTTTGTTCGGGGTCTTACTTTGCTTATTCTCCATCTCAAAGGAGATACAGCCGAGAAACCAAAGTCAAAGCAAAGGAGCCATCAATGGAGAGGAGGCTCAAATCAAGCAGAGCATCTTCAACATCCTGAAGGACGGGTCAGTCGGCCGGTAGACGGCTAAACGAGAGGATCCAATCCACTTTACGCCGGATTGATGCTTTTACTTTCCTAATTTAATCCTCTCTCTCCAATGTTTCCTGATCAGCTCCAGTGAGAGCGAGGGGTCCCTCAGGAGAAAGACCAGCCTCATATACGAGAAAACCACCACCTTTAAGGTAGGACGGAAACTGCGAGACAATTTTGTCCCGTTAATATGTCAAACTTTGACCTCCTTGTTCTAACGGGTCTATTTAGTATTTTTTCTGGCAGCAGAGAACATGTCGACCTGTTGAGTACGGATTGCACGTTGAAAGACATGGAATTAGCTTAGCTTAGCATAAAAGCTGCAGATAACTGATGTTCTAACTCTCCAAAGGTAGCAGAATGTGCACAGGGATGCTGCTGAGTTAAATTATTGTGTTAACCGAGCTGATCGCTTTTTCTTATTTACACACGGCAAAAAGGTAAATAAGTGAGTTTTGCAAAAAACTTTTTCTTTAAAGCTCGTGAATCTGACAAATTTAGTTTAACATCCTGCTCAGTCGTTTGGTTGAGCAAATTTTGAGTCACTTATTGAATAATGGGACTGTAGCGGATTATAATATGACCCACTTGCGGTATTTACATTTTTCACAATAACCTACGGCTCTTTTGAATTTTTCTTTTTCCAGCCAAGTAAGACCTGATGACCTGGGGAAAAAAAGGCTTTATAAAGACAACAAAAGCGCCGGTCCATCAGCGTGTTGTTGTCGGTTCAATGGTTCTGACCAACTGATAGAAGTTTGATGGCTCTTTATTACATTTCTTTTTTTTTTCAAGAATATTCCAAAAACTATTTCATGGCTCATTTTCATATTTCATACCGACGTCAATCTTTGACTGGATTGATTTTCGGGTCTTTGAGTCTAAGCTGCGCTTTATTTGTTATTTATTTATAGTTGCATGTGAATCCAATAGAGGAGATATACATCATATTAAATTTTTAGCTTTTTAAAATTTCTTTTTTTACAGAAAACACATTTTTTTCAGACATAATTTGGGTCTTTAACGGGGATAGACCCTTTCTGTCAGGACGACGGCGTAGAACTAGTGTTTCAGTATTTGAAGATAAATTTCAGGTAATAAATAGTCAACATTGTGGTTTATTCCTTTTTTTTCTTTTTGTTTTTTTTTTCTTTTTAAAGAAATTGGATTTACTATTAAGATTATTTCAGGAATTATGCATCTTTTCGGAAAAAAAAAACGGGCCAAAAACTGCAGATATGAAGCTTTTAGCTGATTCCTGAGTCGTCTTTGATCATTTGATCATTTTAAGCACAACACACTTCTTCTTCTTGATTTCTTTTTTTTACATTTGCATGGTTTTGCATAAATCTCCACACAGAAGCGGTTTCTGTGTCCACACATCTGTGTTTTACGCGGACTTTGATCTCCTGTTACGGTCTTATGATCACGGCTCCTTGAGAAACATCTGCCCCTCGTCTCTCTCGGCAACAGTTCATCTGCAGACGAGACGAGCCGTGTGTGACGAAGAGGCAGATATTGAAGGCCATCAATAATTGAGTGGGATTGGAACCCTGCACCAGCTGGAGGTCGGCCTGCCTGATGGGGCAGCTCGTTCTCAGAGGGGGTTGGGAACATGAGACCACTAGGCTGCTTTCATGCTGTCCACTCTGCTGTTTTTCTTTTTTTTGCTCTTCAAGCATTCGTGCCTCAGGATGAAAGTGTTTACGGTGTTTGTTTTTGCTGAAGGCTATTTATATTGCAGCTCAGCTTTGAAACCAAAAACAACCATCATTGTCTGTATGAACCCAAAACACAGAAACCAAACATCAGACCGCCTCCAAGTCATGTTTGAGGACACCCCTGTCATGTTTGAGGACACCCCTGTCATGTTTGATGACACCACTTTCATGTTTGAGGACACCTGTGTCATGTTTGATGACACCCCTGTCATGTTTGATGACACCCCTGTCATGTTTGAGGACACACGTGTCATGTTTGAGGACACCCCTGTCATGTTTGATGACACCCCTGTCATGTTTGAGGACACCCCTGTCATGTTTGAGGACACCTGTGTCATGTTTGATGACACCCCTGTCATGTTTGATGACACCCCTGTCATGTTTGAGGACACACGTGTCATGTTTGAGGACACAGGTGTCATGTTTGAGGACACAGGTGTCATGTTTGAGGACACCCGTGTCATGTTTGAGGACACCCGTGTCATGTTTGAGGACACCCGTGTCATGTTTGAGGACACCCGTGTCATGTTTGAGGACACCCGTGTCATGTTTGAGGACACCCGTGTCATGTTTGAGGACACCCGTGTCATGTTTGAGGACACAGGTGTCATGTTTGAGGACACACGTGTCATGTTTGAGGACACACTTGTCATGTTTGAGGACACAGGTGTCATGTTTGAGGACACAGGTGTCATGTTTGAGGACACCCGTGTCATGTTTGAGGACACCCGTGTCATGTTTGAGGACACCCGTGTCATGTTTGAGGACACAGTTGTCATGTTTGAGGACACAGGTGTCATGTTTGAGGACACACGTGTCATGTTTGAGGACACACGTGTCATGTTTGAGGACACCCGTGTCATGTTTGAGGACACAGGTGTCATGTTTGAGGACACAGGTGTCATGTTTGAGGACACCAGTGTCATGTTTGAGGACACAGGTGTCATGTTTGAGGACACAGGTGTCATGTTTGAGGACACCCGTGTCATGCTTGAGGACACCCGTGTCATGTTTGAGGACACCCGTGTCATGTTTGAGGACACCCGTGTCATGTTTGAGGACACAGGTGTCATGTTTGAGGACACCCGTGTCATGTTTGAGGACACAGGTGTCATGTTTGAGGACACAGGTGTCATGTTTGAGGACACAGGTGTCATGTTTGAGGACACCCGTGTCATGTTTGAGGACACCCGTGTCATGTTTGAGGACACCCGTGTCATGTTTGAGGACACCCGTGTCATGTTTGAGGACACAGGTGTCATGTTTGAGGACACCCGTGTCATGTTTGAGGACACAGGTGTCATGTTTGAGGACACCCGTGTCATGTTTGAGGACACAGGTGTCATGTTTGAGGACACCCGTGTCATGTTTGAGGACACCCGTGTCATGTTTGAGGACACAGGTGTCATGTTTGAGGACACAGGTGTCATGTTTGAGGACACACGTGTCATGTTTGAGGACACAGGTGTCATGTTTGAGGACACCCGTGTCATGTTTGAGGACACCCGTGTCATGTTTGAGGACACCCGTGTCATGTTTGAGGACACCCGTGTCATGTTTGAGGACACCCGTGTCATGTTTGAGGACACAGGTGTCATGTTTGAGGACACACGTGTCATGTTTGAGGACACACGTGTCATGTTTGAGGACACAGGTGTCATGTTTGAGGACACACGTGTCATGTTTGAGGACACACGTGTCATGTTTGAGGACACAGGTGTCATGTTTGAGGACACCCGTGTCATGTTTGAGGACACCCGTGTCATGTTTGAGGACACCCGTGTCATGTTTGAGGACACAGGTGTCATGTTTGAGGACACACGTGTCATGTTTGAGGACACACGTGTCATGTTTGAGGACACAGGTGTCATGTTTGAGGACACAGGTGTCATGTTTGAGGACACACGTGTCATGTTTGAGGACACAGGTGTCATGTTTGAGGACACACGTGTCATGTTTGAGGACACACGTGTCATGTTTGAGGACACACGTGACATGTTTGATGACACAGGTGTCATGTTTGAGGACACACGTGTCATGTTTGAGGACACCCGTGTCATGTTTGAGGACACACGTGTCATGTTTGAGGACACACGTGTCATGTTTGAGGACACACGTGTCATGTTTGAGGACACAGGTGTCATGTTTGAGGACACACTTGTCATGTTTGATGACACAGGTGTCATGTTTGAGGACACAGGTGTCATGTTTGAGGACACCCGTGTCATGTTTGAGGACACAGGTGTCATGTTTGAGGACACCCGTGTCATGTTTGAGGACACAGGTGTCATGTTTGAGGACACAGGTGTCATGTTTTGCTTCCTTCTTCTCTTTTCTTCTGCGTTCAGTAAAACCCAAAAAGAAAAAGTGACAGAGAAGAATTATAGTAAAGACATGCAGAGAATTACGCATTAACAACTGGATAGTGTGTGTGAGACAATAACTAAAACTATAACATAATATAATATATCATATCATCATCATAATTATATATAGGTATATATTATAACTATAATATGATATATGATATAGTATAAGATAAGATAATAAAGTATTAAATAATAGAGGATAATATAATATAACATAGTATACTATAGTGTAATATAATAAAGTATTCTATATTATAAGATTATATAATGTAAAATAATTTAGTATATAATAATACAATGTACTATAACATATAATATAGTTTAATGTAATATAAAACACCATACTATAGATAAAGTGTCTGATAATAATATAAACATTATAAATATTATTAATAATAATCACAACAAGAAGAAAAGTCATCCTGTTCTTCCACAACCTTCTCAATGTATGTCTGTTTTTATGTTTAACTAGTCGGATGCCGCCGCCCCCGACAAGCAAAGGTGAATCCCCCCAAAAGACCCCAATCCCCTGCGCATAAATGTTTGAACGTTCTTCATTCTCCAGCTCCAGTTTTGTCCAAAAAACTGGGTTTTGTTCGATTTGAAAAGAAAAGAAAAGACAGAAGCTCCCCCTAGTGAGTAAAGTGTGACGTATTGGAATAAACTAGGACATATTAAGGATAAATGTCCTTGAGTAGAAATCGG
>JBBDHG010000018.1:175000-180000 GCA_037951165.1 Lophius americanus
AAGACCTATTAGATGTGTAGGATTTCAGAGCAGAAGGTCGGAGCAGCAGGAAGTCAGGCACAATCAGACGTGAAACTTTTACTTTTTGTGATCGGAGTGTGAAACCTTTCCGGAGTTTTCTGCTTCTGTCGGCGGACTATTTCTGGAGAGCTGCTCGGCAGGATGTGGCAGAGAGGAATTCTGAAGTATGCATGTTATACGGAAATAAATCATTTTTGAATTTTAAGAAAAAGGTAACCAAGAGGCAGGAAGTAGGCAGACGGGTTGGCGGCTGCTTCTGATGCTGTGATTTATTTGGCGTGAGGATTAAAGTAGCCGCGTTCACATCGACCGCGCCTGATTTTTTCAGGAGGTGTTGCTGAAGTAGGAGTATTTTTATAAGGTGCAAGAAGAAGTGCATCAACTTTTCCTTTTTTTGCTTTTACCAGTAAGGACAGAAGAAGCTGTGGAGGAAGAACCTCGAAAAACGTTCATCACAACAGACTCAATCACACACTTCACATTTAATCATTCCGAGGAACGCGGCGAGTTTCAAGAAGCTAACGTTAGCATAGTGGCTTAAGTTAGCGGGAGTGCAGAGCCAGCCACAAGCCCTGAAGACCCAACTTAAATCAAACCAACAGTTGAGAAATTATACCCCCCAAAAAAAGGGATATGCCCCCTAGTGGCAGAACTATGCAACTGAACTTTTCCCAAATCGATCCAGTTCTTCCTCACACTAAGGTCTATGTGGGAGAACACTTTAAAAATGCTTTTTGAGTTATCCCGTTAACATGAAGGATATGTGAAGACGATGATCCCGTAAAGAAAGAAAACAATCTTCGCTTCATCCTGACTCCCACCACTCATCGTGTCGTTTTTTTTTTTTCTCATGCCTCCAGTCGCAGGACCAGATAGAGGAGGAGAGGGAGAGAGTGAACACCTCCATACTGGGCCTGGAGGAGGAGCTGGAGAGCTGCAGAGATCGGGGGGAGCAGTGGAAGATGCAGCTGGAGGACGTGACGCAGGAGCTGCACAGCAGCAACCAGGAGTCAGTGTCTGAAAACCAACTCCTCATGTCTTCATGTTTTAGTTCTGCACATATGAGAGGATGGCAGTCTGCCTCCGCCAACAAAAAAGACAACCGTCAGTTTGTCCAGTCAGCATAAATGTCCCCAAAAAAACGTAGATGCTCTGGCGTCTGAACACGGCCAAGAACGGATGTTATTATTATTGTTTTTCTTCCTGAGATGGAACATTTCCTTTCAGCTCCTTTTTAACGCATGCTCTCTTTTACTTGACTCTTAATTTGGCAGGAGCAGGAAGCGCGTCGGCGGACGAACGTGAGAGACGCCGTCGGTGTCACCGTTCTTGGTTTTGAGAAACTTCAGCCTAGTTTCCAATCTGCTTAACTCCACTTGAGATTGTTTGCCCCGAAAAATCCACTCCGGCGCTCACTTAGAGTGGATTTGTATCTGATGACGTCTGTTTTTATCATCAGACCTTTAAACCTCTGACTAATAGTAATCCGGCGATAATACACCAATCATATACCGACATTATTGATTTAGCCTATGAAATCATCTAATCTGAACACATTTCCTGATTGCTGATAACTGCAATTGATTGAAAGTGATACGTAAATGATGCTTTTATTTTGAAGGCCAATGTCCTTCATGGCAGTAGCTTCACTTCCTCCACTTCCTTCTTTGTCTTGTGTCGCTGCTGTTTTTGTGCGTGTCTGTTGCAGTTTATAGAGGGTTCCGTTGCCACTTTGTTTTCTTTGAACGTCGTTTTTCCCGTTGCAGGCTCATCAAATCCCGTTTGGCGAAGGACGATTATGAGAAAAAGCTGAGGGATCTTCAGGATTCTCTGCGCGCCACTAAGACACAAAGTCCTGTTTCTGATTCGGCGGCAGAGGTAAACGAGGAAGAACAGGGATTACGCTCGCTGTTTAGATATAACATTTATATTTAACATTTAGATGTTAGATTTGGATTTAAATTGATCGTGTGATGAAGTGGCGATTCGTCATGGGTGTCACTGCCTCTCGCCCATGTCTGCTGGGAGAGGCTCCAGCCCCCTTGACCCTGAACAGGATAAGTGGTTACAGAGAATTACATTCTGTAAATAACATTTATATTTATACTTAACATCTACGTATAACATTTATATTTATATTTAACAGTTACATATAACATTTACATATGACATTTAGATTTAACATTTACGTATAATATTTAGATTTAACATTTACATATAATATTTAGATTTAAAATTTACATATGACATTTAGATTTAACATTTACGTATAACATTTATATTTATATTTAACAGTTACATATAACATTTACATTTAACATTAACATTTAGAATTATACTTAACATTTACATACAACATTTAGATTTAGATTTAACATTTACATATTTACATTTAGATTTAACATTTACATATGACATTTAGATTTAACATTTACGTATAATATTTAGATTTAACATTTACAAATAATATTTAGATTTAAAATTTACATATGACATTTAGATTTAACATTTACGTATAATATTTAGATTTAGATTGAACACTTAGTTAATTAGTTATAACATTTTAATTTAACATTTACATATAATATTTAGATTTAACATTTACACTTAACACATCCAGGATTAAGATTTAATGTTTACATTTAACCTTTATATATATTTACTTTTAGATTTTACATTTATTTTTTACATTTGGAGCTAAACGTGTCAGAGTATAACCTTTAAAACCATCATGTGCAGTTTTGACAAACACCCCATAATGATCCTCCTCTGTCTGACGGTGTGTCGATGGTTTGATGTGTGACAGCGTCTGTTCTCGTGGAAACGCCTTTCATTTTCGTCCGCATGAACTCTCAGTCTTACGAACACATCTTCATCTTCATGCATCCTGACACTCGTCTTCTCCTCCTCGCCACATACGCATTACCCATCCTCTGATTTCTTTTCTCTAGGAGCTCCGGCGCTGCCGTGACGATCTGAAGCGGGCTCACGCCGATCTTGATAAACAGAAGAGCGAGTTTTCTGAGAAGAGGGAGGCACTTGAAGCAGCGAGGAGCGCCAGCAGAGAGAAGGAGGCGGAGCTTCTCTCTGAGCTCAGCAGGTTGAAGGAAGAGTCGACCAAAGACAAGGCAGAGCTGGAGAAAGCTCTGGAGGAGGCAAAGGAGGTGAAGCTTTTAGGAGATGAACACCCCGGAAACATTTGAAATGAATATAATGTATGAGAAAAAAGACTGATTGAAGATCGTTCATATACACTGTAAAAATCAGACGCTCAGAGAACTCAAAACTTTCACTTAAGCTGGTGATACCCAATTAAGTTCAGTATTTTAACTTAAATTAATAAGTTAGACTCAACTTTTTAATTTGTGTTTCACCAGTTAATGGTTATTTTTTTCAAAAAATTCATCAATAACTAAATAAGTTTTTGTAGTGCAGAATGAGGATTTCTCAAATTTTAATCTCTGAGGTTTGATCCCAAAGTTTCTGAGATCCTTTTTGCACTGTAAAAAATTAATAAATTAATTAATTAATATTTATATATATATATATATATATATATATATATATATATATAACTTATTATTTCAACTAATAACACTCAGTTAAGTATTTGCAACCTAAATTAATAAGACTCAAAAATAGTTCCTACTAATTTATTTCCGTTAATCATTTTTTTTCAGTGCAGAAATAGGTTTCCAAAATCTTTTCTTTTTTTTTCCTTTATTTTTAAAAGATGAAATTACCTCTATGTAAATTCTTCTAATGTATTTTTATTTTCAAAAAAGGAAAGTTTAAAAAAAACACAAAACTGCAAATAAATATTTGTTAATTATTGGTTTAGAAATCAGACATTATTGTATCCCTGTATTATTTCAAGAACAACGATACACACTGTAAAAAGTGAGAAAATACTTTCCCCTGGCTACACAATAAAGTTAAAGTCAGACTTAATCTATTTAATTTAGTAACCAATGAACACGTCTCTTACACTTACAGTGTAAATGGACGCCGGCGTTTTAAAATCTTGTCATTGACCTCTCCCCTGATCTTCTGCTCTTAAAGTCATCAGCCGGTTCTGCAGCGGTGACGGCGGTGGACCACGGAACCAACCAGGAGATCCACGAAGCAAACGCTCGTCTCAGGGAGAAGCTCTCCCGCATGGTACAACCCACAGTGTAGAAATACACGGCTGTGTACACATGCGTGTATACGAATACATGATCCAGGATCCAACAGAATTCTCAAACATCACGCTCATAATAATCCCTACGAGGCAAACGGGAATAAGACGAGCTCTGTTCTCAATGTGTGTTTGAAGAGAGACGCGCCACATGTGCTTTAAGGGAAATAATATTCTTTCTTTGGATGTGAACTACAAACAAAGTACACATCGACTTTGAGCCTCTAATTTCATTTAATAGGATTTCTGAGTTATTGCCAGCCTCTAAATCTACCAACAGACTCTCTGAGGATCTCTCAAAGACTCTGTAGCCGCTCGTCTCCTGCGCCTTCCACTTCAGCGTCTCTGTTCAGCCCACATGGTTAATTTAGAGTGAGATAGTACGTTGATAAATGCCGCAAAGAAAGCAACTGTGATTTTTCTAACTTTCCAGGCGAAGACTAATTCCGGCACAGTGCGGAGCCCGGATGCCGAGGAGACGATGGAGGCTCTGGAGGACGCCCACCACTCCCTGAAGTCTCAGCTGGAGGAGGCCAAGAGAGGAGCGGCTCGCCTGAGCAAAGAGAGGGAGGAGCTGACGCGGCGGCTGGAGGAGAGAGACCAGGAGAGAGAGAGTCTGAGGAGCGGCAAGATCGATCTGGAGGAGCAGAAGAGGCTGCTGGACCGAGCCCTGGAGAAGATCACCAAAGAGGTGTGTGTGTGTGTGTGTGTGTGTGTGTGTGTGTGTGTGTGTGTGTGTGTGTGTGTGTGTGTGTGTGTGTGTGTGTGTGTGTGTGTGTGTGTGTGTGTGTGTGTGTGT
>JBBDHG010000018.1:185000-532500 GCA_037951165.1 Lophius americanus
TTCTGCGTGTTTTGAGTTTTTTGTACCGTTGAATGTGACAAAGAGTTAAATCTGAGCTTGTGTTTTACTGTGTTTCCTCTTCTCATCTGTCACTCAAGACAATCAAACCCCGCCCCCCACGTTTAAACGCGCGGAGATCATCTTCGTATAATCGCCGCGTTTCCAGCCGGTTTCCACCGAATGCCTTATAAATGAGCCTCATTTGTGTTTTTTTCTCCTTTTTTCACGCATGTGCTCCGTTTTTACGCTGCTGATGTCATTTTTATGCTTTTAAAAATAGCATTTTGTCTCCTGTGCGACAATCTTCAGCTCTGGAGGCGCTCCAGGGTTTTCACATTCAAACCATGTCACTTTGAAAATTGTGTAATTGAGAATTTACAAGCACAGGATTTTATTTTGATGTTTACTGGCTTTTATCACGTTGCGAGTGACAATGATGGGAACTTTGTACGTTTTCCCACTAATTGTTTTGGACAAAATAAAGATATTTTGATGGACAGTAAACTTTGAACGATGCGTCCGAGTTTCCTCCTTTGAAAACAAAAAAAAAACTAGCTTGACACATGTTTCCCTCTTTATTTACGTATTTATATATAAACGCTGACTTTGCTCCCAGGTTATACATCGCAGAAAATAAAAAGCTAACTATGTTTTCCCAAACTTTTTCAACGGTTTATTTTATCCCCCCGAAAAAGTCCGGGGTATTCCAGGTAGTCCGGGGTCGGCCGCTACGGATCCTTGCTGTTAACGTGATAACTCAAAACGTGTTCCATTAATCAGTTTTAAATTTTATACCCACATAGATCTCAGTGAGAGGAAGGATTGGATTGATTTTGGTAAAGGTTGGTTGTATTTTTCCGCCACTAGTTGGGGCTTTGTTCCCAAAACTTTTTTGTCGGATTTAGTCCAAATATGCTGAGTACGAATGGACTTGACGAGATTTCTCAGGTTGGTCTCATAGTTCTACTCTAAGGGTTCTGGATCTATGGGATCCTACAGCAGATCTATACTAGATCAAAATATGTTGTCAGAAGAGGTTAAATGTGATGATGGATGAAAACTACACTTTAGAAACAACAAACATCCTTTGAGTGTTTTACACTTCTCTAACTCTGAAGGTGCATTACGTAGGTGATTTTTCTTTTTTATGGTCGGCATGGAAAGAGGAAAAGTCTTCCGTTGTTGTTGTTGTTGTTTGTTTTAGTTCAGATTAAGAACCTGTCCTTTAACCTTCATGCTGAGGAGACGCACCGGTTTGAAGGATCCTAATGTAAGTAACGGGTTTTGTGTCTTAAAGGTTAAATGACGGTATTTCATGTAACGTTAACCGACTTCATTTTACATAAGTAACTTTTTGTGACTATTTGGTGAACAGTTACGTTCTCTCAACCACAGACGGGAATCTAACGCTGGATTCCGGAGGAGAAAAAAAAGGAAAATAGCTCTCGATTAAATTAGATAAGCTCAACGTTTTTGTACGGCGTGTTTTTAGAAAACTATTTGACCCTAATTAGACTTTTTTATTTTGTGATATCTAGTTACATCATTCGGTTTAGTAGGTCCTCACATGCTTTAAGAGGCCAAAGAAAT
This sequence comes from Lophius americanus, assembly GCA_037951165.1. Taxonomy (NCBI): domain Eukaryota; kingdom Metazoa; phylum Chordata; class Actinopteri; order Lophiiformes; family Lophiidae; genus Lophius; species Lophius americanus. The sequence continues at coordinate 186,591 of JBBDHG010000018.1, forward strand.
CTTATCGTACTTATTAAATAGGACTTTCTCAGTAACGATGATTGATGCCTCCTCCTCTGAGGCCACCCTAACCCGTGGTGTTCCTCAGGGATTCACCCTCGGACCCTTACTCTTTAGCATATACATGCAGTGCAAAACATGTGAGGAAGACTTTGAGGGGGTAATGGATCTCGTTGGTGTGAGCTTTGTAGCATAGTTTTTGCCGAATACATTACGACTCCTGGAAAAGTGACGCTCTAGATTGTAGAGTGAAAGTTATAGACTCTAAAACTTTCACCCATTCAGGGTAAAGGTGTGTTTTTCAAAGGACAGCAGATGTGAGAAATGCATCCTCCCCATTTACAACAGAGACCGTCGCACAGGTGAAGAGAATATTAGATTAGCTGACCTGCTGTGCGGCTCCGCTTGATTGACAGCTGTCAGCTCCAGCCGTCAAAGAGGATGTCATCAGTTCTCAGAGGACGTGACGGGTGTTCCTTTTTTTAAGTTACGTGTTCCAGGTTTGAACTCTTCCAAAGGCCTTCAACATAGAGGTCATTGTTTGAATGTATTTGCAAAAAGAGAGAGTGAAAGAAAACAGGAAATAAATCTGTCCGTCCTCGCCACTCTAAAAAAATGCATCTATTTGATTATATTCAAATAATCACTTTTTGAAAATGCATTTATTCAAACGTCACAGAATCAACATAAATCTGTTCATTATGAAAACAATTAATTATATGATTATAATTTTAAAAATTACATTTAATTTTCAGGATATAACATTATTTTGAAGGGGAAATGTTTTTAAAATTCATACGATTTATTACAGCTATTATATAAATACCACTTTTATTTTTACATTATGTTTTTTTCTTTTATTTGTGATCCAAATCCATGTAAATTTTACATAATTATACATCTTCTTCCAACTCTTCCCTCCAGGGGTCGCCACAGTCGAACATCTTGTTCCTTCAGGCAGGTGCCCTTCTTGAAAAATACAATTTATCCGGCCTTAAAAGTTACTCTTATGTGATCTGGTTAAATTCTACATATAAATATAAATATATATATTTATATGTATAAGTAAATCTTAAGTATTTTTGAGTGTGTGAGTGTTTGACAATGGAATTTTGTTATTACATCATTATTACCATGTTATTAATGTTAATAACTTAAATTCCAATCGACAATTGAAATTATATTAATCTCACTCTATAAATTTTGAGTTTTGCATTTTACTAATTAGAATTGGAATTAGTTGAATATCGATTTTTTTAATAAAATTACCTTATTATTAGTAACAGCTATGAATCATGGGTTGTTTTTTTTTCAAAGCATTCGTGGTATGAAAATATACAGGTGAGAGGAAGGATTTACAACACAGGTGAGGTTTTTGTTTCCGCTGCTGCTCATAAATTATGATGATGATGTCATTCTGTTCAAATACATGAGAATCTGGCTCTTCCACACTGTAAAAAAACAATAACTCCGTATGATTTATGGTAAATACCGGCAGCTGTGGTTGCTAGAATTCTCCGGTAAAAATGTAAAGTGAACATGAAAAAGACGTAATGTTAGATTATCACAGAAGAAATAAAGAAACATTGGATAAAATAACAGTAAATCATGAAATCAACTGTATTCCAAAAATATATATAGCACTTTTCTAACGTTTAATTTCTGTAGCAATGAAATGATGTTCTTGCTAAATGGTTAAAGACTTTTTACTGTGAATTTTAATCTAAATACTGAATAAATATGAAATTTTAAACAAACTGGGGTTTTAACAGTAATTATTAGCTCCTGAAATTATGGTATTGTTTCTGTTATTGTTCTGGTATTTCATCAGAAGTTCATTTATTTTACTGTAAAATCTAGTTTCAACATATTCTGACAGTCGAATCTTTTTCTACTGTAATCTTACAATTTTTACTGTTTATAAAAAAAAGATGCTAAAAATCTGTGTAGTTTATTTTCTGTTCATTATATTTTATCATGAATGTATTATTCTGAATTTTGTAATTGTAATGTGTTAGTTGTAATTTTTGTAATTTACTGTTTAATGTAATGTCCTTATTAAACACGTTTACGGTATAACTTTTATTCACAAGGTATTTCACAATAATGTGTCCAAATGCTCACTGTATTTTTTTTACAGTAGAATTATTACAACCACACTACCGGTATAAACTATAATCTATTATAAATGCTCACTGTATTTTTTTCACAGTAAAATTCTGGCATCCACAGCTACCGTTTTTTACTGTAATATGTTTTATACCGTCACTGTATTTTTTACAGTACAATTCTCTCATCCACACTTAAAGGTATTTTATCATAAAATTATTGCAACCACACCACCGTTTTTTACTGTAATGTGTTCGATATCATCACTGTATTATTTTTACTGTAAAATTCTGGCATCCACAGCTACCGGTTTTTACTGTTATGTGTTTCACAATGTCACTGAATTTTTAATCGTAAAACTATCGCAACCACAATAACGGTTTTTACTGTAATGTGTTCAAGAAGGTCACTGCATATTTTTACAGTAACATTTTTGCATCCACAGCTACCAATAATTTACCGTAATATGTGGTCCATGGTTTGTGTATATTTTTTTTTATGCAAAACTTTTTACTACATAAGCTGCCGTTATTTTAATGCATGTAATTAATAATTAGTTGTTGTTTTTTTTTACAGTGCAGCAGAGACATCTGGTCTGAAAGACAGTCTTCATATTGTGTCGCACACAAAGACTGAAGCAACGCACTATAAAAACCACGGCTGTTTATTTTGTGCTGGGTTCTAATGTTTCCCCAGTGGGAGGAGCCTCGCCCAGAGCAGCGCCGCCGTACTTTACTGAGGCTCAAAGTATTGACTTAAACTAAAATGAGGCCTTTTATTCAGGTGAAACTGAACAAATGGCTCTGAAGAGGAAACTTTATAACCAGGAAGCGACATATAATGACATAATGTGAGAGGCTTAACGGGGGAGGCTTGTGGTTTGACGTGGATCCAGGATCTGGTTCTGGGTTTCCCACAAAAGAAGTTCTTTCATCGCATTTCCACATCTGAAAGTCAAGTAGAGACAGGATAAGTTTTGTTTCCTGTCATCTAAGCACTTTCTCTTAGATATGAATCTGTCCATCAAGGGTCTGGAAATCTGACAATAAAATACGTTCAGATTAAAAAACAAAAACTTTTTATAGTGTATTTCTTATTTCTCTCTAGTTTTATCTCCAAAAAAAGGCTTTTTTTATGGAATCATGTCGCAGATCCTTTAGTGTTAACGCCATAACTCAAAAACGATATCATGGATCATTTTCAAATCTTGTACCCACATAGAACTTAGTATGAGGAAGAACTGGATTGATTTTGGGAAAGGTAAGTTGCATATTTTTGACACTAGGCGGAGCTTTAAATGCCAAATTTCTGAACTGTTGGTCAAATTAAGTCCAAAATTGTTGCATTTGAATCGTTCGAATTGGAAAATTTAGCATATTTTACAATAATAGTTCATATTTTACTCACTAGGGGGAGTTTTTAAACAAAGAATGCTTTTGTTTTAGACATTAATTCACATTAAATTTTTAGGAGTTCCATTAAGGGGATTGCCGAGACTGACGACGACGCAGGACTACTCCATCAAAGATAAGGTTTTCACAAGAACCGGTTGTCATGGCAACATTGTTGAATGCTGAAAATAGGAGGGTTCATCTGGACTCGTGTGCCAGACCTGATGTCACGGAGCGCCGTGAGCCGGCCCATGCGAGTGGGTTCAGTCAAAGGGCTAACGTGTGAGGGTTCTGGAGAGCCGGATCAAACTGGACTAGATCCTATTTGCAGGTCCGACTCAGAATTAGCCGCGGCGTAGCGGAGGAAGCTCACAGGTGGGCATTAGTGCGGCCCCTTATCCGAGAGAGGTGCTGCTGGACGACGGAGAAGAGGTGGAACTAGGTCGGTTTGTTGGAGGCCGATGAAGAGGGGCAGCACAGGGAACCGGTCTGGAGGAAGATCAGAGAGGTGAGCGTGGACAGAATGTTGTGTCCCGGCAGCAGGAAGTGACATCAGAGTCTCAGAGGTCAGACCGTCCTTTATTAACGTGAGTCATGATCGTTATATACATGATAAATGCAGAATACAGATTTCTTTTATTGGTCGATGTGTGACTCCAGCGATAAGAAGAAGAGTTTTATCCCTCCGTGTCTTTTTTTTACCTGGTCATATTTTAAACGGGTTCAGTCACATTTTCTTTACCACATAGAGACTCAAAATAAACTCAACCAAGCAGCTGAGCAGGTGATTAAAGGTCTAAATGTCAGGCAGTATTTCCAGGGAAGTCAATAAAAAGATTAAAAGGAATTCTCGTACAGACGGACGATAAATTGAGGGAATATCTTCCATTCGTGTGATTTGATGAATACGTTGTATAAGTATTATTAAAACAGGTTTACGGTAAAATGCTGGTTTATTACTGTAAAATAAACCGTGTTTGTTTTTGTTTGTTTGTTTTTAAAATGTATTCAGTTCATAGCTGAAATGAAACGATCTTGACTCTAAAGCTTTGATGTAGATTAAAATACATTTAATTTACATCAATGTGGGGGAAAAAGTGTTTGCGCCCTCGATGACATCATCGTTTAGCATGAAGCATGAAAGACGCCTCACCAGCAGCACAGGATGCCAAAACCAACTTTTATTCAAGAAGAGATAAGGAAGAAGATGATTGGAACTTCTGGGAATGATCAGCGCCACAGCGGGACCATGGAACAATAGTGGACCTTCTCAGAAGGGCCCGCCTTCCAATGTTCCGTTGAGAAGAAAACATCAAAGGACCTTCTGGCCTTTATGACCTCAGTAGAGGTCAGGGTTCAAGTTTTTGAGTGGTTTGATCAGGATTCTGACCTTCAGTAGTTCTGCAAAGAAGATTGGGCCAAGTTTCCACCACAAGAAGTCGGTTCTGATCTGCGGTGATTTGAGGACAAGTTCTGTGTTTGGATAACCTTTTTGCGTGATAAAATGAAAATCCTTCCTCGCTTCTATTGCGTGTTCACTCAGGTTGCCTTTGTTCTATTTTTGATTCAGTTTGAAGATCAGACGCAGTTAAATATGAGATGCGTTCAGGAGCTGATCCAGTTCTGTGTCGCAGCACGAAACCAATCCTCAAACTCTATTTAGGCTTCTTTTTATTCTGGACCACGAGATAATGATGGAATGATCTGAGTATCGCTCAAATACTCTGCAGCCGCTCGTCTCCTGCGTCCTCCACTTCACTGTCTCTAGTCAGCCCACTGAGTCCCCAGCTCCAGCCCCAAAAGAAACATCAAAGGAATCAAAGGATTCTCCCTTCTCCTTAATCAACAAACAAACAGACAAACAAACAGAGAGACAAATACACAGGAGTGGAAACAGAACCTCCTTGGCGGCGGTTAAAGGGGAGTTTTATGATAATATGTGATAATTGTGACGTCCGAAAACAAAATATCCAAAATATGTATAACGACTGAAAGTCTGTTTCGTAAAACTGTTCAAATAAAAACAAAAATGTTCCCAGTGACTAGAAACGTCGTGGTTTAAGATCCAGTTCTGACCTGCATTCCATTTAAATGAGGAGCCGGCATGTTGAAGAGCTGCAGGGCTCGATTTCATTACCTGGAGAGAGAGAGAGAGAGAGAAGGGGGGGGGGGAGCGAGAGGGAGGGAGAGAGAGAGGGGGAGCGAGAGGGAGGGAGAGAGAGTCCAGGTGTCGGGCATCTTGATGATGCGTTTGTCATGTGTTTTAGGAGGAGGTTTAAATCCAAGCTTTCTTCTTCATTTTCATTTCCAGGCGTCACTCTGATGTGAGAAGATGAAGAGAGGACAGACGCAGACGGGACGGATCGCTGAGGAAGACGCCGACGCTGAGCGGGTGAGTGACGAATGAAACAATCTAAAATGTTTTCAGACACGTAATCCTGATCGTTAACCCGTCTTCACACATGATTGACAGCTCTGATAATCCCAGCAGGCGAAATGTCCCTTTAATCTACCGTTCCTCAGTTTGATCTATTTCAGAAACTTAAAATAAAACCCATATAAATGATGAAAGTCCGTAGCCTCTGAATGTCATGTGACTGAATGGATGATTGTATGAAGTCAGACGCTGTAAAGTTCACGGGGATTGGATCTTACAACAGCCTGTATCCTTTCTTCTGAACACTTTAAGACACTTTCTGGGTTTACTTAATCCAGATATGTTGATAATTCCCACAATGAGTCGTGTTAGAAATACAATACAGTCATTTCATTTAAATAACAGTTTTTTTTTTACTGTTTTTAACTCGTCAAACTCAATACAGCTATTATTCTTCTCATAAAAAACTCACATAAGCATCGATTCAAGCTTCTCTGTCGTCATTTATCAACCACACGTTAGTCAAAAGTTCTCAATATCCTTGATTCTCTCAAAGAGATAAAAGTAAATATTTATATAAAGCCGAATCTAAAAGTCTTGGATGTCATGGAATCGTCATCGTCGCCCTCCTTTCATGACCATAACTCAAGAACTATCTCATGGATCATTTTCAAATGAAGTACCCACATAGATCTCAGTGTGAGGAAGAACTGGAGTGATTTTGGGAAAGCTTGTATATTTCCACCACTAGGTGGAGCTTTATCTCCAAAAAGTTTTAAGGCCATCATTTCTCACCCGTTCATCCGATTCAGCCCAAATTTGTTGCCTTGAATCCACTGGAGGAGATTTTATCTTGTATATCTTTAATGTCGGTTCGTCTTCGGCCCGTTCTTTACTCAGATGCCAATTTCAAGACGTCAAAGCGGGCCGGCTGACGTCACCTCCTACGTCGGGTCGGTCCAGTCGTGACACGTCATGATGGCGCCGGAGCAGCGGGTCGCTGGCATGTGAGAACGGATCGGAGGTTCCTGCTGATTTCTGGCAGGAAGATGAGTCAAGCGTTGACTCGCCTGGACTAAAACACACACCTCGCGTTCTTTTTTGTTCCTGCTGGCATCTCATCCTGATGAAACCAGAAGAATAAATAATTAGAGGAGGGTGAACCAGAACTCTTCAGGAGCTAACTGGACTTTCCTGTGACGACTCAAACATCAGCGCTCGCTTTTCAGTCGCCCGAATATCGTTACGGCTTATTCCAACTACAATTCAATCAGTAGGAATTAGTTTTTTTGAATATTATCGCATGTGAGGATTTACTAAAAAGGATTATGTAACTTCATACGACCGATAAAAACATGCTAATCAGATTTTTCTTTTACTTCTCAGGAAATGTTAGATAAATCAACAGATTTTAAATAATCGTTAATGTTGATGTTAATATTCATGAGTGTGACAGACACAGAAAAATGACGCCAATGTATGAAAATAAAATAAAATAACCAAAGACTAAGACGAATAAAAGTTTTCTGAGAACAAGTTTCACCAAAATGGTTAAAAAACAACAACGTCACTGTATAACGAAGGTTTTAATGACGAGCTGGTTGAATTTAAATGGATTATTATCCACGTAGTAACAAATTTCATCCAATAATTAATAATTTCTTTTTGTTTAAAAACTTTTTTTCTTTTTTTAATGTTAAATTTAGAGTTTCTGAGATATTAAGTGAATAAATAAAACATGCAAAGAACATCCTTCTATTGTTTTTGTTTTCTTGTTGAGGACATTAAAGGGTCTAAATGTGACCTGAGGGTTTGGATGATGATGATTCAATCATCCTCCTCATCATCATTTTTATCATCTCTTTTGTGACGGCGTGGGAACATAACCGGCAAAAAAAAAAAAAGGATCATCATTAAAGAAGCTTTGCATGATGGTTGTTTGTCGGACCCGTAGAAAAACCTCCCGTGTCACTTTGACGTATGACATCATTGTTAAATGTCACCTTTGCGCCGCTCAGGCGTCTAACGTGAGATGAGTAACTATAAAAAAATAAAAACAACTTCAGCAGAAAACAGAGTTGTTATATAAAAACATGCAAAAAGGAAATGTACTCTTTTCTGTAAAGATGATTAATCCGACAATCCCTTTGATCATCATTTTCTTACTTCCTGTTGGTTTGAACTGACCCGTGAAGTTTAGTAAATAAAATCTTGGTTTATTCTGACGTAAACATTCTGACAGAGTCACTTATATTAGGGAATAATATAAAATAATTTGCTTCAAAATGTTGATTTTTCTTATTTTTTTGTGGGACAAAACAAATAAACACCTTAATCTTTTAAAACTGGCATCAAAGATGAAAGTAGTAAAGTGGAAAGTTCTGTCAACAACAACAACATCTTACAACAGTCAACAAAAAGTAAACAAAAAAAAACACTTTTCTGGGTAACTGAATATTATCTGTATGATTATATAAAGACATATATATGTATCTATATATAAAATAATATGTGTTTATACAGGTATATACAAAAAATTATATATGTATATGTATGTATATATGTATATATATATATATATATATATATATATATATATATATATATATATATATATATATATATATATATATATGGATATGGATACACACACTAGCTATAAAGTATAAACATCAATTATGATAATGATTATTATTATGGTGACACGGTCCAGAATGAGGCCTCCTGCCCGGAAACCCTGAAAACTCCCAGGAGTTTTCAGGCATCCCTGAAGCAGCTCCCCTGTTTATTGTCATAGCAGTAAAATAAACACGTCTGAGCAGCTGGAACCACATCATTACGACTATCTGGTGATGGCTGACGGCTGGAACGCCCACCAAACAAAGAACCTTAAAATAGACAGAATGAATTGATGATGAAGAAATGATGAGGGTTCTTCACATGGACGTGTGAGGACGGACGGACGGACGGACGCTGGCGTTCCACTTTTATTTGCACTGTTTTATTTACGCTGCTCACACTGGGTGTTCCAGCAGCTACTGTTGTTCAAACAAGCGCCATAATCTATCTATCTATCTCTCTCTCTCTCTCTCTCTCTCTCTCTCTCTCTCTCTCTCTCTCTCTCTCTCTCTCTCTCTCTCTCTCTCTCTCTCTCTCTCTCTCTCTCTCTCTCTCTCTCTCTCTCTCTCTCTCTCTCTCTCTCTCTCTCTCTCTCTCTCTCTCTCTCGTGTTACCCACGCCACACATTCCTCAGTGTGCTGCGACCCACCGCCGTCACCATCGGACCAGTAAATCCAGACTTCTCCATTCAACGGTCCAATCCGTTGAATGGAGTGAATGTATTTCTTCTAAAGTTGACCCCAAACACTTAAACGTGCTGTTGGTTGATTATTTTAACATCCCAAATGCTGAATTGAGCCGGTTTGGTGACATTTTGGGTTTGTTTTTGCTCCAAATATTAGTGATCAGCACAAATATCAGCAGATGCGACTTAAAATCCGAGGCTCATCAGTCTGTTGACTCGTCAGTAACCATGGTAACAAACGTCTCCAACCGTGTAAATGACCCCAAACGTTCCTTAAACAGCTTTATCCATCATTTTAACTCTTTAAGTGTTCATAATGTTCTGCTTTTCTTTTTTACGGTTCCTAAAAGGCTTTAATAACGTGACCCGTATCACATAAAACAACATATTCTGGATCTTATTCAACGCTTTATTTATATTGTTAAACAGAGCAAAGTTGAAGTGTTGATAAATGTTGAGGGATTTCAAATAAAAGAAATGGGACATATGAGCTGCTTAGTTAAAAAAATAAAAATAAAAGACTGTAAAGATGATTTATTTTCAAAATAGGATTGATAGTGAGGGGTGGAGGTGTGTGAGGGTGGGTGGAGGTGCGTGAGGGTGGGTGGAGGTGCGTGAGGGTGGGTGGAGAGAGGAGGAAATTGCATTGTCTGTGATTTCAAAAGAAGTTTTCTATTAATAAAACATTCATATTTTCGAATTTGCAATTTATTTATTTTTATTTAAATACATTTTTTTATATATATACATATACATATATATATCATTTTTAATTATTTTATTTCATATGCATTTAAAAAATATATATATTATATTAGTATATATATTATATTACTATATGATATTTGCCAAAAAAAAGGTTCTATTAATATAATATAAACATTTTTTTTTTAAATTCAATGTTTTTTATTTGAAGTTAAATAATAATAATAATATATAATATTAATAGATAATATTTTACATGTTCTATTCATGTTTTCTACATTCATTTAAGTAGAAATTGGTTCTTTTGGGTTAAATTCTTTCATTTCTATGCAGCAAATTTTGTGAAAAATCACAAATTTTGATGATTTGAACCCAACAACCACAATGGGTCGAAAACAAAACCCAACACGCTGGCTCAAACCCGTTGACCCGACTCAACCTGTGACTGGGCCGGTCCCTTTCAGTCCTATCACCGGGTTAAAAATAATCCTGATTGTTTTTCCTTTTTAAACCCAGGAGTTTTAGAGCCTCGTCACTCCGTTTGATGAAGACTGCGGTCTCGTTATAGAACTCTTAGGCATCGAGGGAGGTGATCCACGGCTCTTTGGCTTAACCCAGTGACAGAAATGTTCTGGATCCAGTTCTTTCCACTGTGTGTTGTGCTGTTGCAGTCCTGCGGGGCAGGATCAGAACCACATGCCTCTGAGTGCTGGCATTGTGGCAGAGTGAGTGAAGAGCAGCAGGGAGGAGAAAAGGGTTGGGCAGCTGCTGGAGGCTCAGCCATGTAAGGCAGAACCGTCGGGGCTTCTCACGCACTCAGTGACTCAAACCCAGATAGTCTGGATCGCAGCAGCCGGAACGGTGACCCGGAGAGCTTCGCCTGCACAGGTAGATACCAGAACAACTCATGTTGGATCACAGAGGGGGGGTTTATGTGGGTTTGTGCAGCGTGAAGAAGATGATTTGTCTTCTTCGTGAACTCCAGTGCAGCTTTTATCTACATGAGTCCTTTGATCATGTCCTGGTAGGAGACCGGGTCATATCTGGACCCCAACACTCACTTTAATTATCATGAGTCCAGAGAAAGACGATTGAAAAATCTCTGTGTTTTGCTCTTCATGGATCAATCCGGAAATTAAAGCAAACTTTATTCACCTTTATGAAAAGGTAATTTTGTATGTGCACCGCCTGAATGCAAATCTTTATTTGAAACGATCCTATTGGTTCATAGATGTCATGTGGCTTGCTTGTGTCGGCATGTTATCATAGTTTAAGTGTTTTCAGGACTCTTCCTCGACGAATGCTTCACTAACCCTTCATGACCTCACCGAGAAAAACAATATCATATCTTAGACACTCTAAATGTACCATAAAATGTCATTTTGTGGTCGATCTTTTTAAACATTTATAAAATAAAATCTGACCTAATCAGCTCAACTTTCTTTTTTTTTCTATCACAGCATGTTTTTAATAAAAAAACTATTGACCCCTAGTTTTTTTGGTTGTATCTCAAAAATATCGATCCTCTTCCTCGGCGCCCCCCTTTTGACCTGTGGTGTCCCCCCAGGGCTCCGTCCTTGGCCCCTTCCTCTTTAGCATAAACATTTGGGCACCTGGTCGGATTATAAAGAAGTTTAATCCCCTTATTTTAATAAGAAATAGAGACTGGACCAGCTGAGCAGGACGCTGAGAGGGTTCATATGCATGATTCAACTACTCTGTTACTGTGTATTTGACCTTTAACCCAGAGTCGTTGCGAGGTCGGCGAGGACTTTGCAGCTTGGATCGTGTGTTTTTGTATTGATTTGGATGATGTCGCCTCCAGATCAGTCCACATGAGTCATGCGGGACGGATGATCTCAGGTGCAGTGGGATACCGTCAGAGGTTATTATTTCACTCTGCTGGACTCGACGTTAGTCTCCTCCGCTTTCATTCACACTCCCTGAATCCATAAACCGGACCGGCTTCAGACGCAGAGGGGGAAAAACGACTTATACGCTTGTCTCCGTCCTCCTGCTGGAGACAGAAAACAGACTCCTGCTGAAGGTCAGAGCCTCCGCTGAACTTTCGGTGGTCATTTATGACACAAGCTCTGCTGGTGAATTCTTTCCAACATCATTCGACGTCGGTAAAGTTTTTGTGATGAGTCACGATGAAGGCTTTCTTTGATTGCTGTAACTAACATTTAATGAAAGATTGTACGACTTTAGAATAAGAGGATTTATAAACCTTATTTGTAACAATAATTAGGTAACAAGTGATATCGTAAAATTGTAGTTAGTGTTTATAAACAGCTTTTAACACAGCTTTCAGTTTATCAATGTGGCTCACTATTTGGCAACATCAGGTTGGCAGTGCATATAAGTGGGCTCACTATTTGGCAAGCATCAGGTTTCTGATACCGTTTATATCTAACGGGTTTAAGCAGCTTTTTAATGATTTCTAAAGTGTTTCCAACTCAATAGGTAAACTATAAGCCATTTATAAATCCTTGATAATGGAGTCTTGTCGTAACGTGGTACTGAAAAATGCTGACGCTGTGACTGGGGACAAAGAATGTAAACCAGCAGAACTCCTGGTTCATTCTTTTGATCAAAGGCTGTTTTCAAACCTCCTGAAAGGACCTACATTTGAAAAAGATGCAAGTCACTATTATATTTTATATAATCACTCTCTTTGTGTTCCTCTAAATCGACTTAATCCTGCCGGACGGGCTCAAACAGAACCGATGCAGAAACAAGCATAATGGAGCAGAAGTCAGAGGCTCCTCCCCCTCAGTCGCGGCTCTAATGTCAGACGGCTGCAGCTCTGGAAACGCAAAGAGCCGTTACAGTTACTAATCACGTTTTGATTACATAAGCAGGGTGAGGTTTCACATTTGACGCAGCGGAGCGCAAACACGACATGACAGAACAAACGTCGTATTTCCACACACATCCCTGCACCTCCGCCGAGGAGGCGGTGCTTTCACTCCAGAGGGAGATTGTGGCACATCCTAGAGGTCATTCAATGTCGTTAACGCCGGCTTTGATCCTTTCTTTGGGGAGGGACAGGGGGCTCAGTGGGCTGAACAGAGACGCTGAAGCGGAAGGAGCAGAAGACGAGCGGTTACGGAGTATCTGAGAGATACTCAGAGAGTTTGTTGGAGTTGTCGGTAGAATTAGAGGCTGGCAACAACTCAGGCTACTGTTATGCCTTTGTGTCTGTCATGACCTGCGACATGCTGGATAATAATGCAAACTGTGTTTATGAGTGTCAATCAAAGGCGGGACATGTCCGTGCCAAGAGGCGTTCAAGCAAACGCGAAAGCTCAGCATGTCGGGCGAGTGACGTAAACTGGCGTGTTGACACTAAACACCTCTCAGAGTCGTCGTTTGATTTCTGTCCCACGATCCGATGTCTTCAAAGACGCCCTGCAGCCATCCACTCACAACGCGAGGAAAGGTCAGCCAACCTGTCTCCGCCTGAGCGCCGATTGTTTTCAGACAACACAATTATATATAAAAGATGGCCGCTCAAGCTAAAACCATTTAGCCGGTTTGACTTGCAGAGCGGAGAGAACTTCTCGCTTACGTAACCACTTCAGTATCTGCTAATGGACGCCCTGGATTTGTCAGCGAGCCAAACGTGGAATTGTCTTGGGCGTGTTCACACACATTCTGAACTGCTTTTCCCACACACACACACACACACACACACACACACACACACACACACACACACACACACACAGGCGTTTTTACTGCGTCACGGTGGAGCCGACAGAATAAACCAGTGCAAGATTTAAAGAATGTATAAATTAAATGTATTATTATTATTATGAACATCATCTTCATCGTATTTCAATTCAGAACTAGTTCTAAGCTTTCGTCCCCGACAGAAAAACGTGCGTACACTGGAAAAGCCCCCATTCCCCTGCGTTGTACAATCTATGCCCCTGATTGAACTCAAATTAAATGTGAAATTATGTCTGAAACAAAACGTGTTTTTTTGGTTAAAAAGTTCCCCTAGTGAGTAAAATCTGAATTATTAGAGTGAATGTTACTCTAATAATATTCTAATAATATGATACAGTTGTTTACAACTGCACTGAGCAGAATTATACTTATGTTTTTGCATCATATGTCCAGCCACTTCATTACTAGTCCTTAACTTTAACAACTAGTCACTTTGACACTTTTTATATTATCCGTTTATATTAATAATAATATATTTAATTTATAATGCACTTTACATTTGGATCAAATCTCAAAGTGCTAAATATTATATTATTATATAATATATAATATAATAATAATAATAATATACATTATATTCATGATGTTTTACCGTTTTCTCTTAGTTTCAATCTGTTTTCTCTAGTGTTTATTCCATTTCTATATATTCTTCTTGTACTTCTACTTCTTCTACTGGTACTTTTTCTATTTCTACTTTTTCTAGTTCTTGTACTTGTACCTCTTCTAGTTCTACTTCTACTTATTCTAAATCTTCTACTTCTGCTTGTACTTCTACTTTTTTTACTTCTTCTTCTACTACTTCTTGTACTTGTACTTCTATTCCTACATCTTCTTCTGCTGTTTCTTCTACTTCTTCTACTCCTACATCTTCTTCTGCTGTTTCTTCTACTTCTTCTTCTACTTCTTGTACTTGTACTTCTTCTACTTCTTGTACTTGTACTTCTTCTACTTCTTGTACTTCTTCTTCTACTTCTTGTACTTGTACTTCTTCTACTTCTTGTACTTGTACTTCTTCTACTTCTTGTACTTCTTCTTCTACTTCTTGTACTTGTACTTCTTCTACTTCTTGTACTTGTACTTCTTCTACTCCTTGTACTTGTACTTCTTCTTCTTGTACTTCTTCTTCTTGTACTTCTTCTCCTACATCTTCTTCTGCTGTTTCTTCTCTTCTTCTTGTACTTCTTGTACTTCTTGTACTTGTACTTCTTCTTCTCCTACATCTTCTTCTGCTGTTTCTTCTACTTCTTGTACTTGTACTTCTTCTTCTTCTTCTTGTACTTCTTCTACTTCTTGTACTTCTTCTTCTACTTCTTGTACTTCTTCTACTTCTTGTACTTGTACTTCTTCTACTTCTTGTACTTCTTCTACTTCTTGTACTTGTACTTCTTCTACTCCTACATCTTCTTCTGCTGTTTCTTCTCTTCTTCTTCTACTTCTTGTACTTGTACTTCTTCTACTTCTTGTACTTCTTCTTCTTCTTGTACTTGTACTTCTTCTTCTTGTACTTGTACTTCTTCTTCTCCTACATCTTCTTCTGCTGTTTCTTCTACTTCTTCTTCTACTTCTTGTACATGTACTTCTTCTTCTTCTTGTACTTGTACTTCTTCTACTTCTTGTACTTGTACTTCTTCTACTTCTTGTACTTGTACTTCTTCTACTTCTTGTACTTCTTCTTCTACTTCTTGTACTTGTACTTCTTCTACTTCTTGTACTTGTACTTCTTCTACTTCTTGTACTTGTACTTCTTCTTCTCCTACATCTTCTTCTGCTGTTTCATCTACTTATTCTTGTACTTCTTCTTCTTCTTGTACTTGTACTTCTTCTACTCCTTGTACTTGTACTTCTTCTTCTTGTACTTCTTCTTCTTGTACTTCTTCTCCTACATCTTCTTCTGCTGTTTCTTCTCTTCTTCTTGTACTTCTTGTACTTCTTGTACTTGTACTTCTTCTTCTCCTACATCTTCTTCTGCTGTTTCTTCTACTTCTTGTACTTGTACTTCTTCTACTTCTTGTACTTCTTCTTCTACTTCTTGTACTTCTTGTACTTGTACTTCTTCTACTTCTTCTACTTCTTGTACTTGTACTTCTTCTACTCCTACATCTTCTTCTGCTGTTTCTTCTCTTCTTCTTCTACTTCTTGTACTTCTTGTACTTCTTGTACTTGTACTTCTTCTACTTCTTGTACTTCTTCTACTTCTTGTACTTCTACTTCTTCTTCTTCTTGTACTTGTACTTCTTCTACTTCTTGTACTTCTTCTACGTCTCCTTCTTCTTCTTCTTCTGAAAAGATAGTTTCTGTTTCATCGGGTTGACGGCACCAAACCTCAGCGAGATGATTCCACAGCATCTCCGCCTCTTCATGGACATAATAATCTATAAAAGCTCAAACCTCGGCTGATGCATCCGTTAATCTACAGAGACGCTCTGGTCGTAGGGAAAGAAAGAAAACGGCGACTCATCAGACTCTGACATCATCGACAGACTGCAGGTGTAGCGTCTCTGTGGTTTGGCCGATGATGTCATCGTGTCACACAGAGCTGCAACATTCATCCTGATGACTGATGAGGCGAGTAATGTGCGTCCGGATGACTCCGCCTCCATTGTGGTACTTGGAGGCCCGACATAGAGGGCGGTCTCTGGAGGTGTCACCTGTAAGGTGGACCCAGTCAGAACAGACGAACAGGGCGTCACTAAATCAGCTCAGTTACTCTTCATCTCTCTCACAGCTGACGTGAAGACTGTGGTGTTCAGGAAATGTGCCGGAGCCTCTTTATCATCCCTGCTCCGCCGCTGCCGCCACCGCCACCACGTCTCTACGTTCTATCAAAGTAAAACAACTCGTGAACAAACTAGGGAAACAAAGATCGCAATTTCCCGATCACCGATTTTTGCCGATTCCAAATTTTTTTCCTTTAAAGTTTAAAAATCATAATGAGGGAATCTAGCTTAAGTGCTCTTATTTTGAAGGACTACAGTTGAAGTGACAAAACTGGTCGGAATTGTGAATGTATTCTAACCTGTCGAAACGACAATCGTATGACATTCCGAAGTGGGAAAAAAAACTTTCTACGCCTCGTTCAGTCCATTATATGTTATATGTTCGGATCCGGCTCTGAGGTCCCGCTAGCTTTAGCCACTCTGCTAACGTTAGCTTCTCAACTTTCTCAACTTTTTAAATTTGACAGTACACTGTAAAAAAAGAGAATGGTTTGATGAACTCAACAGAGTAGATTTGATCCAAATGTAAAGTGCATTATAAATTAAATGTATTATTATTATTATTAGTAACAGTCAATGAAATGAATTCAGATTTAGGGGTATATAAAGGGTTTGACCCTTTTTTCTTTTATTTTGAAGTTACATCATTCCGTTCAGTGAGTCCTTTGATGCTTTAATGTTCCACAAAAACATAAAAATCTACTTTTACAATAAGACTTTCTCAATAGTCATGGTTTTGCTCCTACTTTGTGGCTCCTTTGACCCGGGGTCTCCCTCAGGGCTCAACCCTCGGCCCCTTACTCTTTCAGATTAAAAACAGCCTCAGTCACATTTTCCAATAAGAAATAATGAGTAACATTTTTTTTTATAGATTATATAGATTATATAGAATAGAATAGATACATGGTCTGTTTTTCTTCGAGGGCCGTCGGTAAAAGATGTTTAATTCTGAATCCCATGTCTGTGTCGCCATGACAACACACTTGTTTGGAGAAGGAGTCCGCAGCGACGGAGGTTTTGAGTGTTTGCTCACAATGACGCTGTGGAAAGGTCTCCTCGGCGTTTCCAGGCTCCGTGGCATCAGCGGAGAAACTTCAGTGTGAGGAAGTTTTATGGGTGAAGGGGCCCCCTTTCTTCCTGCCGCTCCACCCTCTTCCTCACTTGTTGTTCTCGTTCCCACCCTTCTCCCTGTAGAACCTGCTTCCTCTCACGCTCTTCTGTCGGAGCAGCGCAGCCACAAGGGTGGAGAATGAGGAGAACATGATGTTTGCTTCATGAAAGAGGTGGAGGATGAGACACGGACATCAACTCTTTTTCTTCTTCTTTGTTTTTGCAGGAGAGAAGCTCGGCGGCCAAAGAGCAGCAGGAAACACCTGAGGTCATCGCTGCCACACGGGAAAAAGCGGAAGTCATCAAGGTCTGTGAGTTGGTTCTGGTGTTCTGGTGTTTGTGGACGGGTGAGGACCAGCTTCCTGTTTATCTGAAAAGGTGTTTTTAATATCTGCCATCCTTCCACCAGGTTTTAATTGGAGCCCGACCAAAGAGAGGCGAGAGCGTCAGGATGCTGACGGACGAGGTGTCGCAGATTCAGGAGGTCAGCGTCCTTCAGCCAGACTCAGAGATAACGTGTGTGTGTGTGGGAGTGTGTGTGTGTGTCTGTGTGTGTGAGTGAGTGTGTCTGTGAGTGTGTGTGTGTGTGAGTGTGTGTGTGTGTATGTGTGTCTGTGTGTGTGTGTGTGTCTGTATGTGTAAGTGTGTGTGTGTGAGTGTCTGTGAGTGTGTGTGTGTGTGAGTGTGTGTGTGTGTTTGTCTGTATGTGTGTCTGTGTGTGTGAGTGTGTGTCTGTATGTGTGAGTGTCTGTGAGTGTGTGTGTGTGTGAGTGTGTGTGTGTGTGAGTGTGTGTGTGTGAGTGTGTGTGTGAGTGTGTGAGTGTGTGGGACTGTATGTGTGTGTGTGAGTGTGTGTGTGTGAGTGTGCGTGTGTGAGTGTCTGTGAGTGTGGGAGTCTGGACTGTGACTGTTTCTCTGTCAGCGTGTGTGTCTGTGTGTGTGTGTGTGTGTGTGACACATATCTAAAACAGAACCTGTTGTTGCTCGTAGGTCCGGTACTGTCTGAAGACTCTCAGAGAGCAGATGGCAGCCAGACAGAACAGCAAGAACAACACGGTACACACACGTCTGGATCTGGTATCACTTCTGTCTTCTATGCTGTTTCTTGTAACTGGATCTACGTACGCCGTCCTGCCTGACAGCAAGTCTATGTCCTGCAAAAGCCCTCTATCCCCTGCGTTGTACAAACAATCCCCCATTTGAACTCAAATAAGTAGGAAGCTAAATCGCAAAAAAAGTGTTTCACATTTTTTTTTAAATATAGATATATCATATAAACGCGATAGATCGTATAATAAAAAACTCCCCCTAGTGAGTAAAATATGAACTTTTCCTGACAAATACGAGACGGATCTCCTCAAGTCAATTCATAGGCACAAATATTTGGGCTAAATCGGACCAACGGTAAGGACGATATATCGGAAAACCATTATTTGTGGAGAAAAAAGAAAGAAAAAAGCTCCACCTAGTGGGTGAAATGAACCATTAGAGTGAAATATGATATATTTAAAGTAAATCTCTTTGAGTCACACAGTTGAGAAATGACGGCTGGAAAACTGGAGATAAAGCTCCACCTAGTGGCGGAACTATCCAGCCCACTTTTACCTAAATCAATCCAGTTCTTCCTCGCACGGAGTTCTACGTGGGTATAAAATTTGAAATTGATCCATGAAATAGTTTTTGAGTTATCGTGTTAACACAACCAATCTGCGGCGGCGGCGGCGTCCGACCCTGGAATGAGGATTACGTAATATCTCACATTTTTCCGGGGCATAACGAGATTTAAAACACAAACTCTTCTTATTTGTTGTTTTTCTCCTCCTCAGTATCCGGTCAACGGCTTCAGGGTCAACACAGCCAGCAGCCAACCAGCGGTCACCAACGGCAACACTGTTCTGATCGAGCCCAAAGCGCCCGTAAGCGAGTCACGCCGCCGCGTTCTCGTGCGTCTTCAGCGGAGTGTTCATCATCTTGTTACGCCGCAGTTTTATTATATTAAGGAAGCGGAAGCATTTTTTCAGTTGAAGCTACTTTGAATGAATTCAAATCTATTATTCAAATGACAGACATAACATTTAGAATAAAACCAAATGTCTCGTCCTGCAGCTGTTTCCCATGATGCACCAGCCAGCGGCCTACCCACACACACACACGCACACAGACACGCACACACACTCATCATTCCACCATCTCACATAACACAACACTATTATCTCATGGCGTGGAGCGGAGCGGTATGAAGGTGAACCCGGTCCGGTTTCACCGGCGTCAGATTACACAGCAACGCTCAGGGTTGGACAAACAAACATCCTTTAAATGAACGGTTGTCTCAATCTGCGACGGTATTTTCTGACCTCAGGATGAATAAATGTACTTTTAAACATTCTGCAACATCGACGACGTCTTTCCACTGGAAAAAGTCAAAAATAAGTTTAAAAATGATGAAGAAAAGGAGTTTTTAGCTTGTAATAAGTACAAAAAAATGTCTTTTTTCTTAAAATAAGACCTGATATTTAGATATAGGACGTCTTGAAATGAGCTGGTAAATCCAATTTATAACTATATTTGACTAATATAAGAAATTTTGTGCCAAATATTACTTCAATTATATTTTTTCCACCTTTTAAAAAAAAATCTTTTGCAAGGTTGCCCCGTATCTCTTTTTCTTTGTTTTGTTTTTATTGTAATATGTGCATTTTTGCATGTTTTTCCCCCTGTGGGGATTAATAATGTTTCTTTCTATTCACTACTGACACTGTTCTACATTTAAGTCCATTACGAGACTGAAATAAGATAAAAGAGTCATAATATTTAAGTTAATCTAAGAGGAAATTCCTCTTTAAGTTGGCTGGAAATAATCATTTTGAGCATCTGAGATATTTCCAAGATTCTGAACTAACAAGATAAAAGAAAAATAAGTCTTTATATCTCGTTGAAATGTAAGTTATTCGGCGATTGTGTCTTAAATCAAGTGCAATAAGATATTTTGACTAGAAATAAGACCAAATTTGTATCGAGGAGTTTTCATGTCTGCGATGCGTTCAGGATCTATCAGTCGACCCGTTGTTAGGATGTGACGGTCTGTCTGTCTGTTGTCTGTCTGTCTCCAGGTGGAGGAGAATCAGGAGGAGAGAGTGAGGCTGAAGGAAGCCACCAGGCGTCTGTATGCTCAGCTGAAGGAGGTGGAGAAGAGGCATCAGGAGGAGAGGGAGAAGCTTCTGGTGAGTCGCACCTCAAGATTCTGTCTGCAGCTCCGAGCCGCATCATCTGCTCCTCTCCTGTTCCCTCACTCTCCTCCGCCTCTCCTGTTCCCTCACTCTCCTCCGCCTCTCCTGTTCCCTCACTCTCCCCCGTCTCTCCTGTTCCCTCACCTTCCTCCGCCTCTCCTGTTCCCTCACTCTGCCCCGCCTCTCCTGTTCCCTCACTCTCCTCCGCCTCTCCTGTTCCCTCACTCTGCCCCGCCTCTCCTGTTCCCTCACTCTCCTCCGCCTCTCCTGTTCCCTCACTCTCCTCCGCCTCTCCTGTTCCCTCACACTCCTCCGCCTCTCCTGTTCCCTCACTCTCCTCCGCCTCTCCTGTTCCCTCACTCTCCCCCGTCTCTCCTGTTCCCTCACTCTCCTCCGCCTCTCCTGTTCCCTCACTCTCCTCCGCCTCTCCTGTTCCCTCACTCTCCCCCGTCTCTCCTGTTCCCTCACCTTCCTCCGCCTCTCCTGTTCCCTCACTCTGCCCCGCCTCTCCTGTTCCCTCACTCTCCTCCGCCTCTCCTGTTCCCTCACTCTCCTCCGCCTCTCCTGTTCCCTCACTCTCCTCCGCCTCTCCTGTTCCCTCACTCTCCTCAGCCTCTCCTGTTCCCTCACTCTCCTCCGCCTCTCCTGTTCCCTTACTCTCCTCCGCTATTCCCTCACTCTCCTCCGCCTCTCCTGTTCCCTCACTCTCCTCAGCCTCTCCTGTTCCCTCACTCTCCTCCGCCTCTCCTGTTCCCTTACTCTCCTCCGCTATTCCCTCACTCTCCTCCGCCTCTCCTGTTACCTCAGTCCCTTCAAAAATAGTCAGTTTTAATTAGCTTAGCTCAATTAGCTTTTAGAAAACTGTTTGATTTTATTTAAATAATCCTAAAGTGATCATGTGTTTATTCAAATTTTCATAGAATGGGCATAAATCTTCATGATTATGAAAAACAAACTGTTTAAAGATACTAAGAGGGTTTAAATACGTCTCGCTGTAAACAAGCAGGATTCTATCGGTTATAATTTATGAACTTGGTTTACAGATAATTTTCAGGCACTAACATTATTTTAATAATAATAATAATAATACATTTAATTTATAATGCACTTTACATTTGGATCAAATCTCAAAGTGCTAAAATTTTGAAGGCGAACACATAGGATTATTATGAATACATTATGAAAAATAAAATAAAATATATGAGTTGCTTTAAGTTTAAATGATGTTATCCAAATGCACGGATTTCTCACATTTGAATTGAAATATATAAATATTTAAATATTCTTTTCAGTACATGCATTATTATCCCTAAAGAAATAAATAAAAACGTTTTAATATAGAATAGGACTTTCACTGTCAGGATTAAATAATGGTTTGGTTTGGAACCCCCAAGGCTCCGTCCTCGGCCCCTTACTCCTCTTTAGCATAGTGACTCAAAATGTCTCCAACCAAACAGTTGAGCCGGACATTAAAGGGTTTGAATCTGATTTAAAAAGGCTTAAGTGTTGCGGTTAATGCCAACATGGCGTCAGGGGTCTAGAGGTTAGACCTTAATGAAGGGGGTCTTAATGATGTGCAGTTTAAGCATCACTGTTTTCTGTTGTGGCTTCTTTCGCAGGCCGAATCAAACGGGTGCAGCGCTCGCCTGGCCGAGCAGTCGGAGCGCCTGCAGAGGGCGGAGGGGCAGTCGGAGGAGAGGGGCCGGCAGGTGGAGGAGCTGCAGAGGCTGCTGAAAGGCATGGAGATGGAGAAGACCACCCTCGTGGAAAAGATGGCGGCAGGGGAGGCTGAGCTGCAGCAGTTGCAAGCGGGCCGAGAAGAGAGGGAGGAGGGTGAGAAGAGGTGAGACGAGGCAAAAAGTGATCCGCCGGAATCCAATCGGTGGTAAAAGTTTGGTGTTCAGGATACTTCACCCAATAATGTTTTATGTAATAGATTTTAATTTGAGTTTATGCTGATTTTAAAAGCCACATTTAGCTCCAAATGTTGAATCCACATCTAAATGTTGTGTCTAAATGTCAAATTTAAATCTCAATTTGAATCTAAAGGTGACCTAAACGTTTCAAAATATGCAAATTTACACTCTCGTCAGCGGAAGTATCAAAATAAAAGCTTGTTGAAATAAAACCAATTCTATACATGGTGAATGCTGCCAATTTTGCACCAAGGTTCTTCCGATCTACTTCATGACTTATAATTGCCCTGGCCTCTAAAAATAGGTACTTTAAAGCAAACAAAAGCTCCTGGGTAAAAAGCATGGCGCGATGACGTCAGCGACAGGGGGCGGGGCTTTCGTCACAGTCCCAAAGTTTTTTCTCCACCATGTTTGAAAAGAACCTAAAAGCATGTGACTTAACCACGAAATTTTTCCCCATCTTTGGTTTGTTGTTGAACTGTTCCATAAAGTTATGTCTTTTTAAAACCACCTTGATTTAAAAGGGGCGGCGTTTACCGCGGATAGAAGTGTTTCTCTTCCTCGCGCTTTAATTCTGGTACTTCCGCTGACGTCATTGTAAATTTGCGTATTTTTTTAAACATTTATTTCAAAAATGTAGATTTAGATTTCACTTTTGGAGCTAGATGTTGCAAAACGTTGCCGTTAATATCAGCATGTATTATTAATAATAATAATAATAATAATTCATTTAATTTATAATTTATATAATATAATTTGTATTTGGATCAAATCTGAAAGTGCTTTTACAAACGGCGCCACACACCTGTGGTCGTTACCGAGGATCATCTCGTGACCGGTTTGGAGGTTTGCTCATACGTTGGCGGGTTTCAGGTGTGCAGATCTGCAGAAAGAAGTGTCCTTCCTGAAGGAGAAGATCCATCACCTCGACGACATGCTGAAGAGTCAGCAGAGGAAAGTCCGCCACATGATCGAGCAGGTATGAATGCGCTCAACAGAATAAGAATGTAGAGGCCAGTAATGGACAGGAAGTCACTAATGAGGAGATGGTTCTGGAGGAGTGGCGCAGCCGGGAAATAAAACTCGTGAATAAATGATGACGCAGCTGCTCCTGTTGCAGGAATGAGCCGCGTTTCTCCACGGTGAGTCACGTGATTTCTTGTTCTGTCAATAATTCAGTTGCAGAACTCCAGGACTGTCATCCAAGAGAGGGATCGGGTCATCATGGACCTGGAGGAGAAGGTGGCCTTCCTGGAGGCTGAGGTCAGGACCCCCATAAACACAATCTGAATAAATCCTCCTTAGAGGCATTTTTAAAAACATTTTATTATACAGTTCTAATAATAATAATAAAAGCCATTTGTGTAGCTTTTTTCAAAATAAAGCTGCAAAGTGCTTCACGTGAATAAAACCAGGAGTTTTTGGTATTTATTCAAGATTTATTTAGTCGTAAAATAAGCATAAATCGTATAATTAGGAAAAAAACAACAACATTTAATCGGTTAAGAATAATGAACAGGGTTTAATTATGTGTCAGTGTAAAACAAATCAGGATTCAATTAGAGATAGGTTTGGATATCGATTATTTACGATTTATTCGGAATATTACATAAATGATATTTTTATTGTTGCCTTCAAAATGTAATGACAAATATGCACCAAATACAATCTATTAGTTTGTTTATGTTAAAATCATGTGATTCAAACGCATTAACATCTTACGTTTTAATTGAAATACATAAATATGAAATATTAGACTTAAATATTTTTTGGAGTGTCGTTGATAAAAGCAAGATTTAACAACGTTAGTTATTTGTGTTTAAAAATAAAGGTCACTCGTTCCCAGGTTTCTGTCTGCAGGTTTGACATGTGAGGACAGGTCCAAGATGTTTCTTTAAGGGGGGAGCAAAGAGAATTTTTTATTTCTTTTTACTTGTTCTCATTGGGTTTGAGAAGCAATGACACAGCATTTTATATTTGCTTATAATGTGACCCAGTATCAGCATGTTTATGCTAAACGGCAGGGGTCCGAGGACGGAGCCCTGTGGGGTTCCTCTAATGCCCCGCATGGTGAAACTGGATCGTGGTTCTGCATGTTAAATATTGGATGGCAGACGACGCACAGTTCTGACCCGTTTCATTTCCGTTCTGCAGAACAGAGAGATGCATGACCAAATAGATTACTTTCTGGCGGGTCAGAACCCTCCGCCGCTTACGGCCGCGGAGAGGAAGCCTGAGGTGGTTTACAGGTGAGCCATCATCATCATTCCACTCTCCTATTTCTGCTCGTCTTCTCAGTCCCACTTTAAAGCTACTCACGACATTTCCATCTCTAACCCTCCGCGCAGCAAACTGCTCACGCCGACCAACTCCGCCAACAAGAACCTCCCGTTCATAAAGATCATCGAGCTCAAGTCCTGAGCGGAGGGTCCACCGAGGTTCTGACGGGAAGGAAACTGCCTTGTAAATATATATTTAAGCACCTACCGGGACATAAAGTGTCGGCCTGCAGCGACAGAACGCCTGCTGATAAAGAACACCGTCCTTTTTCTTTTGTTTAGCAGCTTATAGTCACTCTTGAGGCGGTTTCACAAACCGGTACCGGCTGTCACAGATTCACCCAGAGCCTCGGCCCGTTAACTCAACCGTTTGGTTGAGCTCATTTTGAGTGTCTTATTTACGTTCTGAGAAATGTGTGACGCTTGACTGAACCTGTTTATAATATGACCCAGCGCCAGCATGTATAAGGGGCCGAGGGCGGAGCCCTGGGGGACGCCACGGGTCAAAGGGACCGAGGGCGGAGCCCTGGGGGACATGAGGAAGAGGCTATTGAGAAAGTCCTATTCAATAAGTAGGATTTTATTGCATGTAAATTGCTTACTGTTTGACCAAATAATGTTCTTTTATGCTAGATTTAGATTTTATATGTCTAAGATAAGACATTAATAAGTCATAAAATAATGCACATAGATCTTTTTTTTCTCGGTGAGGATGTTAAAAGCGTTCAACAGGAAAGCAGCTCAGATCCGAGAGAGGGAACAAGGAAGGAGGTGAATTCTCCGTGACTTTCTTAGATACGCGTAGACATAAAATGTGAGGAGCGCTGAGTCAGCATGAGTTTGCAAAAGTTTCCCTCCTCCGATTCTTTCCTCTGCAGAATCTAAAAACTAAACCTTTGTAAACAGACACACAAAAGAAAGAACATTTCCAAACTGCTTCATCGTGACTGTAAACACATGTAACACACACACACACACACACACACACGGTTGGACAAACACACACCTGATGATTGTTGCTGAGTGTTTTGCATCAACTATTCTACCGACAGCCTGTTGGGTCGCGATCCAGAGCAGCAGGGTTTATGCTCGCGTTGCTGATGGCAGGCCTGCAGCTGGCTGTCAACACCGTCACATGATTTGTGCTCAAGTTATAAATAGTTGTCAGACATTATAAAGGCTATAATATGTGTTTATTTGAGTTGTTTTGTAGAATAGAGGTGACCTGCAGAGGTCAGAGGTCAGTGAACACCCACGTCTCACTGATAATTTATAGATTTTGTGTGCTAAAGACTGCATATTTAATAAAGTAACTGATTATTATGCTAATTAACACACCTGTCCATTGTTTGTGTCTGAATTTATCGCTGTAAAATCTTTTCTGTCGCGATCTAGGATGAGCATTTTTATAAACTGCGCAGCTTTCTACTGTGAACACTGTTGTAGATTAACTGACGTTGAAGTTTGCACTCTTCTCTTTATGTTGTAGAATGTTAAATAAAACCTAATAACTGGTTTATCTGAGTTATTTCTTTGCACTTTTAAAGTTTCACAAAGATGTGGCGTTGCATTTTTAAGCCGTTGCCCTGCACTGCCACCTAGTGGAGACTTTAATAACAGACATAAGAAAAAGTAGGATATAAAGACTTTATCTAAAACCACAAAAGTACACAATCTCACTTCAATACAACCCAAATGGTACATAACCATCAATATAAATAAGCTACATATGTACAAAGACACAATACATAAAAATGTACAAGCATAATTACATTTGGTACTTTGAGATTAAAAAATATACACAGGGGATTTATGATCTATTTGC
The DNA here is from genome assembly GCA_037951165.1 of Lophius americanus. Lineage (NCBI taxonomy): Eukaryota > Metazoa > Chordata > Actinopteri > Lophiiformes > Lophiidae > Lophius > Lophius americanus. Next base: position 213,289 of record JBBDHG010000018.1, read on the forward strand.
CCTTTGATACAAAAAATAACATTGAAACCTCTTCCTGGTTGGCCTCTGTCCTAAATGCTTTTTTTAAAGATGGTGATTAGGTCCAAAAATAAGAGTAGACTTAATTTTACAGACAAAGGTTTCACATAATTAGAGGAAAAATGTGTGGACTGCAGAATCCTAAAAGAAAGAAAAGTTACAAAATTAGAGAATTCTTCTCTTCCAAAACTCTTTTCTGTTTGGAAAAATATTGTATGTGTGGAAATGCTCCTTCCATGCATTGTTATCTGTCGACATAGTGGGATGGAAAGTTTGCGAGTCGTGATGGTTGGGCGAAGTTTAAAGCTTTAAAAAACGAAAGTGGCGAGCGCTGTGCACCCGCCTTCAAACGCCGTCTCACAGGGTGCTCTCCAGCGTGTTGTAGTTGTCCTTGAAGCTTTTGAGCTCCAGAAAGTGTTTGGGCCTCTTGCTGCGCTGACCGGTGGAGGGCAGGTAGGTGACCTGGATGGTGGAGGGCGTGCTCCGGACGGGAGAGCCCGTCAGGTCCTTGGCTGCAGACTGGTGATTCTGATCCAGGCTGGTGGTGCTGGAGTAAGCCTTCACCCTGAGGAAGACGAGACGGAAGAAAGGAAGCAGGGGATTAGGGATACAGTATGTAGGAAAAAAAAAATAGTATTTTTTTGTAAAATAGCTCCCCCTAGTGAGTAAAACGTTAAATATGAAATTCATGTCCCCCTATTGTGCATAAAATATGAATTGCTAAGAGCATTTGAGTTTCCTGGGAGACTTCCTGTTGCTACTCATGTACAAATGTATGTAAAAACTAAATGTGGAAATCTCCAGCCCATCCAGGTTCTGGTGGTGGCGGTGGTGTACAAACTGAATGCAGAATCCCAAAGCTTACATTACAATTTTTTCCTTTTATCCTTCTTTTTCTATAACTAGTTCTATGCCAAGTCACTATAGATCACCTCGAGTCAATTCATGTGCCATAAATCGGACCACCGGTTGAGAAATTATGCCCCGACAATATTTGGAGATGAAGTCAGAGACATACAACCCATCCCTCCCAAAATCAATCCAGTTCTTCCTCTCACTAGAGTCTTCTTTTACTAGTGTAAAATCTGACAATGATCCACTGCATGAACACAAAGGTCCTGCGGCGGCGATGGTTCCATAATAGCCCCGACTCTTAATATAATTAACACCAATAAATGTAATATACACTATAAGTAGTTATTCCGGCTTAGAGCGAGGCAGACGGGAACATTTGCTCCAACAGTTTCATTGACAGGACGTTTAAAGTCTGGACAGTAAAGCAGCACTTACACATCAGCCAGTTCGCCGAGTGCTTCCTGGTATTCAAGGAACTCTGCTTCCCCAAACACCTGAGAGGAGGGAGGAAGAGTCGGATCAGCATTAAACACTGTTTCCACCACCGCCAGTCGTGGACAACCGCACACGTACGCACCCCTGTCCCGTGGCGAGCGCTGTCGTAGCCTTCCAGCAAACGGTCAATCAGAGCGCTGCGGCTGTTCTTGATCAGAGAGTGGGAGTTGCGCAACTCCACTAGCCAGTTCCGGAAATGTCGTCCAGTGAAGGCAGTAGGACTGCGGCTTATCTCCTGCAGAGGAATACCTGAGGTCCGCAAGGAAGGAACGGAGAGAGAGGGAACAGTTCCACGTCAATTCTCTTCACGGGCAAAACGGGTCTTTGCACAAAGAAATGATGAGTTAAGCTCTAAAGTAGTAATAATAACAATGATATGGTTGAACAGCTTTATCTGCTGGAGTGATTATGTGGATTTGGGAGATTATAACGGTCACGTCAGCCACTTCCTGTACGTGCTAGCCTAGGGCATTAGCTTAGGGCGCTAAAAGAGCGGGAAACCGACCAATTAGTGGCAACTGCATCTGGAAATAACGGTCAACATAGATATTATTATTATCATGTTGTTAGAATTGTTGTTGATGAGATGGTGATACATTAAAGTAATTATTGTATGGATAATAATATTGTTTTTTTCGGAACAACATTATCGGAAGTAATAAATGGTTAATTAAAACAGAACAAAAACAGCTGGATACTATATGAATACATTTCTATGTTTATCTACTTTTAGAGGGCAAAGTTAGTCTTTATGATTCTGTTATTTAATTGTTGTTTGTGACCATATTATATTTGAGGTGGAAGTAACAGTAACTTACGTCGAGGGACTGAGCGCTTTAACTTTTTATTATTATCTTTTTATTATGTTGGGTTTTTTGAAATTTCAGGTTAAAGCAATATATATATTTTTTTGACTTATAAGTATTTACTTCATATTTACTTGTTTTATTTAATCATTTGTTTATGCTATGCATATAGTTTTAGACGTATTATACACTTTTATGTTCTTCAAATGCACAAACACATGCATAAAACCACGGGGGGTCAGTGAGGGTGTTGGGGGGGGCACCATAACTTAATTCCGCTTGGGGCACCAATTTGACCCGGATAGCGGTGATGAGGGTCAGCATAACGATTAGTCATGTGACGCGGAGAAGAATAACGCATGAAACTGTATACTCTGTATGTGCTAGCACTAGATGTGACCTCTGACCTGAGTCACGAATGGCGTCCAGGGCCTTCATTCTGTACAGGTAGTTGAAGCAACCTTAAAAAGACAAACACGTTTTTTTTGTCACGTTGTGAAACTGCGGACAAAACACACATCAAACGTATTCAAGTGGCGACGCCGCGAGCTGACGAAGAGACTGACTAATCTGGGATCCTTGCTTCATCCGGTCGTCATCTTCTGACAGGAGACGAGGCTCGAAACGAATCTCCTGGACTTTGGACAACCTGGAGTCGATCTCCTCCTTCAGACCCTGGAAAAACACCGACAGGTGAACTCACACCAAAACAACGGCAGCTCGGTAGTGTCCAGAAACGTGGTTACAACCATGAATAGGAGAAAGATTTTTGAGGCTGAATGGGTTGAAAATGGTGGAATGTTCGTTAAAATCTTACCCGGATGTAGATTTTGGCATAATCTAGCGTGGAATACATTTTGGAGACTTTACCTGTGTCGCAACTTTTAAAAAGAAATAATATGTTGATTGGGATACTGATGTCACAATGTGGCTAATGCTGCCTTTGATGTTTCTTTGGGTAACAACTGGAGGCTCAGTGGGATGAACAGGGACGCTGAAGTGGATGATGACCGGATACGGAGTATTTGGGGGATACTCAGAGTATGTTGAGTTGTCGATAGATTTAGAGGCTAGAAATAACTCAGAAATTAATGGAGAAATCTGCATGAATTTTTCCTTAATCTAGCAAACTGTTGCGCCTTAGCGGAGGTTTTCACACTCCGATTGCTTTTTCTGGTTCTTTAATTGTTTCTTTTCTGGCCCCTTTGGTAGGACATCCATATACGAATATCACCTAAGATTGATGTCATTGCTATGATTACATAATAAACTGAAATTGTTTATTTATGGAAAACTTGGATGCAAGAATTCCCGATGCTCTAAATTTTATAATTATCTCAGACAAATATCATTTTCACATACGTAAGAGGAACGGAAGCAATCCCTCCGTCTAAATATTCCTACACAGCTCTACCAATTATTCTTAGTTATTTGAAAAGATGGCAAAAACATATTAAGACAGAAAGTCTCAAGGTCGTTGCTTTTCTGTAGTCTTCTGCTTTTGCTCTTTTGTGCTCCTTAGTCTACCTGAATGTGCATTTATTCTACTTAGCTTTGTTATTTTATTTTGAACAATGCTTATTTGGTTACATGGGAAATCGTAAATTATTTGGGATCTTAAACATTTAATCATATGTGTGAGTTTTGTAACTTTCTTTCACCATTGTTGCTTTGTTTTCCTGCAAGCGTCTCTTCTTGTTAACTGTTCGTATATAAATAAAGTTTGTTTTAAAAAAAATGACAACACACACAGGGTCCAGGCTTAGACTCCACGTTACCTTGGGTGCATTGTGACCAATGGGTGCGTGGGGTCCTCGGCGGGATCTCATTGCGAAACGCATGATTTGCCTTTTAACGAAGATAAACAGCAACACGAAGACCTACAAATAAAAAAAAACAGACGTGACAAGACGCTGTGATCTGTGACGTCACACAGCCTCAGCCCAGCCAACTAGCCAAAATAACTGTGATTGCACTTACCAAGCTCCCATAGGCCATAACAAGAACGACATTAACCCCTGATAATGGTGGTGACTCCGCCATGTCTGTCCGTGTTTGAGGTTGGATATTTTACCTGCCGATCGATCAGGATGACTATTAATCGATTCGCTATATTGCTACATTAGCATGGTAGCTAATAGTGGCGGTCCATTCTGAAAAGATGGCTACCGCAGCATGCAGGAACATTTTTTTTATGACGTATCCACTCAGTTAAAAAATGTATGGACAAAATATAACGACCGCGCTGTTAGACTTCTTAAGTTTTATTAAACAAGGTTTACGAAATACGCAGTTTAGCTCAAGCTGGTAAGCGACAGTGACAGCTGGTTTCCGACGCTCCACATTACCGTAATACCTGTAAAATGCGGATCCCTCAGGTCAAATAAAATACCCATTGTGTAGTTTACGTTAAATACGGAGGCTCTTAAAAAATTAGGCTTTCTTGAGTATCAACATTTAACAAAAAGACCATTAAAAGGCTACAATTTCAGGTTGTAAAATATAAATATTGTTTCATCTTTATTTTTGCAAAATAAATACATTGACACTAATTTTGTATAGGGTTTTCCATATTTTATGATTTCTCTATATATTACAATCAAATATATTGAACATATATAAATGTACTTTATGTGTTGCTGTATTTTTATAATACAGTGGATGTTATAATTTATGGTATACGATACTTATTACTATTTTGAAGTAAATTATATTCATTATTATTATAATTACTTACGTTCTATTAACTACTGGTATGTAGCACATTTGGACAATTATTGTCCTCAATATCGGTGTATAAATGTATTGTGAACGCTATATAAGGTCCCCCTTTTACTTGCCCTTTGTTATATTTATGTTAATCCTAGTATTCACGTATTATCTCAAGATATCTCTTTTTTCTGCTGTTGCATAGGCGGTCAGTCAGCCATGATTGCTTAGTGCCAAGTTAAAAACTCTGGTTTACTGTGATATCAAATATGATTCCAATCCTCAAAGGTTCCCGAGTGTTTTCCACATTGGACTTGTGCGTTCCTGCCACCGACGTGTCACGATTACGTCGGTAATACTAAACCCCTCTAGTGGGTGATCACATGTTGCGAGTCCAGTTTCCTCGAAGCGCTCTGTAGACCACGTGACACAGCCCTCCGTGGTGTCAGAGTGGAAAAGAAACAGGTAAATTCAGTCTCTCGCTTATTGTGTGAGCGAGTGGGTTCGATTTATTTTCCCAATTTAGTAGTATCAAATTAGGGTTCGGGAGCTATACCCTGTCCTAAACCCGACTAGAAGGTCGACACGGAGCCCTCTTGTCGGTCGGATGTGTAGCAGTGTCTTGTATTAAGCCGGGTTTCTGGTCAGTATCGCCTGTTATTCTTCATCCTAGCGGCCTGCAGGCCCATCTTTAGCCTCGATCATTTCTGCGTGGAGAATCCGGCCATCGGGTTCCTGCTGGGGCCGAGATGGCCGTAAAAGATGAGTGTTGATGCCGTTTTTACGGGGCTAACCTAGCTAACTAGCTTTAGCTATGCGAAAAGAGGCTAACTGGTTACGTTAGCATGGCTAACAGACTAGTGTCATTTGTGGTAGCCGAGAGGGTATGGGCGTTTTTGGTTCGGTCGAACGGGAAGGTTTCGAAGCTAGTAGGTGTCTAGTTAGCGCTTCAACTTGTTGGCTAACTGACCAAGTAAGCTAACGCTAACAACACAGGGCCGGGGAGTCGGTACCGGGATAGCTGGTTAGTTAGCAGGTGTTAAAGTTAGCCTCGTTGCCACCATGAGGTGAAGCCGTGAGAAGCGGAAGCCCACCCAGACCTCCCTGCTGGCTGCCCTCACCCCAACCACTAGCTACAGGGTTAGCATTTCGGCCATGTGGCTGGCGATTGGAATTGAATATGCCCGACGGGCCCTGACTTGAGGCTTGTTGCTAGCGCAAGTCCATACAGGGTTTTACGTAACGAGCAAGATTAATGAGTCGTTAGTGATGTTACCAGTTTAACTTTACTGTCGAGCGGAGATGCTGTCTGGGATCTGAGGGCATCTTCTATTTGTTATCTTGGTCTTCTTCGCGGTGTTGATGCATCTATCCTGCGATCCGATACTGATGTTCCGTTTCTTAAATATGGTTTAACTCGGCACCACGTTTGCTATTTTTGGTAAGGAAAGTGTTGCATAATGCTGTGAAGAGATAAACAAGTGGCAGTACACACTCGTATACTTGGTTCCGTGGTCGGTCCCCTGCGAGGCTTTGTGTCGAGACCTTGCCAGAAAATGAATCCGACTCCGACTAACAGCCTTTCTAGACGTTAACCAGACATCTTTGGAAAATCAATTGATGTTATCTTCTTGATACCAGCAAGTTTATCCCCTTCAGGCTATGAGCAATCAGGCAATTTGAGGAAGAAGTGTGTGTGCCAAACATGTGTTTGACATGATTAGGTCACAGGTCAATAACTCCTCTCCTCCTCATTCTTCTCTTCTTAGGTGTTATTTCTTTGTAAATACTGTTATTTGTATATACTGTAAATGATGACGTCCATGGGCGGAAACCGAGCCCGGGGCAGCTGGGAGCAGACGCAGGGCCAGACACAGAGCCAGACACAGCACAAGCAAAGGCCTCAGGTACCCTCACCCTCACACTGCCCAGGTGAAAGAGCCAGGGTTTAACAAATGCCCATCTTATAAGCACATAGTATATTAACCTAAAAGCCCGGTTTATGGCTGTGGCGTTACACAGTTATTCAATATAACGTCATTGTTATAAGCATCGCTCAAAATACAATACTCTGTAAGAAGTTGTAAATCATGGGGCCTACTTATTGTACTTAACCGCCCTATCACAAAGCCTCTTTATAAGGTTATTAATTACTCCTAGATGAAAGGTAGAATGCCCCACAGGTTTATCTCGACTTTTGTTACCATATATTAATAATGGACGTTCCTCTTGCACATTGTCATTTTTCGTTGGTTACAGTCCATTGAGTTTATGCTTAACTGTGACGATACAAATCAGACATAACATTAAAACTATCTACCTAATATAATCTAGCTCCCATTTTGCTGCCAGAGCACCTCAGTGCAATGTTTTCCGACGCCTTTCAATCAGAACCACCCTTAACTTGCAGGAATCTGTACGACATGTAGGTTACCACGGGTTACCCTTTACTTCCTAGGTACAGCAGCAAGCCGTTTATGCCACCTATGATCCTTTGGCGGGTTAATAACCAGTTGTCCTTCCCTAAGACCACTTTAGTAGTTTATGACCACTGCAGACCGGGAACACAGATCAATGTTATTCTGACTTCACCTGTCCCTGGTAATAATGTAATGGCTGATCAGTTTTTATATCTGGGCTTTGATTGACATTTCTATAAAGTATCCCGTGTCTAATTAGAGTCAGGAAACTTCGTTACATTGGTCCCTGGAAGGACGTTGGTTTGCTCCTTGGAAATCGCCCCAGACTCTTCAGCATCGTTCAGCAGAAATTGAATCCCCCAGTCCAGTTTATTATCAAAATAGACTCTGAGATATTTATAATTCTCATCACTGACTCCCAGGATGGAAACAAGGGTCACCGGTGTCCTGGACCTCCTCAGATCCACACCAGCTCCATGGACCACAGCCCGGAACTCGGGTCTCCTCACCCTGGGCAATTCATCCAACTATAGTAGAGTCATCTGAAACCTTTGGTAGCTGAGGGGTCTCTGTCCCGTAGTAAACAACATCACATCCCCTCTGTGCTGCAGCGTAGACTTTAAGAACCAAAATAATATACGCAGGAAAGTCCTGCAAAAGTAGTGAAGGTACTAGTTACTACATGTGTGTACCATTGTGACAGAATAGCAAGAACCCATCATGATGTCACACTATCCTTCTCTATGTTATTATATTGCAAATCTGCTGTGAGATGAAAGCGTGTGTGTTTTTTCCCACTCTTCTTGGAACAGGCTACCGCAGAGCAGATCCGACTTGCACAGATGATTTCAGATCACAATGATGCAGACTTTGAACAGAAGGTCAAACAGGTGAGGGGATACACATACACACGCCAAACTTCAGGTTTCCTGTGTGGTTATTCTTACTTCCTTTTAAAAATGGTGAACTAGTATCGGCTCCCTGTTTGCATTGGGTGTGTGCCGTACCGATCAAAGTTTGGTCACGCGTCTAATTCAACCTTTTGTGTTGGTTAATTTCTGTTTTGTTATGTTTCTACACATTAGAACAAAGTTAAAGGTATCATAACATAACATAAATACAAAATATTGGAATTAAGGTCCCAAAGTGAATTTAAAAGAAGCAAATTGGTTTTATATTTATAGTCTGGCTTTGATGCAATCTTGGCATTTTCTGGTCTCGGTACATCAATGCTCCCCACACACACACCGTCAACCTCCTTGGTTCACTGTGCTGTTGGGTCTAAACATCCAAAATGATCAGGCCAAAGTGAAGGTTTCCACTAGCAGTACCACCAAACCACTACTTGATTCTTTTCTTCTTATGGACCTCCCTGAGTACGCTGGTTCTTAACAACAACCCTACCCTAAAAGCCCGGTTCACTGACTTATCTCTGAACTGTTGATGAATCTGCTGCTTGAACTCTGTGAACGGTTCCGGTAGATCTTATCTAATATGCTGTTAATAGTTTTATACCTGAGGCTGACTTGTCCTCTGCAGCAGAAGTATGTCTCTTGTCTCTTTTTTCTTTGGGGGACTGTCCTCATGACAGCCAATTCCATAATAGCATTTGATGTTTGTTTTTTTTGCAATGTTCCAGACTGACTGACCTTGGTGTCTTCAAATAATGATAGACTTCTGTCGCTTAGCTGATTGGTTCTTGGCACAGTATGGATTATTGTTGTACTTTTTTAATAGGGCTACTTCTTGTGTAACAACACAACTGATGGCCTTAAATACATTAAGAAGGCAAATATTCTTTTGAGAAGGCACATCTGTTAAGTGAGCAGCATTCCAGGTGGATACAGAAATATCTTTAGTTTGTGAAGTCGTCATCAAGTTTACTGCATTGTAGAAACTGGAGAGAAACTCTGAGTGAGTAGATGTGTCCAAAGGTTTGACTGGTGCTGTATGTGTGTGTTGCTAATGTTGGGTTTTGCAGATGTGGTTTGTAATTAAGTTCTGAAAGTCGTTGACAAAACCTGATGAGTCTCAAAGGATATACTGAAATTAGAGCCGTGTGTTATGTGTAATCTGACATGATAACTATGATTGTTTATTTAATATGCAAGCTGGCATTATTGAGTATGCAGTGGTTAAACTGGTCGTAGTTGGTTCTTGATCCATACCGACCGCCAGCCACGGTTTGGCATGAATGTGAACCCTGGGTTAACTTCAAACCCCCGTGTCGTGGCCTGAACGAGGCTTGTTATAAAGTAGCTCATAGACTATTTGGATTGGATGGCAAAACCCAGCCATGCCATGAAGGAGTCAGTGTATCACTAGTGCTGGTCCCAAGCCCGGGTACATGGGTAGGGTTACGTCAGGAAGCATCCGGCGCAAAACTTATGCCAAATCAATATGCCGAACCTGATTTCCAAACCGGGTTCATTGGGGCTCGGGTAAACAAAAGCCATCTCTGGTACTGTTAGCCTAAAGGGTACCGACGGTAGCTAATGGTAGCTAACAGACGGAAATAGTTGACCCGCTACGGCAACCCAGAAAGACACAGAAGAAGAAAACCGACATGGATTCTGGTGAAACCCCAAACGTAAAAGCATCACATATCATTTAAGTAACATTTATACTGCTGGTCTCTGAGGTCAGAGCCAGAGGACAATGTGAGTACGTCCGGCGTGGCCACATATTTGAAGGGACTAGGACTGCAGTAATCGATTATTTTAGTAATCCAAATATTCTGTCGAGTAATCGCATGATAAATAGTTTTATTAGTTTGTTCGGGAGCATTATGCTTAAAACATAAAATACGATTGGTCTATTGAATGAACAACCAATTGTTTCCCCTTTTTAAAAAAAGGAGGAGGAAAAAAAAGTTTTTGGATTGAATTGCATTAACTGTCAACGGCTAGAATAGCAAATGAGATTTGTTGTTGTTTGGATTTATCCTTGGAATCGGCAATGTTTTCCAGCGCTTCTAAATTTGTTCACAACATCAGTCTATCACGGCTCCTGGTAGTTTTTCTTGGACGTGTTTCTAGAGTTCATTATTTCTTACTTTGCCATTTGTTTTTGTGAGAGTTTGTATTAAAAACAAACTCTGCTTTGGTCTAGATCTCAATTGGAAAGGGCCTTCGCATTTGGAAAAGGGGTGTTTGCGTGAAGCATTTTGTCTGATTCTATTTGGAATAAGGGGTCCGTGGAAACCCACCTAATCTCTCAGTTTATGGCAGAGCAGAATCCAAGGAGTCACTGTTGAAACACACATTCACCGACCCCCCCAGAGTCACCATCAGCGTCGGTCAGTCTTTGTCTGACTTTTTACGCTTCCCAAATTTGCGACAGAGTGAGCATCTGTTCACCCCCAAAGATAGGCTATCCCCTTCGCGTTCCTCTGTTCTGTTCCCCTGGAAAACACAGTGGTATTGTGCAATAATTCGGTTGGATCGTGCCAGATGTACATGAACAGGAAAGGTCAACATATTGACTTGGTATAGATTGTATGCCGGATGCCCCTCCTGATGAAGCCCTTCCAATTTCTCCGGGCTTGGGACCAGCACTAGATGATTTGTCAACCCTTTGCGTCTGAGTTTGGTCAACATTTGAGTATTGAACGCTAAACATTCTGCAATCTTCAGTGGAATCGTTCTGCACAAAAAGTGCCTCATGACAAGAAAACTCACAACCAGATATAACGAGAGCGGTCACCAAGCTTATTTCAAAAGAAGTGGATCTCGGTTGAATACTCCAGGAAATTCTTAATGCGTATCTTTCTGGCGTAACAGGAGTGTGCAAGAATAATAAACATCTTTTTTTGACCACTTTTCAAGGAGATTTTATTTTCTGTGTAACCTTTATTCCAGAATATATCACAACAACAGGGAGGGATTTTGTTCATTTCTTTGGGCTTGTTTTAAGTCGTAATTAAAAGCCTGGCATGCCACAATGTCAGCATGTGACTCTTTTGACAAGCAATGATTTGTTTCATTAAAGTGTCAGGAATGGGTGAGAAACCTGGATTAGTGTTTTTTCTTAGGAACAAGATGGCCTCCTCAAATGTCTTGTATTATCCACCGCAACAAATCCTTCAGTTTACTTTCATCGAGTCGTAAAGAACCAAGACAGTATTCTTAGTTTTTGAAGCTGGAATCGGAAAAATGTTGAAAAATATGCAAACCAATCCACAAAGTACAGCTATCTCTTCTACTGCTGCAGTTTAAAATGTCTTATTTCTACACATTAGCTTGTATAAAGGCTTTCCAAGTTAATGACTGAGGGATAAAGACGGCAATCCCCTCAAAAGACTTTTATGGTCAGAATTCTGTTTTAACAGGTCATCAAGACCTGCTGATAAAAGCAGACGATGTCTTTTCCTTACTAGATTATAGTCTGGAGACGTTTTTAAATAGACATCGAATGAAAAAACTGTATTCCAGGATGTAATATTCCTGCTGTGTAGATGACCTTAGTTTGGCACGTGTGTATGCATGAATGTTTTTTTTTATTCCGCATTAGTCTTAGACAATCCTCTTTATAAATGAGATGATCAGCTGTGGCTCAATTGTGTCTCATCATACCACTCCACCTTTTCCAGCTGGTTGACATCACAGGCAAGGACCAGGATGAGTCTATGATTGCACTGCACGACTGCAACGGGGATGTCAACAGAGCCATTAATGTGTTATTGGAGGGAAGCCCGGACACTGTGAGTATCTCTTTTGTGTGGAGGCTTAGCCCTGTGGGCGGCGGGTTGTTCGGAACGCTTCTGGACAATGATTTTTTAAATGGTGAATGTTTAGCAACGTAGGGAAATGGACAGATGGGGGTTTCCAGGTTACAGCTGGACACTGATAAGAATAGTAATAATAATACATTTAATTTGTAACGCACTTTACATTTGGATCAAATCTCAAAGTGCTACAAGGTGAAAGCAGATTAAAGCATCGATAAAAAACGTAATAATAATTATATAAAAATATGAGCAAAAAGCAGCAATTTTAATTAAAGTTGTAGGTTCTGCTAAAAAGGAAAGTTTTAAGTCCTTTTTTAAATGTGTCAGTCGTCTGTGGAGCCCTCAGATGGTCAGGGAGGGCATTCCACAGACGAGGGGCAGCAGAAAGAAAGTCAGCAGAAAGTCACTTTGTCATATTTGTAAGTGTGTATTAGCTGACCCATGAGTAAAATCTTTTCTTTCACTTGTTTTTCTCTCTCTCATACCATCCTTACTATCCTGAGTACCCGTAATGAGACCCTCTTAAAGGGCCGGGACCCGCGCGTTGTTAACATGCGCTGCAGCTGAGTTAGCGAGTCTTACTAAAGCTTATGTTCTGAATTAATACGCTGCAGAATCGTCTTGCGTCAGTACTTATATCGTATATTCGTCTGAATCAAGATTGTAATCTTTTGAGGATTAATGGACCAGCTCCACATAAACTGTTACGTAACGGATTCCTACAGGTCATTAATTAGAGCCGTGTGCTTTGATTGGTTGTGAGGTAGCCTGCATTGTCATGATACCCACTCACTGAAATGACTTTAAAGTAAAATGTGGCTCGGTGAGACTTTGCTATAGATTCTATCACGAGGTGAGATTTGGTAAGAACCCTAAGATTCTTTTTGCCGGGGCAAGTTGTCCTGTTGTTGTGGTCAGGACCCTGTAAAGGTCATTGGCCTTAAGGAACAACCTTGAAATGCTGTCTGTATGTCTTCATAAGGACTCATGGGAGATGGTTGGGAAGAAGAAGGGGGTCTCGGGCCAGAAGGAGACGAGCCAGGCAGAGACCGGAGAAGAAGGAAAGGAGAACCGGGAGAAAGGAGGAGAGAAAGATGTAGCCCGTCGCAGAGGTGGAGTTCCCCGCAAGGGCCGTGGAGCCAGCAGGGGACGTGAATGTAAGTGTTAACCATTCCTTTACCTCGGCTTCACTGCTTTATTCAGGCTTCTCCAAAGAATATACGCGTTTAAACAAAACAAAGCTCAGACTGCAGTCTTGATTTCTGTTTGTTTTATATTGTTTGCATTCAGATTTTATTTCTTTTTGCTCTTATCCTAATATAATATTAGGATATGTGTCTTAAGAAGAGTGCTAGCACTCCGCAGCAGTAGTATCCTTAGTGATATTAAACGTGATCCAATGCTTGTCAACACTTTTGGTTGTCCTCCCTCACTGCCTGCTGCTCTGCTGTGTTGAAGCAGAGGACGTTACATTTCCTTTTATATATTTATATATATATGTGTGTGTGTGTATGTATGTATGTATACTTGTGTGTGTGTATGCACATGTATTCATCTGTATCGGTGAGCATGAATTGGCCTCTAACTCGTCTGTGGTCTTGAAGTGGGAGCGGTAAATGCCACGGTAAAAGATGGCCGGCTGAGTGGGTCTCACACGAGAGGTTTTAGGATGAAAGTAGTAATCTGGTCTGGTGTCATGGTCGGTGCAGATGCTCCGCCCACTTTATCTGATAATGGGGAATGACATTTAGATTCAGACTGTCCAAACTACTCACTCACTCACTCACTCACTCACTCACTCACTCACTCACTCACTCACTCACTCACTCACTCACTCGTCGAGGCCTCTTGGATCATTTAAACCTGTTTCGTACCAAAGATTTATAATTGTGGTCATGTCGCTGCTGCACCAGCCGTGACAGAATCTCACGCCAGTTTCTGGATGAAGAATAGACAAAAAGGCGTTCTTCCGGAAACGTTTAGTATAATGATTTAGTTCTGGCTCACGGTAAATCATTACCCCGGTAAGGTGTGGCAGTGTTGACTCCTGCTCCCCTGCAGGACTCACTGATATTATTTTCAAATGTTCCAGCGTGTGTGTTTGTGTGAGAGCTTTTGTGTCTTCATGTGATGGCGCTTCCTCCTCTCACTGCAGTCCGTGGTCAGGAGAATGGCCTGGATGGAGCCAAGCCCGGCGTCGTTGGAAGAAATGCAGAGCGAGGCCGAAGGGCAAGAGGCAGAGGAAGAGGGACTGCTGGTGAGTGGCTGTAATCTTCTGTGGTTGAACTCACTTGTGAATGAAAAGAAACTATTCAGAGGAGGAGGAGGAGGAGGAGAAGGGAAGTCTTGTGAGGTTTCACTCGAGCCGCCGCCGTCCTTTGTGCTGACAACATTTTGTCAAAGTAAGAAACTAAAGTAGCCTCTTGTTGTCTTCCAGGAGCACCCGGGCGGCGAGGAGGCCGATTTTCAGCGCAGGGCATGGGGTAAGGGAACACCTGCTTTTCCTAAAACCAGAGTGCCTTGTTGTTCCACTTTTATCTGTTGCCATGGTAACCAGAGAGCAAGACCCGGGCCTATTGTTAGCCTTGATCTAAAGGAGGGAGGACAGATCAGCCATGAGATGGAGCAGTTTGCTCTGTTTAATGTCACACGTGGTTAGATCAACTGACGTTTGCCGGGAACCATGTCGGTTAACCTAGAATCGTGTTTTTATTTTGCTTTGTCCGGTTGTGATAGTGCGGCGCTCATGTCTGTCGTTCAGTTAGAAACCTGGACCGGCAGCTTGAGGTAGTTGTTGTAACAGTAATTATCGACAGCGAGGAAATTCTTCATTCTACAGCCATTAAATGGCAGAAAGAATCTGATCCGGTTAAGACTTCGGTTGTTTTGTAGTTGTGCTGTCAGCCATGATGTGGTGTTAGTCTGCAAATCTAGATCCGTACATCCTCTCGGGTTCCGCTGACACGGCATACATGGCCTAACATGGCTTCATTTAGAGAAGTTTAGGTGTTAGCCTCTTCTTTTGACGTAATTATTCCGAATGTGATCAATCAAAGCTGAGAACACATCCGTGACAGAGGCTCAGAAGTAGCCATGACCTGGATTTAACTTTGCTGAGTGTTGGTGTGCACATTTAGACTTGGTGTTAAAAAGAGTTTTGGGAGATGGGATCCCCAGCGGAGAGCGCTACACGTTGTGGTTTACATGTCTGTATCACGCGTCTCCAAATACGTCCGGCTGACCGCATATATTCAGATTTCCTTGCTGCCTTCTGCAACAAGGTCAAAGGGCGTCATGCCTACTGCAGTTATATTCACGTCAGTCAAGTGGCAGATTTGTTACGCTAGCTAGCGTGGGCTACCTAACAACTTGAAGATGTTTGAAGAGCTTATAAACATGTACAGACTATTACAACTACAGTAACTAGCGCCCATCTCTCTGTCCACTTGCGATCCGATCACCCAAAAGGCATTTTAAACCCAAGTCTAAACAGGGTCTGAAATGAAAAGCGATATTTCACCAATCCTGTGAGCGTTTTCAGAACAATTGTAGCGCGTGGACAATGTGCTTTGTTTCCTACGACGAGACAGCCGTGTTGTCGGTGAGCGGCGCGCTGGGGCTTCCAGCCAGCGATTGCATGAAGCTCTGGCTGAGTTTTCAAACTGCCTCACCCGCCTACTCACCCTACACGACACTTGTGTGATTGTTTTGCTTCCTGTTGCCAGCAGATACCGTTTCACCAGCTTTGCCTTTGTGTCCGTTAAACACAGTGAGCTGAATATAAAATTAAAAAAGAGGCACGAAGCTGTAGAGGAAGACACCGTGAATCAAAGGTCTCTGATGAGTTTATTACATTGTGATGAGATGATAGCGACCCGGTCTGCAACGCTCTGTTTTCTTAGGTACCATTTGTTAGTGCATTTAAGTTTATTCAAAGGAGGCTTCAAAATATGAGCTGCACTACTTAATTAAAGATGATCCAACATTTGTTGTTGTGAATCTTAGAAGACTGGGGCGATGTGAGGAATATTGATACATTTATTCAATATTATGCAAAAATGTCAGTTTTCAGCCAGATATATATCAAAATCCGAAGCAGAAATCCTCTTGTGCCAAGAAATACATTTATTCACTCTTTGATTCTGTGTCCAGTTCAAGAAATATGGATTAATTTCCTAATTAATAAAATTGGTAATACTAGCTTGGGTCATGTAGCGCTGCTGTTAATAACGCACGAAGATTCTTGGTGACAGGACAAAGAAATGTAGCTACTGTTAGTAATCAAACTACCACAATACAAACAAATAATAATATGCATCTTACATGTAAAGTTTGATTAGAATAAAAAAAACAGTTTTCTACTGGCTTCAGTGTGGAACCTCCCCTCTAGATGAAATCCTACACTCTGGACCTTTTCAGTTCTTAAATTATTGACCTCATTATTGACCGTATACGTAAACTAAATTTGACCCCACCTCCTCTCCATTCCATATATGGTCATTTGTGACATTTAAGAGATAGAATATATATTCACTCACGAAACAAGTCTCACGCTCAAATAAAGGATTTCGGGTTTCTGGACGGCTTTTTGTGCCAATAGAATGAAACTGAAAATGATGGCGTGTAGAATATCCCACTTCATCTAACGTGTCTTAAAATATAATGTATTCCGAAGAGAAACAGGTTCAAACATCAATATAACCAAACCTGAAACCATGAATACAACAAATCACATGATGCAGCAGGTTACAGGGGAATAGGTTTCTTAAAACCTCCGGTCTTATTTCTTGTTTTCTCCCATCACATGGTCCAACAACGCATTCTGGTTGGTTGAGCGTGAAAGTAGGAGTTCATCCTGCAACTGGTGTTCTAAATGAAAATGATGCAAAATTGTTCTGTGTCAGAAATAACATCGCAAAAACGTATGAATTAAAATCAAGATCTCTTTGTGATTAATCTCTTAACTTTTTCTTTTCTTTTGTTGAGTCTGAAGTGTGGTTACCTTGCCTTGTACCTTCTGGCCTCACCGATCCCTCTCCTCATGAACACAACGATTTGAGATGCAAATTTGCTCAAATTTGCTCAATAATTCAACATTTTTGAGTTTTTATTTGGAAAAGTGTTTTTTTTTTTCTTCTTTTTTTTTTTGAAGGTGGCTCCGGTATCTTCTTCAAAAACAAATATACCCAATATGATCTCCACTACTCTAAGAATGGAGTATTATGTCAAAAACTGATTTGTTTTCCTTTTTTCATTATTTTCTTTTAGGGATAATTATTGTAATATAGGAAATTCACTCTGTCATTCAGCGCCTCTCTCAATTTCAAGTCAACAATTCACCTATACAGCACGGTTCTGGACTGTCTGATCGTCGGGCCAGATGAACCGGCAGGATGTCCAGGGTGAACCCTCGCCCATAGGGATGGGCTTATGATCAGCAGGGCTCAAGCGCCCCCCCCCCCCGCACCCCTGACAGGGATATAAAAACGAATAAAGGAGAGTGGGAGATAATCAGCCTCTGGCTGTTTAAAGCTGTTCTGTAATTTGACAGGATTGTCTTAAGGACGTCTTCAGAGTTTGGTATTGTTCCTGAAGTAGTAGCAGTGATATGACGTCTAGTCTTCCATTTCATCTTGCGGGGGTGTTTGATATTCACACGGCTGCGTACATCAGGCTCCCTGCTCTGCTGACGCTTCCCTGATTGTCTCCTCTTTAGCTGCCTCTGTAGTGATTGGGCGTTTGTTGGTCTTGTAGGCCTACCTACCCCCCCCCCCCCAGCTGCCGATTCAGACCTGAATGTCTAAACAGCAGCGTCCGGTCCTCGGAGCTGGCAGCGTTTGAAAGGGACCAAACGTGCAGCCGCTGACCGATAGATAGCGTTGACGTTTGTGAGATTGTCTAGGGTTACGCTGCATCCACGTCCAGATGACGGCGTTCTCTCTCCACGACCAGGGTTTTGTGGCTGAACCGTCTCTACTTGTTCTGACTTGGGGTGTTTTTTATTTTTATTTTTTTTAATTTGATGATCCTGAATCGCGCTGGCTTGCTTTGCATTGTGGCCTCGCTGACTGGTGCAAACTGTGACGACACTGACACAATGGAAGGCCTTTTTGCTCATGCTGCTGCTCTGAAGTGTGGTCTTAAAAAAAACAAAAAAGAAAAGCTTGTTCACCTACTTTTTTTCCTTTGTTCCTCTTGTAATTGTTGCCGTTGTTTTTTCCTCTAAAGCCAGATTGATAAGGGACCCAGATATGATATTGCAGGAGTTGAGAGGTGAGTGCATCACCTCTGGTCTGTCTTATTCCTGTTTTCTGTAGGATGACTTTTGAGTGCCATAAAACTGAATATGAATGAAAGCTACAGAATCCAAATCAAAGTGTGATCAGAAATAATAATAATACGAAATAAGATGTGCCTTTTTAAAAAATGTAACGATAAATCTCTCCACTCAAGCCATAAATGGCTTCAGATTTTCTCTGGAAAGACGTTGCACAGATAATAAAAGCTGAAGCAAAAAAACCAACTGTTTCACCTCATCGTCTTCCAGCTGTGAATGTTTCAGCCTAGATGGATACTTAAGATTAAATGCAGACATTGAGTACCAGGGAAACACTGGTGGGGAGCACCAAAGTTCTTCTCTGCACACGCTGGTTCCACTTGATTTGAATCATTTCCTCTTCCCCGCTTCAACACAAGTCACTCTTTCCTGAGGTGTTTCATTAACTGAAAAAGTCTAGACCATGATTACCATTCTGGGGATTGTATATAGAGATGGGACAGCGTGCAGACATCAGTAGTGGTGTGACGCATTGGTTTGAAGAATTAAAAACCAACTTCTGCTTCTGCTAAACCCCTTCAACAATTTTGACCTGCAGTAAGTTCATGAAATGGTCCCCAGATGTTCGTCAGAGGGCACCTGGCTGTTAGATGACATTTTTGCCCCTCCAGTTGCTGGTAAGCACATAGACGCGCTTTTAACATTCTCACTGCTTTCTTTTCCCAGAACGTTCAACCCTGCTGACTATGCGGAGCCAGCCCAGACAGAAGAAAACTATGGTGGTGGGGGCACCTGGAACAACACAGGAAGTGTAGACGTGGAGGACGGAGCGAGTAAGTTCATTCAGTTAAGGGCTGCCCACAAGTACCAGAAGGCAATCTTCACAACATTAAACATTTGGTTACTAAACCCAAGCATTTAGAATATCACTTCCCCCATCCCGAAGAATCCTCTTCCAGCTTTCATCATCAGGCCTGCCCCCTCTCTAAAACACCTGAATGCCACGCCAGTAGTCTTGAATCTTTGAATCCAGATGTTTGTGTCCAGAGGGCAATTCCTGAAAGCAGGTTTAGTGGATGAGGAGAAACTCTTGTGTTGTTCCAGAAAGCAAGTCGAGTTATATTCGGAGTTGGTTACCATGGTAGCATGGATAGGTTCACAAAGTCGGTAACCTGCTCCTCTTCTTCAGCGGACCGTGAGTTCCTTTGACTCCTCCCCCTTCCGAGTTTGAAGCAGAGCTGCCACTTATGACCTTTTCTCATTTGTCACGCTATTATAATAGATTTATTTCGAGAGAGGAATGTTGGACTGGGGTTGAATGTGCTTTCATTCCCCAATTTAAAAAAAAAAAAAAAAAGAAGAGGAAGAAAAAGAAAAAGATGCAGCTCCTCTTCACATTCAATAGCTTTTTTGGAATAAATAACAATAAATCACACACTGCTGACGTCTGTCACAGCTGTTTTACGAATGGGAGCTCCGTGTGTGTGTGTGTGTGTATATATATATATTTACATATATATGTACATGTGTCGAGATAAAGATAATATTTGGTATTAAAGCTCTTAGAATAGTCACTGAATGAAAGTGACTTTATTTAAAATGTCAGATTTGATTCCCACTAAAGTGAGGTGAAATAACGAGCCTCTTCTTGACTCTTTTCCGCAACCTTCTCCAGCCCAGATGAAATGTATAAAGCGCAGTAAAACTAGTAAAACACATTCACCAGGGCAGCAGGTTTTTCCCCACGCCGGTTTTTTCCCCACGCCGTTTTTTTCCCCACGCCGGTTTTTTCCCCACGCCGGTTTTTTCCCCACGCCGGTTTTCTCTCCTGCTGATGCTGCTGCTTTGTTTTTCTTAATATTTGCTAGTGAGTGAGATTAAATGTAGAGTGAACATAATGTTTCACAGTTGCGATGGTGAATCACACCATTTCTCCCAGTGGACTGTAGGAAGCTGATGCCGTATCATTGATCTCCTCATCTCTTGTCTCCAGGGTTGAAGTACTCGGCAGCAGAGGGAACGAATTACCCGCCAAAGTTTGAGTCTGCTCCCGGTAAGCTTCCGCTCACTTTTTGGCCGATGCAGTTTTTTTCATGCCGCCTCCATCCTGTTTGGATGGCCCCTCTGCCCAGACGCCACTTACAACGTTTTCTTTGCCTCTTAGGTGCTTGGAGGACCGCCACGGAGGAATGGGGCACGGAGGACTGGAATGAGGATGTGAGTGTCTCTCTGCCTGAACTCATGAAATCAGCCTCAAACACGAGGTGAAAGGAGCGCCTCCTGCTTCGCTTCGCCTAATGCCTGCAATACTCTTCTTCTTCTGCAGCTTTCAGAGACCAAGATATTCACGGCTTCCAGTGTGGCGTCCATGCCTCTGCCTCAGGAGAACGTTACCATCACCAAAGGACAAAGGTCACTGACACTCTTTATCAGCTCCAGTAGGGATTTTCACTAAATTGCTTTACCCCCAAAGTTGCTGGGAGAAAAATGTTTTTCTGGTTTCAGGTCCAGTCACAATTAATTTATATTTGATTTTAGATATTGTTTTTTTTGATCAGTGATGATGATGATTTGGAGGGTTTTCTCTTTTGTTTATTTTCCGGTTGAACATTTAACTGTTGATTATTAGATCGACTGAAAACGTGTCAGTATCTTATTTGATTGAGACTTTTATGATCTTACATTTTTAAGACAATTAAGCAGATTGGTTATATATAATAATAATAATACATTTAATTTATAATCCAATGGCTTGAATTTCTTAATTATGAAGATCTCCTCTTTTTCCTTTTGTTGTTCTATGGAAGAATTTGGGATAGTGGGTAGAATTATGAGAGACATTCTTACTAGTTTCTGAAAAGATCTAATGATTGATTGAGGCAGATGAATTAAACTGCTATTATGAGGAGTTGATGCCTCACAACAATGAGCCGTGACTCAGTGAAAATAAGAGTCACCTAATTGTTCTTTGATAAACAGCACATTTTTTCTCCATCTTCTCATCATTATCTTTAACGTTTCCACTCTTGCTGCAGGATTGACCTCGCGGTGCTCCTGGGGAAGACTCCGCCGTCCTCCACAGAGACGGAAACCGCTCCCATGGAAGCCACCCAGCCCCCATCTTTGTCCCAGTCACTGGTTTTCAGCAACTCCAAGCAAGGGGTCCCACTCTCCCAAAGCTCCTCCAGCACCCCCTACACCCAGCACAGCATGGTGAGACTCGGATTACACATGCAGACTCAAATGAAAAACTTAACGACAAAAGACGCTGCGGCGGAAAGAAAGTGTTCGGCGCAACAAACTTATTCATATACTTCTAATTAAATCACCCCTGAGGAATTGCAAGTTGAGCTACCGTTAGCAGAGCGGCTTAAGCTAGCAGGAGCTCCAAGCCAGCCACGGTTCCTGAAGCCCCTGAACAAAGCCGACATGTAATGAAGTGAACGAGGCGCACAAAGTTTTATTCTCACTTGGGAATGTCACACAGTTGGTTTAAGGATGGAGGGTACATTAGCGTCACAGGTCAGAATACAAACACACATAACATAATGCTGACCAGCCTCATCACTTCCACTGTAATCCTTCAAAATAAGGGCACTTAAAATACCGGTGCAACTCTACCCAGGAGTGTGTCTTCACTGACGTGATGCGTCCGATGGTGTGATCGTGAGATTAAAACTTTTAGCCCATTTAACCGTAAACCGGTACGGATACGGGTTTCTGTTACCGTGGTAACGTTGTGTCCTTGTCTGCTTCTGTTGCAGGTCAGCATGCTAAACAAAGGCTTTGGGGAAGTGGGGGACACTAAAGGAGCCAGCACAGGGACCACTGGCTCTCAGTTCCTGGAGCAGTATAAAACAGCCCAGGCACTGGCCCAGCTGGCAGCCCAGCACTCCCAGACTGGACCTCCCAACTCATCCCCTTCCTCCTGGGACACCAGTTCCCCCTCGCTGGGACAATATGGTGAGATGACACCCGCATCCTACTGTAAACACCAAAATAATTGATTAATCGTGAACATGTGCGATGGGATATATGTTTGATAACATAGTGTTTCTCATTTGGACCGAAACAGAACAGGTCAGTTCAGAGTTTTTTCTTCCAGCTTTAATCGTTTTCCTCTGTCTTTTCCAGACATGAAGACTCAGCCGGAGTCCCTGGGCCACTCGCCCTTTGCGAAGCGGCAGCCCTACCAGACCGCCAGCTCAAGCTCGTCCATGTTGGATGTGTTCCTGCAGGACAAAGGCCTGCCTCCCTCTTCTGCCGTCTCCTCATCTCCCTCCTTACCCCAACAAACCTCATCTTCGCCCCAGGTGGTGCCGCCGCCGGCTTCCTCCCTTCCCAAAATGACGACGAATCGTTCTCTGGGTCAGCAAGTCTCCCCGAGCTCGTCCGACGCTCAGAGTCCGCTGCCTTTGCAGCAGCACAAGCTCAAGCAGCAGAAGAAGAGGACGTCCATCACGACGAAGGTAACATTCAAAAGACAACATTCACAGCCTGTCGTGAAATGATTTTCACATATTTTACACAGAATGAAGCTTTTCTCAAACATCTATTCATCTCATTGCTGTCGTTGCTCTTTCTGTGGCGGTAGCACCAACATGAACACCGACCCGCTCCTGCTTTTAAAAGCCTGTGTTTTGGGCTGATATCTACCTCCCCTCATATTCCTCAGATTCCTGCGATGGCTGTAGAGATGCCCGGCTCCACGGACATCTCGGGGCTCAACCTTCAGTTCGGTGCGCTGCAGTTTGGGTCGGAGCCTGTTCTACCAGAGTACGAGTCTGCCCCCACCACCACGCCGGCAAACCAGGTCCAGAACAGTCTGTACATGAGCCCCAGCAGGTCAGTGCACACCAGAACCCAACCCTGCACAGGTGTTCCTACATTTAGCACAGCTGTAATGTGTATACACACCCAGAACACAGACTTTGACAGTCAACCAGAAGGAACTGGATGAAATGATGATGTTGGTTACGGTCTGCTCACCAGGTGAGAATAACCACCACGACTACTTATCTCCCCGATCAACCTCTCTGTTCCTCACATCCTGGACCATTACAAAACGTCACGGCCATTAATAAGCCGCGTGTTCCAGTTCATGCCATCCAAATCTCTTAAGTCCAGTTCATCATGTGGCAACCTCCTAATCAGTCCTCAATGGGTGTTGCTATGCAACCGGGCAAATGAATGCTGATAGAGCTGTTTCCTGTTAAGAGTAAAACTTCCCCTCTCTACCTTTACCTATAAACGGATTTATTTTACTTATTTAAACTCTCCCACGACCCATAATTCAGTAGGTTGTTATTAAACCTCGTGTAAAAGAGGAACTGGCAGATTTAGCAGTTTCATTTTTACAGACTTTGATGGATTTCATACATATTGATATTTTGGTCATTCTTAACATAAAAAGTTTTCTTTTGAAATAGAGTTTAGACTTGGTGGAAACGGAACACCGCTCAATGAGAGTTCTTGTCTCATAATATGGCAGGTTGAACTTTTCCTGATGACTTTTTTCTGTTCTTTGTGTCTGATGCAGTATTTACTCAGTCCAAATGATCTTTTAAAATCGAGTTGTTTTCATAAAACGGCTTTAATGAGTTCTCTAAGGACTCAATCAAGCGTTTGTTGTCAATACTGTTGCAGCGACTCAACTCAAGGTCTCTCCAACTCCAGCCAGATGGACCTGTACGACCAGAGAGGGTCTCAGACGCGGCGCTACCCCTCCTCAGTCTCCTCCTCCCCGCAGAAGGACATGCAGCCAAAGGTAAATCCTCAGATTACTGCTTCTTTCATTTAAACCGGTCAAATATTTGACCATGCTGTGCTAGTATTCTACTTTTTTCCTGCTTTTTGTCCCGCCCACTTTGCCTTACAGATCTCTGGAGATGTGAGGTTTTGTTTTATTGCCCCTGTTTGAAAAATAATGATCCAAGGCGATTGTATCAACAGTAGTCTTGATAATCAAACACCAAATTATAACGGCAAAAACTTTGTTTGTTGTCCTACTATGTGCAGAGAATGTAAAAACATCAGGATCCAAACATCTCAGGGATTAAAACTTCTTATAAATGTGAATGAACATCCTTTGATCTCTTTATCACTGAACTGGTTTAGATTTAAGGATCCTAACACCACACTCTGTCCCAGAGGTCTCACTCTCCTCTCTTCATCGTCTCTCGTTAGTTTTATACATCCTTTATTTTTGAACTCGCCCTTTAATTAAAATACTCGACATATAACACCGGCTTCTTCGTTTCCAAGAGCCCGACACCCTTTAACTTCATATCAACGGCCTGTTTCCATAGAAACCTGTGAGCTCACCTCCATTGTTGCTTTTTTCAGAACGGCTTCAGTTCCATACAAACATCGCAGTCTGTGGAAGGTAAGCGGGTGTTTAAAAAAAGAAATTCAAAATGAAACATCTCAACCACACACACACACACACACACACACACACACACACACACACACACACACACACAGAGCTGATTTGACCCCAGCTGTGTCTTCTCCCTCTCCAGCTGCAGTGTCAATAAAGCCCGCCCCCGATTCAGTCACACAGGCCTCCGTCTCCGGTATGGGCCCTTTGACAGACAGCCCCACTTCCCTGATGGTTGCATCCAATCAGGCTTCCCACAGCGCTCTGGGGCACAGCGAGGATCTGCCTCAAAACACCATCCCCCCACCTCAGCACAACAAGTGAGACAAATTCCCATGGACACACCTGAGAAACCAGGATGTCACCAATGGCTCCGTGTTTGGGTGACGTGCTCTGAACCTCCCTGATTGTTTTTGCAGCTCTCACCCGTCACAACAGAACAGCCATGGCCAACCTTCTGTCCGAACACCCAACTCCAGCTTAATGGTGAGTTCTCCACCTTCTGCATTTACACCGGCGCCATGGGGGGGTGACATATCTGTCCTCTTTCACCACCACTGAAGAAGAACATCAGAGGTTCCACGTCTCAAGAACAGTTTGTCCGATCAACTTCCCACTCGTCGGACGTATCGGCTGAATTGTTTCATGTATCATTAAAGGAAAGGCTTCAGGAGATCTTCACCTCTCTTAGTGTGGCGGTGGAGCAGACGCATAGAAGATAATGTAAATTAACGTCTAATATCCAAGTGTGTGTAATTTTGGTGAGGATCCAATTGATAATAGATGAAATATAATTAGATTTGACATAACCATTAGACTTAAAGGATGGTTGCAGGTTTATGAGTTTGAGGATTGTTTTAAGGGCCTGCTGGCTGGTTTGTAGCCGTACTCCTCCAGACTCAGCGGAGGAGTGGAGGATATGTCTTATACGCATTAGTCGGCTGTAGAATGTTTGAAGGGTTTCGGTGGATAAGTCATCTCCAGGTCTTCACACCAGCCTTGTTTATTCGTGGTTGTCTCTAGAAACCTTTAAATCCATATAAGAGCACACAGTATTTATGCATAAATAAACACAGATGGTAGACCGTCTCCTGTTATGACTGCGGGACATATTCACCCAAATGAAAATTATCCCCACCTCGTTTCTAGCCGATTCTATTTCTGTTCTACCTTCTTTCTCCACAGCATCCCAGCGTAGACGGTGACTCCAGCCTGCACTCCTCCTTCCCTTCCTCGGTCTCGGCCGTTCCGTCTTCATCGGTCCCCTCGTCCTCTGCGTCGGTGGCTGCGGCGCAGGTTTCGCTAGGAGCCCCTCAGGCTTCCTCATTGGGATCCGTCACAGTCCCTGCCCCCTCTGGCCTCGGCCCCGTCAGCAGTATGGCCATGGGCCTCAACGCCGCCGCCATGGGCGCCCCTGCTGTAGCAGCCGCAACCATTTCAGTCTCCACGACGGCCTCGGCCATTCCAGCCTCTTCCTCATCGCGCGGCTCCGCAGCGTCCTCAGGTTAGATATACGATATAGGTATACGTCCCGTCTCTTGGTTTGGATCCATCATAACGGTGTCAGCGCTGTGGTTTGATACTGATGTGTTTGACCCGGTGGTAAATGTTTAGCTCTCTTTGATCATGCGTAACCATGGTGGTTCTGATGATTGAAGTTCTGACTATTTCCGCCAATTTCATATATTTTTCATATTTTAGAAGTGGCGTGACTTTAGCAAGAGAATAAAAGTATCCGCTTTTGATGGTGGTTGTTTTTTATTTTGCCGTCTGCTAACTTGCTGTTTTTCGCCAGAACTTGTCACTATTTTTTTAAACGTGCTAAGTTTTGAGTGACAAAATTGGCACTTAATTTTAAAGCAGTTGTTTTTGTAAATCCAGGAAAAGCCCCTCCAAACCTGCCGCCTGGAGTTCCCCCTCTGCTGCCCAACCCATACATCATGGCTCCTGGATTACTGCACGCCTACCCGGTAGGTTCCTGCCAGGGTCACGTCGATCTTTGCCATTGTTTACCAGAGTTCATAGTATGACTTAAGAGTTTAGGTTTTAGATGAAGCGGTTCTGTTTGCTGACGCTGTGTGCTTCGTCCCAGCCTCAGGTGTACGGCTATGATGACCTACAGATGCTGCAGACGAGAATACCGCTGGTGAGTTTTGCTTCGCGCAAACAAATTATTCTTGAGTCGTACAACATTGCTGTTTCTGTTTTTTTTTTAATCTATGAAAAATAACTCCCTTCAGGATTATTATGGAATTCCTTTTGCGACTCCCACCACAGCCCTGACGGGCAGAGAGGGCAGCCTGACGAACAACCCGTACTCCGGTGAGCCCACCTTCGCAAACATGCGCTCTGCTTTTTTATGTTTTTCACAGAATATCTTCTGAAGTTGTAAACGTTCCTCTCGTCCCTCTTTTCCCGCATTCGCAGGCGAATTATCCAAGTTTGGTCGAGGCGATGCTTCGTCGCCAGCTCCAGCCACCACGTTAGCTCAGACACAGCAGAACCAGACCCAAACGCATCACACCACCCAGCAGACCTTCCTCAACCCCGCGCTGCCGCCCGGCTACAGCTACACCAGCCTGCCGTACTACACTGGTATGCCAGGCCTGCCCAATACCTTCCAGTACGGACCTGCTGTGTTTCCGGTGAGAATTTTTGAATCCGTCATTCCCCCCCCTCCTTTTTTCATTGGAACATTCTCCTGTGGGATATTGATGGGGTAAAAGGTTACAAGCAATGCAGATTTGGCACTCGGTAAACAGGAAGTGCTATGTGATTGGCTCAAGCAGGTCACAAGAATATATCAGAATCAGAATGTTTGCTTCAATGTCTGGAAAGTCTGTTCAGAGATAACTTAGAAAAAGGGGATTGTGGGTAGACTTTGTTTTACCCCTTGCTGTTGCTCTCTATCGTCTTGCCAGTTTACTGACATGAGACGCTGTGGTGTTCGTTCCAGGTGGCTCCTACCTCGTCAAAGCAGCACGGTGTGAATGTCGGCGTCAATGCTTCAGCCACGCCCTTCCAGCAGGCTAGTGGCTATGGTTCCCATGGATACAGCACTGGTGAGGCACTAAAACCACGTCGAAGCAGCATGATTAGAAGGTCGTGGAGGCGCCGCATACCTTCATAACAATCTTACTGCAAGCCCGCGCCGAAAATGCGATGCTTGTGGAAACGGGTTCTGTTCTGTTGTGCTTTCTGTCACGGTAGTCGTTAATGCTTCATACATTTCTTTTTTATTTTTTTGTCTGCCGACTCTCTCTTTAACTGTTTACCTCAAAGTGGAACATAAATGTCTTCAGATTGATTGTGAGCATAATTCAATGTTTAGGTTTAGTCGTGTCAGGATACTAGAAACACGTTAACGCCTTCTTCCAGTTTCCAGTGTCTGTTTACAGACATACGACATTTCCCCCGATTCACAGTTCTGATTGAAGGGCCAGAAAAAAGAAGAAGAAGTCACTTCTTCCGATGATTACATTCATGCCACTGCCTTTTAGACTGAACGGGTAGGGAAGAGGCACTTGAACCGCGGCACCTGGCAGTATTAGGAGAGAGCGTAGGGATGAGGAGGGTCACCTCACTGGTCACATGCTCTTTTCCATGGCTGGCTTTACTCAGGAGGTGAAGTTTGCCCCCAAGGCTTCACCTTCCAGCACATCTCCTGCAAACACATTCATCTGGAACACATCAACAAATGGCGCATCCATCATCCTCCCCCCATTTTGGCCTGATAGGACTCCCTGTCAAGCCTAGTTTCACGTTTTCCCCACCAGCTTCTGGCACCTCCTCCATCACGTTACGTGCTTCTCCACCTCTTTAGTTGTACTGTGTTTGTTTCCCATATTTGAGTTCTATCTCTCCACACCCACTTTTGTTCAGTAAATGTGCAACACTTTGTTCTGAGCTGCACCATCGTCTGCTTCCTGCCATCACCCGACTTGAGTTCCCTCCCCCTCCCCCACGCACACATGCACACCCTGCCTGCCCCCTCACTTTCCCACCCCCCACCTCCTCCCCTCAGACTTGGGTCAAGTAGTACTTGCAAATGATGTTGGCGTGTTCGTCTTGTGCAGGCTTTGCCACACAGGACAATACATTTGTCGTCAAAGTTCTGACTCTTCGCTGATTGGGCTGCTAAAAAGTTTTACCAAAAAGGACTTGACGCTATTTGTATTGTTTGGTAAAAGTTGTCCATGCGGCGCCCTTTTTCCAAACATCATTTGCAAACGCTATCTGGGGCAGGTCTGCTTCCCCTGCCTGGTGTGTCTAACGCTGTGGGCTGCGGCTGTGTGTCTGACTGTTGCAGGCTATGAGGATGTGGGCCAGGCTTCAGGGAGTGGGGATTTCTGTAAGGGCGGATACGGCACTGCCGTGGCCGCTGCCACTTCTGCACAAAACAAGTCAGCCAGCTCTGTCACCGGGACTGGAGTCGGTGAGTTCCGCCACATGCCAAAACAACAACAAAAGGAAAAAAACAAAAAACAACAACCTTTCCCTCCCGTCTTCCTCCTTGTGTCATCAGCCATTCTCCTCCTCCTCTTTGCTCTGGTTCCTTTGCCTCATCTCTCATGAGCTGTGCCTGTGGAGAGACCATCACACTGCATACATGCACCACACAGCCTTCTGCAGCCTGCCTCTCTCTCTGCCGTGTTCTGTGCTGCCTGTTCTCTTCCAGGGTGACAAATCATCAGTCTAATCGGGTTTTTACGTCAGATTCGCACCGTCACGTCAGATGAATGTCGGGTTTCCATTGTAAATGCAGCTGGTCAGAAAGGCTGTGGCTGCCAGGAACTGATGACTTACTCTGGTTGATGCTGCTTCACTTACTTTCTGTGTTGCTCGCTCTTCAGTAACGGTGTCATCGCTGGTTCATACGTCTCCAGAATATTAATCTCACGGCCCTGGGGGTAAAGTAGCGAGCAGCTCCGAGAGACGAACCAAGGTTCTGCGTGACACTTGATGAAATGATAACCGCTGATTTTATTTTTATTTTTTGCTGAGAATTGGGATTGCGATGCGATTCTCCCCACAATCTTACCATCGGTTTTATCTCATGTGTCACTTCGTTATGGACAGGAGAAAGTAAGAAGCGGCGCCCACCTGTAGCACAGATGGATGCATGGAGACACTAAAGTATTAACACCCGCAGCTCTATTGTGCCTCCGACACAAACTCTGACCGCTGCATTCAAGCGGAGTCCGATCTTTAACCAGATATATTGTTTGTTACTGCAGACATGATGCCAGACTCATTGTGAGGAAAAAAAGTTTCAGAAACATGGAGAGATGGGGAAAATCAAATTAAATTAAAACCTTGTACGCCTTCAGGGCTTTTGGTTGGCTTTGAGCTCCCGCTAGCTTTAGCCGCTCTACCATCGTTAGCTTCTTGAAACGTTGCATGTCCCTCGGGGTGATTCATATTGAAGTGGCTAATTAAGTTTGTTGTCCTGGACGTTTTCGGGGCCGTTTATCGGTTTGTCTTTACTGGTGGTACAAAATTTCTAGCTCGTTTCAATAATCGACCGATTAATCTGATCAGTTTTTTTTCTCCTGGTTAAATAAAGGTTAAGTTAAAATAAGAATAAATACACAATCACTAAATGGCTCTTATTTTGTTCTTAGATTTTGAATCTAGCTTTAGGTTGTTTGTTAGTTTGTAGGCACGTTCAAAATGTCAAAACTTTTAGGATAAATCGTTTACAAGTTGGATGCAGCCCACCTTGGGACACGCACACACACGCAGAGACGTGTGCACAACACACTCCAGGAACACGTTTGCAACGTGAAGAGTATCATCGTGATATAATAATCGTTATCAGGTTCTCTCGACGTCATTAACAATTCAGTATATTTCAAAAGTCACGTTAAACCCAACAGAAGTGTTAAGTACGTGTCCGTTATCACTGAGCTAGCTAGCTAGCTTACAAAGACGAGTCTTCATCGTCTACAGCGCCAACGTTCCTCCACTTCAAACACTCCAGCGTTACTGAGAACCTCTGTTTACTGTTTACTCCCTTCTTATCACGCGGTGTCTGAGGCGGTGGCCGATGACGTCGCCAATACATCGACTATTAAATTCGACATAGACTAATTTCATTGTCGATCACTCGCTGCCGCCATCGTACTTATAGGTGATTAGAACCGTACACCTTCAGCAAAATAAAAG
Source organism: Lophius americanus (assembly GCA_037951165.1). NCBI lineage: Eukaryota > Metazoa > Chordata > Actinopteri > Lophiiformes > Lophiidae > Lophius > Lophius americanus. The sequence goes on from JBBDHG010000018.1 coordinate 244,148, forward strand.
TTCTGCAGCTCTTCATGTGTTTCCTACATGAGAACCCGGCTGAGTCTGGAGAGTGAGTCGACAGCTGTCAGTCCTCAGATGAGTTAATAATAAACCCAGTGACTGACATCCACGCGCTACACTCTGTACTCAAACGTTCACAGGCTGGAATGTCTTAACCACCACTATCACACTGTCATCTACTTCCTGGATTGCACAGGAAGTAGGTGATAGGGTGTTTTTTGTTAGCTGACTTTGCATTAGGAGGCATCTTTGTCTAATTAGAGGGTTGGGTGTTTTTATGGTGGCAGTTATTCGAAGCTTGCTTTGGTGTCCTCAGCTGACGCTGTTTCCTGGTTGTGGCTTCTGAACCCTCTGTCCTAGAATCTCAACGCTTGTCTCCTCTCTTCTCTTTTTCTGCGAGGCTTTCATCTTAGTTCTATAAACTCCCTTCTGTCTGCCGATCACACCAGGATAAAAAACATTCCTGTATGGAATCCCTGTGCCGCCCACATAAACGGTAGTGCGAGGACAAACTGGATTTGTTTTGGGAAAGGTCAGTTGTATATTTTCAGGACTACAGGGAGCTTTATCTCCAAAGGTTTTGTCCATAATCTCTCCAAACATTCATCCCATTGAGTCCAGATTTGGTGCATATGAAGCGACTGGAGGAGATGTATCTGGTTCATATCATATTTAATCCAATGGCTCATATTTGACTGACTTCAGGGATCTATTTTACAAAAAACACTCAGGAAATAACGTCACATTTAGCTCAAGGGGTTCAGTCAGGGGGATAACTTGTACAACACAGGGGATTGGGGACTTTTCATGGATAAACCCTTTGCCTTCAGGGGCGACAGCATGGGTCTAGTTGGTGTGTGGTTTTTTCTCCAGGTGCCATGTTTCAAGAGTTCAATCCCAACCATTGATTCCACACACACTGACGACAGGGGAGGAGGAGGAGGAGGAGGAGGAAGAGGGTTAATGTGAAGTCAGGAGGATCTTTGTCGTCCTCCAGCTTACAGATCTTTGTTCAAATGTTTCAGTCGGCTGTTTTGAGATCGTAGCTGCCGATTCCATCAGGCCATGATTGAGTTTCGGCGCCAAACTGCGAAGCTCTGCTTGTGACCATGTGGCTATTTAAAGAGGCGGGCTTAGGGAAAAACGCCGAGTTGGTTGAGCCTGAGGTTTTTCCATTTCAGTTGAGCTTTGACTCAACTTATCCCGACGCGTTCTCATGTGAAATCTAAAATTCCTCCAATGAATTCTGTGTCCTGCCAGGATCCACTCTGGATCTGTCTTCATTTTCAGCTGCGTTTGCATTCCGCCACCTTGTCTCACACACTATTCAGAGAAGATACGGTAAAACCAGTAGAAACATTATCTCAGGAAGCGATTCCCTCCCTCGCCACTTTTCTCCTCTCCTTTTTCTTTGTATAACATCTTTTCTAGAGCCTGTTTGGCAACATTGGCCCCATTTGGCAACGGTAGAAGCAGAAATAATGAGGAACAAAGATCACCTCCACCGCCAAAACACTCGGAAGAATAATCGTAAAACCGCTGGCTGGAAACGCGTAGCGGCCATTGTTCCTGTTAGTCAGTAGATCTCTGCTCCACGCCAAGCAGCCGGACGGTCGTGTGAGCGAGGCAGGTCAACACGAGAGACGTTCACGGATGCTGTCACAGCAGAAAAACTCTAAAAGCCTCACTGTGATTAGAGTTGTAAATATGTCGTCCATGTAAGAGACACTGAAGACAGAAGAAGGGCGACGAAGACCACAGACACAAATGTCTGAGCGCTGCGTTCAGGCAGACTCCGATCTAATAACCAGAGACGGTGTTTGTTACTGCAGACCTGATGTCAGACCCGTTGTGGGGAAACACGGGGTTTAGGTGTATGGAGGGATGGGGAAATGAAACGACCACGAGAGGAATCTTCTCTGGTCACTGCTGGACGTCCAGGGCGACAGGAAGTCACGTGACATCAGAAGATTGAATATTTTACACACCTTAAACATCTTGGAATGTTGTTTTCATTTAAGACAACGGGCAAAAATGTTCCTAACTCTGAGCGTTGAATACATTTGTCCAGTGATGGATGGAGGGAAGATTGATGGATGGAGGGAAGATGACGGGTGGAGGGAAGATGACGGGTGGAGGGAAGATGACGGGTGGAGGGAAGATGACGGGTGGGTTCTGTGGTTGGTCTCCGCCCTGAATCCAGGCCTGATTGCAGAGAGGAACAAACTCAGCTGTAACATTTGAGAGAGGCGATATTGATGTTTCTGCCAGAGGAGGCCGATGGGACCGACCGCGTCGGTCCCATCGGCCCTCACACATAAACAGGAATCCATCGATGCGCTTCTCCTTAAAGCCCAGCTGGACAGAACTCAGAACCCAGAACTCAGCCAAATGTCAGGCATGCTTTGTGGCGGCTGTGAGGGTCCGCTCCTCAGAAGTGGTTTCATCCATGTACTTATTTTTATGTCGGGTTAGTCTGATCGCATTGTGATGTATTTCATTTGGACTCTTTATTCCCTCCACGTACACAAACGTGTATATTTACACATGTTCAACAAACACATGATCATATACACACATACATGTACACAAACGTGTATATTTACACATGTTCAACAAACACATGGTCATATACACACATACATGTACACACGCGTGTATATTTAAACATTTTTAACAAACACATGATCATATACACACATACATGTACACACACGTGTATATTTACACATGTTCAACAAACACATGATCATATACACACATACATGTACACACACGTGTATATTTACACATGTTCAACAAACACATGATCATATACACACATACATGTACACACACGTGTATATTTATACATGTTCAACAAACACATGATCATATACACACACATGTACACACACGTGTTTATTATACATGTTCAACAAACACATGATCATATACACACACATGTACACACACGTGTATATTTATACATGTTCAACAAACACATGATCATATACACACACATGTACACACACGTGTATATTTAAACATGTTCAACAAACACATGGTCATATACACACATACATGTACACACACGTGTATATTTACACATGTTCAACAAACACATGATCATATACACACACATGTACACACACGTGTATATTTATACATGTTCAACAAACACATGATCATATACACACACATGTACACACACGTGTTTATTATACATGTTCAACAAACACATGATCATATACACACACATGTACACACACGTGTATATTTATACATGTTCAACAAACACATGATCATATACACACACATGTACACACACGTGTTTATTATACATGTTCAACAAACACATGATCATATACACACGTGTTTATTATACATGTTCAACAAACACATGATCATATACACACATACATGTACACACATGTGTATATTTATACATGTTCAACAAACACATGGTCATATACACACACATGTACACACACGTGTATATTTATACATGTTCAACAAACACATGATCATATACACACGTACATGTACACACACGTGTTTATTATACATGTTCAACAAACACATGATCATATACACACATACATGTACACACATGTGTATATTTATACATGTTCAACAAACACATGGTCATATACACATACATGTACACAAATGTGTATATTTATACATGTTCAACAAACACATGGTCATATACACACACATGTACACACGCGTGTATATTTAAACATGTTCAACAAACACATGATCATATACACACATACATGTACACACACGTGTATATTTATACATGTTCAACAAACACATGGTCATATACACACACATGTACACACACGTGTTTATTATACATGTTCAACAAACACATGGTCATATACACACACATGTACACACACGTGTTTATTATACATGTTCAACAAACACATGATCATATACACACATACATGTACACACACGTGTATATTTAAACATGTTCAACAAACACATGATCATATACACACATACATGTACACACATGTGTTTATTATACATGTTCAACAAACACATGGTCATATACACACACATGTACACACACGTGTTTATTATACATGTTCAACAAACACATGATCATATACACACACATGTACACACACGTGTATATTTAAACATGTTCAACAAACACATGATCATATACACACATACATGTACACACATGTGTTTATTATACATGTTCAACAAACACATGGTCATATACACACACATGTACACACACGTGTTTATTATACATGTTCAACAAACACATGATCATATACACACACATGTACACACACGTGTATATTTAAACATGTTCAACAAACACATGATCATATACACACATACATGTACACACACGTGTATATTTAAACATGTTCAACAAACACATGATCATATACACACATACATGTACACACGTGTTTATTACATGTTCAACAAACACATGGTCATATACACATATACATGTACACACATACATGTACACACATGTACACACATTCATGTACTTTTTAGTCAGATTAGTCAAAAAGCAGAAAGTAATATACAAACAAACAAACAGATGTGGTTTTATGATTATAAGTCCGTTTTCTTTCTTTTTTTAACACGTCTTTACTATAAAGTTTAAGCAGAGGTTCTATATTTTAATGATATATGTTTTTAATGACCTGCACGTTCTTTTAAGTCAAAGTTGATCCAGGTCAGTGTTTTTTACAGTAGTGGACGTCCTTGAACTCAAATGTCCTCGGTTTGAGAAACGACCCACAATCAATCCTTTTCTCTTCGTTCTGCATCCCAGAATTTATTTATAGATTTTTTTTTTTCCACCCCTAATCTCAGCTGGAAGTCATGATGTGAGTTCAAGCACCGCGGCTGACTGGAAAAGATTTGCTGCCCTGTAGTCTTCCTCATCTCTTCCTCTTCATCTCCTCTCTCTTTCTCTCTCTCTCTCTCTCTCTCTCTCTCTCTCTCTCTCTCTCTCGTTCTCTCTCTCTCTCTCTGCTTTCCTCCAGAGGAGACTTTGAAGTCTATATTTGAGATGTTCCGGCCTTTTTTTCTTTTTTTTTTCTTCTGGGACTTCTTTTGGTCCGTGTTCCACAGACTTCTAGAGTCCTTAAAGATTCCTTGCCATCACATCTCCTGTTCCAGAGATGATGCGAGTCGGAAACGGAATCTCTGAACGTTTGGCTGATCGAGACGTTAAATGTTCGCTTTTCCCACTTTTTGGACTGATTTATTTTTATGTGGTTTTTTTTTCTCCTTCCCGTCTCCTCTGTCTCTGCAGGAGTCTCTGTGACGTCAAGCAACACGGGGGTACCAGATATTTCCGGGTCTGTTTACACCAAGACGCAGGTAATGACCGATGGATCCCGTTGAGATAAAGTCCTGAAGCCCATCCTCACAAACACAAATTCTTTAGTCTTTATTTTCCTTTTCCTTCAAATGTTTTTTGTCTCCTCTCGCAGTCGTTTGAGAAGCAGGGTTTCCACGCCGGCACGCCAACGGCTTCCTTCAGCCTGCCCTCTGCTCTGGGGAGCGGAGGTCCCATCAACCCCCCAGCTGCTGCAGGCTATGCCCCGGCCCCCTTCATGCACATCCTGGCACCACACCAACAACCCCACTCTCAGATTCTGCACCACCACCTGCAGCAGGACGGACAGGTAGTTTACCGGCTGATTTCTATTTCTTTAAATTCAACCAGTACGTTTTTAAGAGTCACCGACCTCGCCAAATCAAAATCACATCCACACCAGTAGGAGCTCAGTGTCGTTTGTCGGGTTCCTCTTCCTCCCCTGAGTCAGAGGGGTTTCCTTCTGGACTTTCAAATGTCCTCCTCAACTTTTTGCTGAGCTCATTTGGAGTTGGTGTTATTATTGAGAAACTGTGACTGAATGGGTTTAGAATGTGACCCAGTGGCAGCATGTCTATGCTAAAGAGTAAGGGGCCACGGATAAAGCCCTGGGGGGACACCAATTGCCAAAGGGGGACACACACAGAGGAGAAGGTATTAACCATGGCTGCTGCTAAAGTCCTAGTCCATTAGTAGGATTCTTATCACATATGAAAGCATGGGAGGACCTACTAAACCGAATAATGAAACTCGATATCTCCACAAAAAAGAAAAGAAGTCCTGTAAGAGTCAAATATTCTTTCTCAAAACATGTTTTAACCAAATGGTCCAACTAATCTAATTAAAATGACAATTTTCCATGAAATACAACTTCTTCTTTTTTTTTTTTAAAGCCCATTTAAGAAAAAATGCCTGACAGATAATTTGGTCATTCTATTAAATCACTAAATGCCCAACTTAAAATATGCAAAAAAATAACTTTTCCATAATGTGATTCTGTGTGAGAACATTAAAGGGTTTTTCCTCCGTTAGTTGTAGTTGTGGGGGAAAAGAAGGAAGACGAGACCCCGACTGTCTCTGAGGGGGGGGGGGAGGGGGGGGGGGGGCAGTTAAATGAGCTTTAATCATTAAAGAGTGACTGATATAGTCGGCGTCATAAAGTCTCCAGAAGACACAACAATAATAAAATAAATAATAGTCTGGGCTATTAGATAAGGAATCTCAAATAATACATCAAAAATACCGCAGTGGGGGGGGGGCGGAGAGAATTCTGTGCTTTTCTCCTGAATTCTTCATTGAAAGAATTCAGACGTGTGGCAGATGATTGACACCTGGGTGAGCTGTGATGACATCATCAGAAAGGGACTTTGCCTCTCGTGACTCTTTAGAGGAAAGGAAGGCCGGTTTAACCCTTAAGGGTCTTTAACCCTCTGGAGGTCACATGGGTGTGATCAAATCCCAGGTGACAAAGACGAGCTGCTCGGCGGGGGGGGTCGCCGACCTCCGCCGGCTCGAAACCCTCTCAGATTGGCGTCGATAGACCAATTAGGAACCAGAGATTGGATGTTCTAGAAGTTGATCCAGACAAAAATACTCAAGCATAAAAGTGTGAAGGGATTGTACCATCTTTTAAATTTTTCATCATATGAAGGAACTGGAAGACTACGGAATCTGTGGACACTGCTGGATTTACCAGGGTGTTCGGGATGATGACCTGAAGGGAGAGACGGAAATGGTGCGAGAGAATCCATAGGTAGATAAACAGTAACCGACTATCTGAGAGACACTTGGTGAGACTGGCACAGTCTTTGGGTTTCTTTTCAGGTTGTTGGGATGAAGGACGACGTGAAATGTGGTCGTGTCAGCATTTATGTTTAGAATGTCAGATACTTGGACGTATGACGACCTCAAACGAACCCAAACAACCCACCGATGGTTACGCTTTTCTGGAAGTAGTTGTATTGAGCACAATTCCACCTCCATTTTATCCTTTATATGATCACATCTGTAACTTGTGTTTTCACTTTTCTTCCTCAAACTGTTTGTTTACATGTTTTCTGACCTCTGTAGTTAAAAAAAACAACCTTTTATTCAAATATGATTTCATCTTTTTATGCGTTTTGGGTTCAGGATGTTAATAAGTTGATTTAAAAGTGAGAGAAAAACTATAATATCAGTGAATCTGTGCTGAAAAGAAGGACTCAAAGCATCGGCATGATGAACATGATTTTAATGGGGTTCAAGAAAGGCAACAAAACAACAACAAACAAAGAATAAAAAAGGATTTAAAAGACCCGAGACTCCAGAGGGTTAAACCGATTTCCTCCGATCTAGTTTGGTTTCCTTTCAATGCATCTCGGTGGGAGGGACTGCGGTGCTGAGAAAGGAAATATGGTTGCCGGTTGGGAGAAGTGGGATGTAGCCCATGTCGCCATCCGTTGGTGCAGATTGATTTCACACCGGTGGTTCTGTTAGTTCGGACCGAGAAAAACGGTTTCTGGTTTGTTGGCTGTCAGATGAAATCTAAACTGGGTCCCCTGTTCTTTTTCTACAGAGCGCCACTGGACAGCGTAACCAGAACGCCTCCATTCAGCAGAAGTCCCAGATCAACAAGTCGCCGTACAACAACTATAGCTGGGGGGCAAATTAACATCCACTGTCGGGCGCCTCCCCCCCCCCTCCCAGCCTAACCCACACTGCTGACAGAAGCTAGAAGGGGGCTCTTCACTCCTTCTGCAATTCTCCACATATTAACTCCCTCCTCCTCCTCCTGCAGTCTCCCTCCCAGCCTCTTGGCGCAGCATCGCGCAGCTCTGACCGCGGTCGGAGGAGGCGCCTGAGCCGAGGGGGCGGGCGCTGCAGAGATGCATGGCTGGGAGGGAGGGAGGGAGGGAGGGGCTTAGAGAGGGAAGGGAGACTGGAGTTTATTGGTTATAGAAATAATGCACCGTCAAAGGTGAAATGTTGAGTGTTGGGAATTTGTATCGTGTTGAATCCTACCCCACCCTCTTTGTTTTTGTTTCTGTTTTTTTTCTTTCACTCATATGTAACATAGAACTGTTTTCTAAAGAATGAATGTTTCCTGTATGTTCTTTTTTCCTTTTTTGTCCTTTTCCTCTTTTTCTTTCTATGATGGGGAGCTCATGAAGTAATATCTGAAGGTGGGGGGGCGGGCAGGCTGGTTTTGTAGTTCTCACCCTCGACTCCCCAACTCCTTAATTTCGATGCCAACCTTTCCCATCCACAAAAAAACGCAAACAGAATTTTTCAAAAAAACTTTTTTTTTTCGTATTGTTTTTTTTTTTTTCACTTTTAGTTCATTTTAAAATTGATGAAACAATCCTCTAAATTCTTAGAGTTGTGAAGTTTATTTTTTACCAAATCTAGATATATTATATATAAAGACATATAGAAAAAAAAGCAGCAGCTCACTGGCTCGGTCCGTGAGGACGGCGTGTTTGTCATGTGACTGTGTGCATGTTCCTGCACACGGAGGCCGTGGGTTCGGCGCCGTGCTTCGCTTTCTGCCCGGCACGGCATTTTTTTCATTGTCGACCACTTGTACAGTAACTGTTCCCTTTGATTAGAAATGTGTGTCTTAAAGGTCCCGCCCATTCTGCAAGAGACGTTGCGAATGATTTCTGAGGCCGACACACACCCAGTCTGCCTTCTGTTCTTTTATTTTTGTTGGGTTCTGAGCCCCCCCCCCACACACACACACACACCACCTCCCTGCTCCACCACCTGCCCCCTCCCCCATCATAAGAAAACCCTGCAACATTTAATAATGATGGACATAATTGTACTATGGGTTTTTTGTTTTTCTTTGTCAGTGATTTATTTTCTTTTTGTACTGTGCGTTTTAAAAAAAGAAAAAAAGAAAAAAAAGTTTAAATGGATAAACTCGTCTTGTACATATATAAAAAAAACACAAGTACTGTAGTCCCTGTTTGTTCCATGGCTTTCTCCTTTTACTGCTCAAATCCTTGCAGACTTGTTAGCTTCTTTTTTTTTTTGTTTCATTTTTTTTTTTATTTTGTAAAAATATATAAATATTAAGTAAATAAACGAGAAAAAGACATTTTCATCACTTTGGATGCCAAGGTCTTTTAACAACCTTTTTTTTTCTCCATCATGGCTCATAAAGTGCAGCAGCATCTCCTACAGTTTAATAGTTATGTCCTGTGTTTCTGATCGATACTTTCAGAGGAAACCATCAAAGAATAAACACTGAGGAGTTTGTGCCATCATAAAGTGTTTGGCACAACCGTAACTTTCTGATTCTAAGGTCTGGTGTCTGTTTTAGGCATGACTCAGATGATAAATGTGATGTTATTAATGTGGATATTCTCAACAGATCAGCTTTCTTAGGTGAAGAGGTACACATATGTAATTTCCCTTTATGATTAACTGGAGCAGGGTAAAAACCTCAGTGCTTAAACCATCAAACACTTCCATCAGGCAAGTGTCGGGAACTTTTAAGTAGAAGTAATAATTACATACTGGAGTGTTAAGTCACTTTTCCGAGCTGAAACGTGTTTAGTTATACTAATATACACATCAACAGGAGAGGAATGACGTGGATGAATGTGAAAGTGGTGCGAAGTTGCTGCGGCCTGACATATCCTACTATGGCGAAGCCACAACCCGCCATACTCTAGCTCTGATTGGTCAGTGTTATCAGAGTAAGCCAATCATCGTCCCTCACAGCTGCGTGACCACTTCAACCAACCAATCAGAGTAGGGTGGGCCTTGCCTTCATAGTAGTATAATTCTACATGCCACCCACAAGGTACCGGTAAAAAGAAGGTGGCGTCTAAAAATAGAAATAAAGCATATTAGTTGACATATGATTTTAAGTAGATAGAAGACGATTGCCAATTCTAAATGCCATGAAATAAGAACCGCATTAGCACAAAATATAAGTACTCAAAGTAGAAGTTCCTCAAATGATGTCAAGTTGTAATCGCCTCTAGTGGAAACAAGAAATAAACCGGGGTGTTGTAAAATATTTAACGTGTCATCTTCTATGTAAAAGTTTGGCACAACAAACTAACCGTTTAAATTGTAAAATGCCGAAATTAAATGTATTATTATTATTATTATTATAAATACAGTGTCTGCTGCGCACTTGTATTATTTACGGTAAATCAGCTTTACGACTGATTACGTCACTCGAGGGTTTCCGGAACACTTTACGGTATTGCTGATTACAGAAGCTGTGGCGTTACTTCAGAGTGTTTACCGTTTGGGTAATTTAGTTCCGTTATGTTTTAATCCCATTAAAAACTCATTAAATGAGCGTTTTTGATTTATTTCGCGGGTTCTTTGGGGTCCCGGGAGGCGACTACCGCGGCCCAAGGTAAGTTCTTGGAGATAAAAGCTAAAGCTTCCTCACAGCGCGGCTAACAGAAGTTAACTTGTAGATGTTCCACACCGAGAGCTCCGTTAGGAAATAAAACAGACATCCGTGTTTCTCTGTGGCCCCGATATTAATACGATTTAGCCCCAGGAAAGGTATTTAAATGGAACTTTGTTTTGCTTCAGGGATCCCTTCTTTGACACACTGACTCACGATGATGAAGATGACGATGATGACGATGGATTATTTTATGATGGGGACCAGGAGGACCCCTTTAACAATGCATGGAGGTTCGGTTTTAGCTTTGGTCCCGGTGGTGTGAGGATCCAGGAGCCTCCTGTGTTTGGCCAAGTCCTCAGGGAGATGGAGGAGATATTCTCCCAGATGGGTCGTTTGGACGGAGAGCCAGGTCCTGGACACAAAGGTACGAAACTAAAGTTGCGATCCAGTATTTAACCTCTCCGCTTTACTTAAGCGTTACCGGAGAGGGTTTTTTAAAACCCTGTTTGTAACGAGCCTTAAAGAGGAGTCCTGATCCATTCCGTGCCTCTCTTCTGATGCAGGAGTCCCAAAGCTGCCTCCACCTCAGGACAGAGGCGAGACGGGTGGAGAGTCCTCCAGTGATAATCCACTGAGAGACTTTATGCTCAAATCCCATGACAGCGACACACGGAGGCCCCGAGCAGGTCCATCGAGGGAACCCAGACATGAAGGTCCCCCTTCTCATGAGTCGCCCAGGTCACCTTTCCACCGTTTCTCCCCGTTTTCAGAGGTAAACAGAATGTTTGCTTCCATGTCTCCGTCAGGACTTTGACGACAAGAAGTGTGACAGGGTCACGAATCTTCTGTGTATATAAGCGGTTAAATCTAGTTGTGTCATCTTTTCAATAGTTTGATGATATTTGGAAGAAGGGACGACAGAAAGCTCCGGAGGACGAGCGTAAAGAAGACCGAGGTTTGGGCTTTTAGAAATGAATCCCTCAGAAATATCAAGTCTAAGATTTTGAACCAACTCATTTTATGATTGTGCTCTTTTTTTCTTTTCTACAGATCTGGATTCTGCAGTGTCCTCCGGAGGCCTGGATCAGATTCTAGCGCCACCAGCTGGCCAGATGCCAAACCAGCCATCAACACGATCCTTCTTCCAGTCAGTCACCGTCACCAAGGTGGTGAAACCCGACGGGGTGAGAGAAAGCCTTCATCCTCATGTTCTTCATCCATCTGAGGAAACGGTTGTGTGTGAGGGGACTGTGTCCATTTATGTCTTCAATTCTGATTTCCCTGTTGGGCCTTTGGTTCCTGGATCCACGTTCTCGCTGTCAGACTGTGGAGGAGAAGCGAACGTTCCGAGACAGCCAAGGCAGAGAGGAGACCACGGTGACCCAGTCCAGAGGTTCTGGTGTCATGGAGGGAGCCGATCGACAAACGCTGCCTCTCACACCAGGTCAGACTATTCAGTGATATTGTCTTCTCACAGCCGGCAGATGATTACGTCCTTCCTGCTGTAGTTCTGACCCGCTTGTCTTCTCCTTTCAGGGGGTCGGCGTCCGTTCTCAGACATGCAGGACAACGAGTCGTTATTCTCCCGGTTCTTCGGGGGGTTTAAATAAACCCCGACCAGAACTTACTTGTATGGCTGTATATTGAGGTATATTTTACAGGCAGGTTGACTGTTTGTGGTTCCGTCTCAGAGCGACTCTTCGGATCTGTGAGTTCTGGTGTTGGTTGTAAAAAAAAAAAAAAATGAATGAGCTTCAATTGTCAGAATGAACCTGCTGGGTCAGAACCTCAGTCCATAATTACAGATTTTATTTTTGAATTGTCATGTGAGCTGTCATGAAAGTGTGTGATATGTGAAATAAAGAGTCTTAATATATATATACAAATATATAAACAACATATCTGCAGTTGTTATTTCTGGGGGGCTTTAAAAATAGACCATGTCGTCAGAAAGAGGAAATAAACCTGAAAAGGAAACATTTGAGGTATTTAGCGATAAAAACAACAATTTAGGTCAATCCTATGTATTTAGAGGTTTTGCTGCTGCAGTCAGTAGTAACGCCATTGCCCTAACCTTTGACCTTTAGCCGACGGCGGCTAACGTTAGCTCATTAAGAATTTGTCTGGTGTCTGTTATGCAGCTGTGTTTTGTTTTAGTTACTCGCCGCAGCTTTTAGTGGTTGACTGACATTGATTTAGTCTGTTTTCCATCTGATCAAATAAAACATTCAAAATAGAAATTATCATTTGAATTTAGTATAAATGTTTTTTTTGATGGAATTTTTTTTTACGTTCAGTCCATTTTCTCCGACCGCTTGCCCTTTGCAGGGGTCGCAGCAGGGCTGGAGCCCGTCCCAGCTGACACATATAAAAGAACATTGGGTAACGTTCGCCGGACGAGGGGAAGACGCGCGCAGGAAGTCGCCTGTGACGACTTTTTCCACCAAAAGTGTTTGTCCGTGTCTCCAGCGTTGACTGAAACTCCATAAACCACTTTAACCTACCGTAGAATAAAGCTCTTGTATATGATAATTAATATTCAAACATGGATTCAGGAGGTAGGAGATAAACAGTTAGATGACTATGGATGGAGAATTCCACTTAAAAGTGCCGAGTCTGCAAAGACTTTATATATATATATATATAAATATTTAATATGAATAATAACTTTTTACTTAAATCCTGTCAGTTTGGCTCTGTGCAACACTTAAAGTTGTTCTAGAACGCCATCATCTCCTGGTTTGTGTTAAACGTTTTTTTCTTCTTTCTGTCAGCTGATGAACTTTTGGGCGGCGCCGCCGTCAAAGTAGGACATGGAAGAAGTTCCTTCAGACGATTGAGTTCCACCTCGAAACCTTTCGGGGCCAGAAGTCCGTCCAGAGACGCATCAGTTCTCTCCTCTGGTCCTTTTTTGTCTTTGATCCACGTTCTGGGTTTCCCCCAGACCGGGTCGAACCCTGATCCAGTCAGATCCCGGCTCACGCTGTGGTTATTCCACATGATTCCGTCGATTCCTCTTCCTCCGCCCCTCAGTCGTTGCCCGTGTGGTGGACGTGTCAGTGTGACCTCCATCGGTGTTTGGCTTCATCTCCTCCCGCAGACACGCCTTTGATCCAGAAGAGCGATAAGTCACTCAGAAATAACTAATAATAATAATAAGAAGAAGAAGAAGAAATCCTCTCCTGCTCTTTGATGTGTGAAATATCCGACGGCCTCATCGTTCTGGGTCATCTCCTCTTCCTCCAGGAGAGGAGGTGGAGATGATCGTACCTGGGTCGCATTCTTCTTCAGGCTCTCCAACCCAAACACCTAATTATATATCAGGGTTTGTGTCATAGACTTTTTTTTATTTTTTCAAAGGTTGTTTAAAACTCATCATCATCATCATCATCATCATCATCTCCTGTCATCACTTTATAGGTGATCGTGTTGTCAATGATCCCAGGACTTTGGACTTGATTTGTCCAACATGTTTTCTGTTATCGCGATCCGGACGTCACTGAGGAGGAGAGATTCTAGGCGGGGATCAACCGGATCAAGTTTCCAAAGAATATCCGAGGGTCTGAAATGATTGTGAAGATTTTAACGTGAATTAAAAACAGGAGGAATGGAATCTGAGGAAAAAGAGAAGAATAGAATCTTTCTAAAACCTTCCCCTCCCCCCAGGGCTCCGTCCTTGGCCCCTTACTCTTTAGCATACTTGTGCTGCTGCTGGGTCAGACTAGAAACAGTCGAGCAGAACTTTAATTAAGACTCTTATCACGGATCGGAGTGAGAAATGAAAAACATCCAGCAGAGAGAGAATTTGTTTTTTTTGGATCTCTTATCAGTGTTAATAAAGCTGCGGTCGTTCACACAGACGCGCCGCGGCGCCGGAGAAACTTCTAGGAACGAATTAAAGTGAGAAGAAATGATTATTTGAAGCTGGACTTTATGGACTCACACACTTTCTGTCTGCTGGAACAACCAATCAGAGGAGAGCGACAATCAGTGGCCAATTCCTGTCAGGTGAAATCGCAGCAAACCTCCAATGTGAGCCGGTGCCAGCCCGGTTCTGCTGTGGTTCCGGTTTTCAGGATGTCCTCCCGGGTAGATTACTCTCCTCTGCTGCGCGTGCCCACGCACACGCACACGCCATCGCCTCAGCAGTGTCATAAAGGCTGTGACGTAGCCTACAGCTCCGGTATGAAAGGGCAATCCGTGCTGGGCGGGGCAGACGGTGCAGTGCAGCGTGGGTCGGACCCACCTGATGTCAGCGTCCTGGTTCGGAAAGCTCACCTGCTGCTGGACGGTGCCGAGGAGACGTCCGGGATGGAGAAGCTGCTGAGGAAATGTCAGATCAGGAACCAGACGGTCAGGGAGTGTCTGGCTGAATGTCTCGGCGTCTACGTCCTGATTGTGAGTACGTTCACGCTGATGAAGACAAAAAAGTGCTTTTTCATTTTACTGAGGAAGATTTGAAGTATTTTATAAGTTCGTAGCAGGTGTTTAATGGAGATTCCATAATCCATGAAACGCTTTCTCTGGTGTGTGAATCTCTACAATGGATAGCTGAGGACTTTGGCCTCAGAACAGACAGACAGACAGAATGGAAGAGAGACAGTGTGAGCGAGGGGGAGGATGGGTGAGGAGGAGGAGGAGGAGGAGGAGGAGGAAGGGAGTTGTGTCACTCATCATGGGGTTTGGATTGAGCTGCTGTCTGGGTTTATGTCTCACCTCTCGGGGCAATCAGCATTTACAACAGCAATAAGAAAGACCAAGTTCATAAACTTACCTGAGGGTGACATCATCACTTCCCCTCGCTCACTCTCCTCGTCTCATGTCATTGCAGCTTTTCGGATGCGGCTCCGTCGCCCAGGTGACCACAACTCAAGAGAAGAAGGGGAACTTCCTGTCAATCAATCTGGGTTTTGCTCTGGGAGTGACGTTCGGGGTGTTTGTGTCTCGTGGGGTCTCAGGTAAGGAGCTGTTTGCAAAGAATAAGGGGCCATGGGTGGACCCCTGGGGGACACCATAGGCTAAAGAGACCCCCGAGGAGGATGCCTTTACCATGGCTACTCAGAAAGTCCTATTCAATACGTGGGAGTTTTTTTTATTTTGCGTATTAAAGAATGTGACTCATTAAACGGAATTTTTTTAAACTTGATTCAACAAAAAAAAAAAGTCTGATAAAGGTCAAATAGTTTTCCTGAAACATGTTTTCATTAAAAGTAGAGCTTATCTCGTTAAAATGTACTATTTTCCCCTGAAATAACCAACTTTCCTTGAGATGATTTCATTAGTTTAATTTATTTGTACTGTTTGAAATCATACTTAACTAAGGGTTTTGTCATTTTATGGTAAATTTAGAGGGTCTAAGATTAAATTCATAAATTCCCCAAATAAATACATAAATTGTGCAAAGAAACAGTTTTTTCTTAGATATTTTTTATATTAAAAGGTTTTAATGTTAACCTTTTAAATGTCCTCGCCAAGAAAACAATGAAAAAAGTATTTTAATTGCATTATTTATTTATTTTTTTTCATTTAATATCTTACAGACTCTAAATTTACCATAAAAAGGTCAAATTTTTGAAAAAGAAGTTGCTTTTGTTGCAGAAAAATAGTCAATTATAATTGGATTAGTTCAACGTTTTGGTAAAATATGTTTTTAGAAAACTATTTTACCCTTTCTAGTCTATTTTTTGGTCACAGAGTTGTATAATTCTGTCAATTCAGCTCTTAAACACCTTAATATGTCCAAAAAAAAAAAATCCTACTCATTGAAAAGCACTTTCTTAATAGCCATTGTTAATGCCTCTTCCTTGGTGACCCCTGTGACCCCTGGTCTGCCCCCTGGATATGTCCTTGGCCCCTCACTCTTTCACATATACACGCTGCCACTGGGTGACATTATGAACAGGTTCAGTCACTTTTAATAAGAAATAGTCTCAATATGTCGTCAACCAAACAGTCGATTAGTTGGATAAAAGTTTTTACAAAATATCAAACGCAGACAAATCACAAAAATCCGTGATCAAACCTTTTATGAAGAGAACTTTCAAAAACCTGGTTTATATAGAGATGTAGAAAAAAATAACAACATAAATATCTAAATAAGGTTTTAAAAAAATATATTTAAAATGAGTTTTTCAATCTTTTGAGGGTATAACACAGAGTTGAAATAAAAGACAAATATTTACTTAAAATGATTGTGCAGGTCAAATATCTTGAGGGCGGAGAATGAGTACGCTGTAAAGAGAAATCTGTATAATTTACGGTAAAATATATGACGGCTGTTGTTGCAAGAATACATTTTTTTTTTTAAAGTTGATTTTCTACAACATCAAAATGACAACAATACTGAACATGTTTAACCACGTGAAACTAAAATAATATGAGTAGAACTTGTATAAAAGTTGCCTTGAATGAAACTTTTCAGTTTATGTTTTCACAACTGGTTCATTCCCAGAATTGCTGCGTTAAAAATGAAGAATAAAGGTGTGTAAAGAACTTTTAAATGGTTTGTTGATTTCAGAGGTGAACTCTGTTTTCTGTTTTCATCTCTCAGGGGCTCATCTGAACCCAGTTGTGTCTCTGAGTTTGAGCCTTTTGGGCCGACATCCCTGGAAAAAGCTTCCCCTGTACGTCTTCTTCCAAACATTTGGGGCCTTTCTGGCAGCAGCCACAGTGGGCCTGCTGTACTACGGTGAGTTATTCTTTATTTATAGTCACAATATGTATTTATATACACTAAATCATAGTTTGTGTGGAGTGACTGTGGGTGTAGGATTGGTTCTGAAGTGTCCTTGCCGTGAAGAAATCTTAAGACTATAGATCAGGGGTGTCAAACTGGATCACAGAGGGGACTAGAAACGAAAGATTTAGTCCACGTCGAGGGCCGAACAGAATTCAAATAGGTTTGGATAATCAGAGGTATTGTGACAAATCATTTGTATTTTATATAATTCTGAGCAAACCAAATAGAATAGAAAATAGTGAAATTACAGAAAGTGTTCAAGCTTCATCTGCATTAGTTCTATGTTCCCTCTCTATCAGCAGCGTTTCACAGAATCATTAGCGATTAAAAGTTTTTATTCACAGGTATCTAAAATCAATCCATTTTTAATGAAAGATATCAACAAAAAGGGCACTTTTTAAATAAACCTGGTGTATTTTATATTGAATGTAAGCATTATTAAGTGTTTTCTTGTTTTTAGCGCAGCAGCACTGAAACATTTTGAACGTCCTGAGGACGTGAACGCACCTCGGCAGTTCATGAATACGTGCCCTCTTTTTTTAACTATAATAATAATACATTTAATTTATAATGCACTTTACATTTGGATCAAGCCAAGTGTGTAACTTACTAATACGTTTATTAATAGGCGTTTTAACTGTTTTTTTCTCAACCATATCCCAACCCAGGCTATGGATGAGCCTAAAGTTTATTAGTGACCGGTATCTGACAACGGAGGAGGTTGTTCATGCGCCGGCTATCGCAGTGCATTCTGGGACTTGTAGTATCGGTGGTGTTTGCGCTGTTCAGCAGCCGTCCAACTATGATCGAAATGAGATATTGTCTTGCGGGCCTTGAGTTTGACAAATGTGCTATAGATCCTCGGAATCTTCCCGCCCGAGTGAGACCGAGTTCTGTCCTTGTGTCACGTCTGCAGACGCCATCCAGACGTACGGCGGCGGTGAGCTGACGGTGACGGGCCCCACGGCCACAGCAGGCATCTTCTCCACCTACCCGGCCGACTACCTCAGTCTGTGGGGAGGCATCGTGGACCAGGTAAGATTCTAAACACACGACGTCACTTTGTTTTCTCAAATGCTGAACTAAGACGGAGTTCTGACCGGAACAAAGAGAATTGTTTGATGGTAACAGTCAATTAAATTCATTCATTATCTGTAATTATCTACAGCTGGAGCCTTTTTTTTTTTACTTACTTACAATTCTCTTTAGAGTGTGAATTATTTGGCTTATTTTGGCTTGATAAAATAATGCCAAATTAGCGCACCAAGAATAATAAAATAATTATTTACATTTAATTTGAAGGCCCCTCAATTCAGTGTTCGTGACTAACAACTTAATTTTAGTTGTCAATAGTAAGTTGTAATGTGCGCGCGGAGAAAAGTGGGCTGGGGCGGTGGTGAGCGCGGCTGCCTCGCAGCAGGAAGGTACTGGGTTCGAATCCGCCTCGAACACAGTTGGTTTAACTAACTGAACACAGTTGGTTTAACTAACTGAACACAGTTGGTTTAACTAACTGAACACAGTTGGTTTAACTAACTGTGTTTGTTAGTTAAACCAAGTGTCAACCTTCATCTTGACAATCTGGTCAAGTGGCCAGTATTCATGTTGCAGCACACACACATCCAACACACACACGCGCGCATCCAACACACACACACGCACGCACGCACACGCACCCAACACACGCACACACGCACACACGCACCCAACTATGTCGCACGCGGACACTAGGAGTACATGCAGACTCCGCACAGAGGGGATTCGAACCTGGTACCTTCTTGCTGTGGGTCAGCGGCACTAACCCCTGCCCCGCCGTTCCGGCCCTATACAGGACATTGATTGAACGAATTAGTAATTAAGATTAAAGAACACTGACTTGAAGTCTCACTAGTTAAAGTAATTCTTTTTCTTTTTCATTTAATTCCAGCTTTGAAAACTCTTCAAAAAACTGTAAATAAATCTTTTATCATTATTGGTGCCCTGATCTGACATTTTATCCATGCAGTGTTTTAAGCCAAATAATTCAAACAATAAAGAGAATAAGTGATAAAAACAAAAAGAAAAGTTCAATCGTAACAGCATTAAATGAAGTATTTTCATCTTTAATTTCAGACTTGACGATACTTCATTTAATTGTTAGGTTTGAACTATTTTTTTAATTTTATTTTTACATTTTTGGCAATAACTCGTAGAAATGAAGCATGGATGTTGTTAAATAATTACATCTTTGACATCTGAAACAAGGTATTTCAGTTGCCTTTAATTCATACTGAGATGCTTTAGAGATACATAATAGTTTTCAGTAAACGCAGCACAATGGTAACACGACTGTTTATGAAACTCATCAGGGCCGAATCGCCTGATTGAGACCATTTGCTCGTAATGGTTTTCTGTTGATTACATTTCTGGTCTTCTCTCCATTTATTCAGCCTACGTTTGTGAGAGTGATTGACATAAAGTTAATATATAAATCTGGTCACACAGCCAGCTTTCATGATCATGGTGTTCCCCAGGTGATAGGCACCGCTGCACTGTTGGTATGTGTCCTGGCTCTTGGAGACAAGCGGAACGCCCCCCTCCCTGACGGTCTTCAGCCCGTGCTGGTGGGAGCAGCAGTGCTCGTTATCGGAATCTCCATGGGCTCCAACAGCGGCTACGCCATCAATCCAGCCAGGGATTTAGGACCGCGACTCTACACCTTCTTCGCCGGCTGGGGAGTGAATGTTTTCAAGTTAGTGCTTTAAGAATTCAAACTTTGATTCTGGCTTTAATGCACCAAACGGACGGACTTAACGGAACCGTGACTGTCTTTGCAGGGCCGGAGGTGGGTGGTGGTGGGTTCCCATAGTGGCCCCCTGTATTGGAGCGCTGTTGGGAACTCTGATCTACGAGCTCATGATTGAAGTCCACCATCCTCCCGGTGCCTTCGAGCTCCAGAACTCATGCCAGGAGGCCACTGAAGGCAAGACCGGGCTGGAGCTGGAGGGGGTGGAGTCAGACGGTGAAAAACACTGTAAAATGTAACGGAATAAAATGAGGACAGTAAATGCTATTTATGCAACACCTTCAGAAACTGACTCTGTGATTTATTTATTGGAGCGATTTGATTGTTTGTTTTTAGCATAATTGGACCTAAATTCCTCCATTTTGGTGGGAAACTTCTGCTACATATTTCTACCCAAGAGCAAGTGTTTCCCAAATGGGGGGTATGTTTATCCCCAGGGGTAGATTGGGGGTACTGCAGGAGGTATGTGGGATTACTTTGAGAAATATCAGTCATGCATGATTCCTAAAAAATGTAACCCACAACTTCTATTCCGTATTCACATTTCAAATGTACGGAAGAGAATCAGGACTAAAAACATTTCTTAATGGCAATTTAAAGCCAGTACGGACGTTTTTAAGCCATGTTACTTCTCAGAAAGCATTTTGAAAACGACCGTACATAGTCATAAATTTGCACACTTCTGTTTTTCACTGACCTAATTTTTATATTAATCCCGAAAAGGAACCTGCTAAAAAAAAGGAAAGCTTCAAGAACCCCGCTGCTCGCTCCCATCGTCTCTTTTACACATTTATTTCAAAACGGCACAAGTGTATGGCATTTCAGCAAGCAGACCACAAACCATGATAAAAAGATAAGGACATGAAGTTTTTCCACTACTGTGCTATATAAATATGATATATAAAAGATAAACAAAAAGAGATCACTCTTTGGCCGCTGGGGGCCGTTTCTGAAACGTACAAAAGAAATGTGAAAACAGCAAGCACTGATCCTGGAGATAATAATAAAAAAAAAGAAAAAGAACCGTCTCGGCGAGATAAACATTTGAATGCATACACATTAAGACGACACGACCCCCACACTCTCCCTCCGCTCCGTAGTTTTACTCTATAGCTACCTCCGGGGGGGATTCTTTTTTTTCTTCTTTTAAACTTGAAATAGTTTTGGGAAAAAAAAGGGAACAGTACAAGTACAAATACTATAAGTATTCACATTATAGCGAGTTACTAAAACCAGAATGCTTTCTTTTAGTGTCATTATATGTATTTACATGGCAAACCTCGTACACGTACTACTGGCAGGAGGCCGGACCTCTCCTCCTCTTCTAGCTTAACAATGAACGGCACACATTACTCACACTACACAGGTTACACACCTTCAATGACCTCGTCTCCTCGTGAAAGGCTGCCAGTGAATCGCGCCTCTCGTAGGGTTCGACGCGGCCCACTTATAAATACCAACAGCAGTCATGTGTTTCATATAAATAAATATTATGGCAACGGAATCAGTGTCAAATTCTTCAAACACTCCCCTCCATGCTTCAGACGATTTGTGGACTTTGCTTGAAATGCGTTAAACCGATCTAACGCCCAAGAATATAAATAAAATCAGCGCGGACTTGAGGCAAGGGAGTGAGAATATCCCGATGAAGGTGAAGTACAACATAAATGTGTTACAATCCGACGGCCCGTGATAGACGCTGGGACAGACGGGGGGATACAGTCAGTGCGGAGGGTGAAATGGAAAAGACACGATGTGTGGGACACAGTGAAACTTATATGTGAATGTGATGAGCGTCACGGGGGTGTGTTCAGTCAACAGTCATGTGATCGGACATGCAGTCAGAATTGCACAGAAGAGGCGCTATCACTAGAGTAAAACTGTTCAGGGTGGCCAATAAAACGGCTCATGAAGCAGCTGTTTCATCTCAGGATCGACATTCATAGCCCGCGTCCTCCCTTGTTCGTTACGACCCTCGCCTCCCTGTGTAAACAATCCATCAGTCTCGGAGGCCCCGCCCCCCTCCTCCCTCTACTGGGGCTTGTCCGTTTTATGTGCGGTGAGGAAAGCCATGCCGTGGGTCCTGAAGTGGGTGTTGAGGTCCGACGCCTTGTCGAAACGCCGGTTGCAAACCCTGCAGCTCAGATTTCCATCTCCGTCTTCGCCTAGTGCCTGAGGAGAGTTGGCGGGCGAGCCTTCGGGAGAGCCATGAGTGCGCGGGGTGCCGCGGTCGGCATCGCTCTGGGTGTCCCGCACGCGGTGAGTGATGAAGCGGTGCCTGCTAAGGGAGCCGGAGGAGGCGAAGCATACGCCGCACTGCAGGCACTGAAAGGAGGCGGTGTCGGCGCGATGCTGGGGGATGTGGCGCTGAAACTCCGCCCCATCTTCGGTGGAGAAGCCACAGGGGACGCAGCGGAAAATGTTGTCTTCCTCCTCTAGATCGCTGGGTGCCAGTGGTGCGGACGAAGTGGACGCCCGGGTCCTTTTTGAAGGACCTGCACCCTCCTCAACACCTTCCTCTGTTGCATTTTCCTCTTCGTCTCCTGCCCCGCCTCCAGGAGGTCCACCTTCACCGTCTTGTTCTGAGGCGCTACCTGGTCCTTCTACCCCAGTGGCTGCACGCTTCCTGGTCATGGGGGCACCCTGGAGATTAAAATATATTACATATGACGATATTAGCACTTTACTTCCCTAATCTGTCTCCAACCGTTTCCCCGACTGAAAGTTATTTTTCCCCAGTTCATTTGCACATTGCATTATGGGATAATAAGGCTTATCAGCACTACTAACTCACAAAACAAGCATGCACACTGTATGCACACTTTTGTTTCAAGTAAACATCAACTGCAGGATGGACTCAGAGCCTTAAGACTAGTTCAAGCTCCACGATGAAGACATACAGATGAAGACTCCCAGCAGAAACATTTAAAGTAGGAGAGAAATCCTCGCCAAGTATTTCATGTCCATTGTTGCTTCCACTTTAATAATAATACATTTTATTATAACGCACTTTACATTTGGATCAAATCTCAAATTAGAATTTAAAAATATGAGCAAAGAGCAGCAATGTTAATTAAACTAAAGTTTTAAGTCCTTTTTTAAAAGTCTCAGTCGTCTGTGGAGCCCTCAGATGGTCAGGGAGGGTACTCCACAGACGAGGGGCAGCAGAACAGAAGGCCCGATCACCCATGGTAGTGATCCGGGGAAGGAGGAGGCGGTATGAGTGGGTAGAACGGAGGGATCGTGTTGAGGTCAGTGGGGTGAGTAGTTCTTTTAGGTAGGGGGGTGCGTTACCATGGATACACTGGTGAGTGAGGAGAGATATCTTATAATCAATCCTGGTGGAGATGGGAAGCCAATTAAGTGAATGAAGAACAGGGGTGATGTGTTCGTGTTTACGAACTCTCACCAGGATCCTTCAGATGTTTTGAACCTACTGAAGTCTTTGAAGACTTTTATCAGGGATCCCGATGAGAAGTGAGTTACAGTAATCCAGTCTGGAGGAGACGAACGCGTGGACCAGCTTTTCAGCATCACTCAAGGTGAGTGAAGAGTTTGGAAATAAACTTTTAACACTTTTTTTTAACCAACCAAGAACTTGATCACTATCTCCTCCAACATTCCCATTTTATTGTTGCTGCCATTTTGGACACATCAATTTTTTTTTTACATAACTTTTTTTACATTTCTCGAATTGGTTATACTTTTTATTTGGTTGCTTTTGTTTGAATGTCTTATTTGATCACTTTGAACCGCCTTGTGTCTGAATGGTGCTACATAAATAATGTGGCCTGACGTGTGTCTGCGCTGGACACAATGTTTCTACTGTATGCATCAATAAGTGTAGGTGGAGAATAAACAACACAGAAAATGATCCGCTGTATGTCAGATACTCAAGATCCGACTCACCTGTCCATCCGGGGTTCTGTGGTGAAGCTGAACGTGCTTGTCCAGTAAGAACCGACTGCCAAAGGTGCGTTTTCCTTCTGTGCAATATCTGTAAAACAGTGGAGAGGGTATCAGTCACTTCATCCAGCACCATCCTCTCCATCGGCCCCGGCCTCCCTCCACCAAATGTAAAGGATTCTGATGTTGAATTCATTCAGTCGGACTAAACCAGGATACATGACGCCTGTACAGACACCAGTATTTAGAATCATGTCAACACAGTGTATGGGGTCAGTTTGCAGACACATCCCCCTCCAGGCTAACTTTTAACATAGCCAGATTTTTGCAGTTCTACTATTTGTGTTTGCAGATGGTCTTGCCCACCGTGAAGAAGGTCATAAAGGATTAGGCCTATGTAAAGTGCATTATAAATTAAATGTATTATTATTATTATTATTATTATTATTATTATTATTATGTCACCTCATGTGGACTGGAATTATTCCTCCGGTACCTTTTAATCACAGCCTTTCCTAGTGGTGCCAATAATTGTAGCACAGATGATTTAGAGAAAAACATTTGTTTCAAGTTAAGCATGTAATCTGTTTTATCTTGTTACTTAATTAAAAGATTACATTTTTGTGAATAATTTGAATGAAATATTATGGGTATAAATGCTAACCTGACACCTGCCTGACGAGCTATAAAAACAAAAACAGTCTCAATGAACGTTTAATTTACTCACTGGCAATGGAAGACTCT
Source organism: Lophius americanus (assembly GCA_037951165.1). Classification (NCBI taxonomy): domain Eukaryota; kingdom Metazoa; phylum Chordata; class Actinopteri; order Lophiiformes; family Lophiidae; genus Lophius; species Lophius americanus. Next base: position 269,043 of record JBBDHG010000018.1, read on the forward strand.
CTTGTTGCCCTCGTGAATGACTCGCTCGTGACGTCTCAGGCTGGACGATGTGCTGAAGGTGCCTCCACAAATACGACAGGGAAACTATGGCGGCAGAAACAAACACATAAAGAAGTAGAGAGAGACGTAACAATAGAACAGGTCTCAATCAAATGCTCTACAGTACACTGGAAAACCTTCTGCTTTACCATTCATGATCCGAGATTGATTTGGATTCAGATCATGTACAATGACCAGCCATAATATTAAAACCACTAACTTTGGAACCTAGATTATCTCGTTACATTGGCACCAGTCCAAACTGTGATGTCTAGACAGCTGGGTCAGAGAATCTCCAAATCTGCAGGTCTTGATGGGCGTTTCCAGCCTGCAGTGGTTTGCAGGCTGGAAACGCCCAACCTCAAAGAGGTCTAAGGAAGGACACCTGTTGAACACTTAATTAGTGAAAAGGTTAATTTCAGTTCTGATTGTAAGGTGTCAGAACATACCTTACAATCATAATCTGTAAGGTATGTTCCGAGTTGTTTTGGTGGGGATCTCTAATATTGGGCAGGTGGTTTTTATGTTATGGGTGATTGGTGTGAGTAGTTTAACAACTCGTATTTGGAGCCATCAGTGCTCCGTGCCCCACATCACTTTAAATCAATAATAGCGGTGGTCCGCCGCACCTTGCCATGTTCCGTCTTCACGTGACCCAGATAGTCTTCGTTGTCAGTGAAGGCGGTCTGACACTGGGGGCAGGTCCACTCTGTCTGAGCGGGGGGTTGAGCGCTCCCGCCTGCAGCGGTCGAGTTGCTTCCAGGAGCCTCGTAGTCTTCGTCCCCATCGTCATCTTCGTCGTCCTCCTCCTCTTCTTCCTCTTCCTGTTCCCGTCCCCAGTCCTCTCCGTCGGAGTTGTCGGGTTTTCCCGTTGATTTGGATTTGAGGCCGGAGGGGCCTGACGTGTTGGTGGGGGCTGATGCGGGGTTGGTGGCGTCGGGCTGAGACTCCGTTTGTTTGGCGGATGGTCCTCGGTGAGCGGTCTGAGAGCGACATTAGCAAAGTGTAGAAGAGAATTCAAACCTTATTAACCATAAAAACATTTATTACCTCATCCGGCACAAAAACCAGAAATCCACCTCACAAGAACTGGTTTCTGTTCCCATAGTTATCTGGTGTGCTTGGTATCGACCTCATGACAAGGACACCATGAAGGAACCTCTCAAAGGCGGACCCAATACTTTTCTGTACGCCTTTGTTGACACCCCATTCACTGCGTTCAGTTATGAACGGGGCAACACAAAAAGGCGAAGGGATAATTCCGTTTGACATTCCAAGTCTGCGATTAATGGACAATTACTGGTCAGAAAACGCACCTTTATGTGCTCCATCATAGAACCTTTCTGGGCGTAGAGCTTGGTGCAGTCAGGACACTTGAACACGTGCACTTTCTGCTTGGCTAAGTGAGTGTCAAAGTGTATGTACAACAAGGGCTTCTGGGTAAACACCGTGTCACACATCACGCACTTGTAGATCATCCTGCGAAAAAGTGAAAATGACACATAAGGTATCCGTTTACAAAATGCAACCATGATTTTCAGAGCATAGATGATTTCCCTCCATGTGGACCGTTTTGGTTAAAGCAGTCCACGTACTTGGCCTGTCCTCCGGCGAGGGTTGGGTGCTGGGTGCTGATGTGGCTCTGGGCGCTGGGGGAAGACTTGAAGGCCATGGGGCAGCTGGGGCACTTATGGAAGACCTCGCAGTGGGCGGTCTGAATGTGGGACTTGATGGAGTTCAACCCTCCGAACACGACCTGGCAGCTGGAGCATCTGGACAAAAAAATGGAGTCGACGCATGGTGTGAAAAACAAAAACTTAAATAGTCAAATAGTTTTTAGCCTTAAATGTCCAATAAAGGCAGGAGACAAACGTTTTTGAAGTAAATAAATCCCTAATCAAACTCATGGGCCTTTATTTCCATAAGAAATATATTCCGACGATGACTGGAATGTCATGGGCGCTTATTTTCTCCCACCTTTCAAAGCAGCTGCATAATCTGAAGACTTTTGAGTCATTCCTTTTTTAAATAATGCAGAAATAATTATTTTACATTATCTTAACAATCGCCTTCATTCATCCGTGTAAAACAGTGGGATGTTTTTCTTTTTTTACAGCACGATGGTTTATTCTGCCATAATTGAAGAAGTAAAGTTACTTTTAGCACCAACAACTGTTTTTCAGGAGGCTGAACTTTTTGGTGAGCGTTTATTGATGTGAACATCTCGGTTTATTTAGTGGTCAGGTCAAAAGGCCGAGCATATTTTGGTTTTAAGCCACAGGAGGAGAGAGACAAATAAGTTTAAAGGAGGAAATTAGTCACATCTTCAGCAAACAGGTAACGATCAAAGACAGACTGGCCTCAAATTCTGAGCCATTCATCCGATTGGCTGCTACTGAAGGTTTCAAACCGTCAAAACGGTCGGTGTCATGCAATGGCCGATCTATCGGTGGCGTTCACACGTTATGACGGCAGCTCTGTATGGGGGCTTTTGGACGCGTCACCGCACCTGTATCCAATACGCCTGGCAAAGTGCAGACAGGCCTCCTCCAGGTGGGTCTGGAAGACGGCCTGCCGGGCGATGCCGCCACACTCAGGACAGACATGGGGAGCCCTGTGTTTATGGATCCTCTGATGGGCTGACACGGCGCATGAGTTGGGCAGCATCATGGGAGGGGAGCATTGCGCGCACGTCTGAGGCACAAGAAAAAGAGAATCAGATGATACAGGGACCATCACAATTTTCTTAACAAGGTACTGGTACCACCAAGCGAAGACTCACCGGGTTGGGTGGACCTCTGATCTGCTGGAAGTGAGTGACCAGCTCAGCCTTGCCAGTGAATTGTGTTTGGCACTCTGGACACTTGAAGTTGTTGTACTGCAGCCCCTCAGCCTTCTTACAAGGCAGGGGCATCAGTGCTTGAGGGCCCTGAGGGGCACGGCGGACCGGTTGAGGCTGAGCTGAGGCTGGAGCTGAAGCATCCTTCATCGGGCTGGAGTTGGCAGAGACAGCAGAGCTGCCGGTCGTGGTGGACGGAGAGGAGACTGGAGGAGAAGACGAAGAGGTGAGAAGGTCTGATCAGCCATAAGTAGAAATCCACAGACACAAATGGACCATGGTCAATAGAAATGGATGATAAATGAAAGAAGCATGTTTGATCTCCTGAAACATTCATAGGCTAACGGCTGAAATTGTTTCTGTTTTTTTTCACAAATCTCTAAACTTCCGTAAAATGGAATTCACAATCGCTGCCTAACTCGCAGAATTACCTTTGTTTGCGACGCTCTTGTACTAGACTTTCTACAAGAAAATACACTGATCAGCCATAACATAACAAAACACTGACAGGTGAAGGGAATAACATTAACCCTCTTATTACAATGAGCCCCGTCAGTGGGGGGATACCTGAAGCAGCCATGGAACATTTAATCCGTGAAGTTGAGGGGTTTGAGGGAAAATGGGCGTGAAGGACATCACATCTGGTAAACTAGTGACAGGGTTATCGGCATTTTAGGCTTATTGAGGCAGAGACAACAGAGGTGTTGTCTAACCACCCAAAGCTACTGTAGCACAAACTGCTGAAAAAAATAAGACCTTTTCAGAACACACCTTCTGTTTTAGCATCAAAAGAGAGACATGCACAATATTAGACATGTAGTTTTAATGTTATGGCTAATTAGTGTAGTGGTCAGAGGAAATGAGTCAGACAATTACTTATAAAACCTTTCACAAGCTTAAGTCCACTCATCCCGCAACTACGTATGAGTGAAGTATTCTTTTTTTAAATGACCACAAAATAGAAGAAGTAAACACATATATGATGTACAGCTCAAACAATTAAATATTGACAGTTTTGCGACTCAATTTGCGTTTTATTTAACAAAATGAGAAAAAATGATAAAAGGGTTTTATTTTCTCATATTTTTTTTTCTTTTTTCAGTTTGTTTGGTCTTCTTTGATAATAAACTGAACATATTTTGTTTTTAGACTGGCAGTCAGTCAAAACAATAAAATATTTTAGATTTTTTTCATCATTGTTTTCACATTTTATGAACATATATTGACTCCAAAAAGACCAAACACACCTGACATTGGGCTTGTATTAGAGCTAAAATGCTTTAATATTTCTTTGATTAAGAGTGAATCATGAGCGATTCTTAAAATCAATATAAAAAGGAGGAGTCAGACATCTCCCCAGACCAAACATTTTAAAGATGTCACAATGGCCCCCTGGAGTTTGATATGAAAATGATTCTCCTTCTCCCACTTTTTTGACAAAAAAAAAAAGTAACTGTCATTCAAATAACGGTTGGCCCTACGTACCACCAATGGGTGCTATGTCCTGCTGTCCAATCATCTGCTCCACAGTGACGGGCCTCATGACCAGGTGCGAGCACTGCATGACCAGCCCGCGCTCTTTATGCTCCCTGGCGTGGAGCAGCAGGCTGCATTTATTAAAGAAGGCCAGCCTCTTAGCACAGTGATTGCAGGTCACCTCGATGCGCAGTGATCGCCGATCATAGTGTCGAGCCAGGCTACGCTCCAGTGCAAAAGCATCGCCACACTCCAGGCAGCGGTAGCCTGTGGCAGGGAGAGGGAGACCCCACTCCGGTGGTGGAGGTGCCGAGAGGTCAGGCTTGTAGCTGGGCAAAAGGTTCTTACTGTTGAGTATTTTGTTAAAAGCCTCCACCAGGCTGGACTGACTGCGGGAGATGACGGCACCTGTGCTGTTCACGATGGAGGCGGGTTTGTTCGGCTGGAGGGTGCCGCTGCCTCCATTGGCTGTCTTATTCGTAGCTGTACGTACACTTATCCCGCTCGCAGCGACAGAGAACTTGGGAGAGGAAGCCACTGCTGGAGTGACTGGCAGGGAAGCGGATTTAGTGATACTTACAGCAGTGGCAGAAATCTTGGCCTTGTCTGATGCTGCCATTTTGTTTTGGACCTTCGTGGCAGCAGCTAGCATGACACTGCTTGCAGCAAGAGTAGACACGGGCAGAGCATTGAGAGCACTTACTTTCTGGGAAGTTGTGGTCCCGTGACCAGGTGAAGCTTCGTGTTTTTGGGCCTTGTTTCCCAACACTTTTCGTTCCCCTGTCTGAGCTTTGGGGTCCAAACCCTTCCCTGCAGCACCACCTTTAGGCGCCACCCTTGTGACAGTTCTGGTTATTCCACCCGTTGAGGTTTTAATTGTTTTTATTCTGACTTTGAGGGGTCGGGATGGACCTCTAGAAGCAGCAGGACGTGCGGCAGTGCCCGGTTCTCCTCTGTCAGGTTTAGACTTGCCATCTTCTTCCTCAATTTTCTCGTCACTTGATCTTGTACTGTCTCCCCTGTCAGCTTTACCATCAGAGGCCCTCTCAGTCCCACTAGCCACTTCCATTTCTTCCTCCTCCTCTTTCAGCTCCTGCGGGTCAGGAGGAGTTGGAGTGGAGGCCACTGCAGGGCTGGAGCACCTCTTAGCAGCTACTTGAGCAGTAGATTTTGGCATCTCTGGTTCAGGACTCTCTGGTGAATCTCTCTCCTCTATGACATGTTCTGGATGCCTGTCATCCTGCTGGAGAGTCTCTGTTGAGCCACACTGGGGTGTTGATGAAGCAAGAGATGCCCCTGAAGGAGTGTCCCCTGGTTTAGGGTGAGATGTAGTAGAGGACATGGGCTGGGCTGAGACGGAGCCAGAGCCAGACTTGTGACGTCGGCCCATCTGAGTGCGAGTTGGGGACTCTGGGCTCTCTTGGATTATCAATGGACTCCCTAGATCAGGGTCGGAATCCACCTCATCCATCTGCTGGTGGTGAAATCCAGCAGGGCCACTTTTTGGTGCTCCATTAAAAGGCTGGGATGAGTGCAGTGAGTGTGACGAAAGGGCAGAAGATGGTGTGGGAAGCATAGGCTTGGACGGCGGAAAGAAAGCCGATGCGAGCCCGACCGGCCCACCTGCAGCCAGAGGAGATGATCCACCAGATAGGGAGGAAGATAATGGTAATGATGCTTTAACCCCATCAGCTCTCTCTTGACCTGTATCCTGCTGCTGCTGATGCTGCTGTTGTAGAAGCTGCATCTTCCTGGCCCGGCCCACTGGATCTCCAGATCCCTGGGCAACAAGTGGTTTGAGTCTGTTGAAAATGTTCCCGCCCTGTTTATGCGACTTCCCTGCACCCGCTGCCTCTGAGGACATTTTAGGGCTGTTGATTGACCATGATGCTCCATTAGACTGAGCCTGACTGAGGGGAAGGGGTGTGGACACCCCCACTGCTCCAAAGCCATTGTGGTTGAGAGCCTCAGATTCAGATAATCCGGGAGCACATGCACCAAGTCTTGGACCCACATCTACTCCTGCAATAACATTGATAGGGTCCTGGTCTGTGTCTCCATCTCCTCCATCAACAGTCTCATGGCGTACTTTATTCTTCACTATCACACTAACAATCGAGGTATCCGCCTGGGGATCTGAGGGGCTTGGTGGTCTCAAGGATGACCCAACACCCACCACAGTATCTGACTTCCCCAGGGGTGCGCCTGCAGCTCCATGAGGTCCCTCTGCCTCATCTGGGGCAGACTGGATGGCTTCTTTAGCATCTATATCAGGAATGTCAAATGCTGCCAAAAGGTCATCGAAATCTGGGGTCTTCATGTCCCCCATACCGGGTGTAACTTCTGCAAAACAAATTCAGAGACATTACAGTAGATGCAAACAGAAAACACGAGCATCAATCTGGCTGCACATCAGCACTAATAGCATAACACAGTTCATAATAACATCCAGAACATAAGAATTGTTAAAATTCTGACATATTTTAAGTAAAGTCTGAACAAAAACGTGAATGCAAAGTGACAAGCTTCATCAGGATAGCAGGTTACGAGGGAGGCTAGCTGAGCAGCAAGGCTCCTCCACTAGCATCTATAATAGCCTGCTAGCTCGCTAGAGACCGAAGCCTCCTCTGATGACACACACAGCATTTGTTTTCACTGAATGGATGCACCTCTTCAATAATGCTTCAAGATATGCCAGGCTTTGGAATCATGTCCATCTGAGAAACTGTTAACATCGAGCAGCGACCCTCGGTTATTCTCAGTTAGCGATATTCCTGCCGGAAGGAGGGCTAGTTGGCCGCAGAGCTCCAGCCACAGAGGGTCAGTGAGCTAGCGAGCTAGCGGTCTCCGTTAACCTCCAGAGCGCTTTGCGTAAGAATGGTGGGAAAGCAACGGCAACCCGGTGGTTGTAGGGTCGACGAAGTCACACAAAATTATGGTTGGGATGGGGATTTTTGTTTAATATTTCGTGAATTCTTTTTGTTTACCTGGATATGCGATTCCCGACTATCCTAGCTCGATTTCAGCTGAAAAAACGGCGCTTCCCGTCACGTGACGGGAGACATCCTATTAGGATGCTCCAGAGCTGGAGAGACGTTCCGGGATGCTGGATACGGCAGGAATGATCCTACCATGTATGACATATACCATCAATAAACGTCCACACTGCAGACATGTTAGCCGTCACATAAATTCATTCCAGATACTATAGTGGTTTCGGAATGAAACAGGTACGTTCCTACGATCACACATTTTCCCAATCTACTCACAACACTGTAAACAATATGAGGCATCATAAAGCAATATATTTTCACATGGATTTTATTGCAAAACAAAAGAAAAACACGACAGGAAGAGGATCAGGCAGGAAAAGGAACAGCTTTGATTTGGATTCTGATTACAAACTTTAATTTATAGGTCGATTTACCACTCAGAAAATGTTGGGCAAAGTGTGCACAAGGCAAGCATTAAAGATCCCATTCCTGTGTCTGAAATCACACCAATTAGTTATTCTGTTAGAGCTCTTTGAGTTTTCGAGATGGAACAGTTGCGCTAAACAGGTGAGTGCCATCTGGCTGTCGGTCAGATAATACTTCAACATTTCTCTATATTTAAGTAATCCTGCAATTATTAATTTTTTTCTAGCTGGCGTGTGAATTTACTTTATCCCTCATTTCTTCTTCTCTTCATCCTTTTTGTCATCTGGCTTGTTTCCCGTCTGGGAGGCCAGTGAACCCATGGCGTTGCGGATGGCCTCGTTGTTTGGGTCTACACCAGGCAGGTTCTCCAAGACGCTTTGAAGAAACTCTGGGTCTTGCATCACATCATAGTCATCGTCCTCCTATTCAAATAAAGTGCATGATACAATCAAGAGGGAGTAGGGCTTTTTGTGTGGCAAGATACAGCAGGTCTGTGATTTGTACATGTTTAATGAAAAAATTACAAAAAGAATATCAGACTTATGTTGTATAGGTGCTACTTTTCAGCAATTTGTGCTACATTCAATATCCCCTCTGTGGGATTGGACCGCACTAACAAGCCTTTACTCCCTGCGCGGATAAATGGGCATAGGCTGCCCATGAGCAGCTCACCATTCGTTCTCCCTGAGACTGCTTTGGTGGGTTATAACATCTGCAGACAAGGAACACTCAACAAGAATCGCTGTTGTAAAGATGCTACGACCCAATCGTCTAGCTATTATGACTGTGTGTCTGATTTGGTACTCAGCAGCATGGGAGCCCCACAGGGGACATTGCTCTCCCCATTCCTGTCTACACTATTCCCAGCATTCACATACAACACAGGACACTGCTGCCTCCGGAGGATCTCAGATGATTCAGCCATTGTTGGGTAAATAGCAGAGGGGCGCAATCTGAAGTGTAGAGACACCATCCGGGCTTAATTCACTGCCGTGGGGTGAATCACCTTCCGATAAATGCCAGTAAGACGAGGTGGCTGGTCAACATCAATGGTTTGGACACTGAACAGGTGGACTCTTACAAATATCTTTGTGCTCAATTCAACAATAAACTGGACTGGTCAGACAACATAGATGTACTTGACAAGGAGGGCCAAGGTCTCCTTCACATGGTCCTTTTGGGGTGTTCAAGACTCTGTTAAAAAATATTCTATGACACTGAGGTAATATTAGCGATTTTCAAAGAAGCACAGTGAGGGACAGGAAAAGACTCAACAGGCTGGTCAGGACAGTCTAACTCTAGGCTGGTCAGGACAGTCTAGCTCTGTCCTGGACTGTCCCCTGGACTCTGGAGGGAGGAGGATGTTAACCAAGCTGACATCCATCCTGGACAACAGCTCTCAAAATAAAATCAAACTTTATTGTTGTTTTGCCGTACATACAACGCTAGTGCAAGCAGAATGAAGTAGCTTTTCCCGAGGATGTAGAATAACATTCTTAATGAAAACGGAACACTTAATAATACACCCACATCCCTGAGACGTAGTAAGTTAGGTCTCTCTCACCCCATGGAGGAAGCTGCAGAAAGCGACACCCACAATGTAAGAGAATGCTCTTACTTGCTAATTATATATCCCACCCACTGACAGGTGCCGTGGTAACCAGATAATGTTATTCTGACTTCACCTGTTAGTTGCTATAGTGATATGACTAATCTGTGTATATACATGCATGCAGTGCACCCAGACTTTAATAATAATAATAATAATACATTTAATTTATAATGCACTTTACATTTGGATCAAATCTTTACGTGCTACAAAGTAAAAGCAGATAAAAGCATCAATAAAAAAATAAAATAATAACTATATAAAAGCCTGACCAAAAAGCAGCAATGTTAATTAAAGTTATAGGTTCTGCTAAAAAGGAAAGTTTTAAGTCCTTTTTAAAATGTGTCAGTCGTCTGTGGATCCCTCAGATGGTCAGGGATGGCAATCCACAGACGAGGGGCAGCAGAACAGAAGGCCCGATCACCCATGGTGCTGAGCTTAGTCCGGAGAAGGAGGAGGGGGTATGAGTGGGTAGAACGGAGGGATGGTGTTGAGGTCAGTGGGGTGAGTAGTTTTTTCAGGCAGGGGGGGTGCGTTACTATGGATACACTGGTGAGTGAGGAAAGAGATCTTATAATCAATCCTGGTGGAGATGGGAAGCCAATGAAGGGAATGAAGAACGGGGGTGATGTGTTCGAGTTTACGCGCTCTCATCAGGATCCTTGCAGCACTGTTTTGAACATACTGAAGTCTTTGAAGACTTTTATCAGGGATCCCGATGAGAAGTGCGTTACAATAATCCAGTCTGGAGGAGACGAACGCGTGAACCAGCTTTTCAGCATCACTCAAGGTGAGTGCAGAACAGAGTTTAAAAATATTTCTGAGATGGTGAAAGGAGATCTTGCAGATGTGTTTGATGTGGGATCCAAAAGTGAGTTGAGGGTCAAATCTTATGCCGAGGTTGGTGACTGATGAAAAGAGGGGAATGTCGTGACCAGAGAAGGTAATATTGGTTATGGAAGAAGACTGGGTATGATGTGGGGTGCCAATTAAAATAGCTTCGGTTTTGGTGAGGTGGTCCTGGAGGTGGGCAGCAACTACTTTTTCCAGAACTTTGGAGAGGAATGGGAGTTTGGAAATAGGCCTGTAATTAGTAAAAAGTTTTGGATCGAGAGTAGGTTTTTTGAGGAGTGGTCTGATTATGGCGGCTTTTAGGGCAGATGGAATTAAGCCGGCCTGGAGGGATTGGTTTATTACAGTGGTGATCAGGGGACTGATGGAAGAGATGTTAGTTTTCTCTAGGGCTGTAGGAAAGGGGTTGAGGTCACAGGTGGAGGGTTTCATGGTCCTGATGATAGACTCAACCTCCTGCTGTGAAATTTCTGGGAAACACTTTAGAGGCTGGGAGATCTGAAACTGTGAGTAAGCAGACTGGATAGGTAGAGAGGAGGAACCAGAAAGGACAGAACGGATTTAGTCAATTTTTGATTTGAAGAAAGCCAGGAAAATGATTACAGTGGTCTTCTGTAATTTCTGTAATTGGGGGAATTTGTGGTTTAAGGAGATGATTGATAGTGGAAAACAGCTGCTTAAAATCTCCAGGACTGGTTTTGATGATGTTCGAGTAGAACAGTGACCGAGCCTCTCTAAGCGACTTTGAGTAGGCCTTTTGCTGTTCCCGAAAGGGTAGCTTGTGCACAGTGAGACCTGAAGCCTTGAAACGCCGCTCAAGGACACACCCACCTGCCTTCATTTCCCGTAGCTCCCTCGTGAACCAGGGGTCTGAGCGGGAGAAGGTGACTGTTCTAGTTTTTACAGGGGCGTGACGATCCAAGATGCTACTCAGGGATTTATTGTAGAAATCTACTGAGTCATTGGCTGATACAAAGTTGGCAGAAAGAAGATGCTGGGGGTCGACTCTCATGGTTTCTGGGTTGATGTTTTTCAAATTCCTGAAGTAGATTTGACGTTTGGGCTTAGTGAGGGATGACACAAGCAACAATTCCATGGAGATGGCCTTTTGGTCGGACACACCCAGATCGTACACAAGAAGATTGCTGAGAGGGGCAGAGTCAGTGATGACTAGATCCAGAGTGTGTCACATGGGGTGGGTGGGGACATCCACAAGTTACCTGAGATTAAAACAATCCAGTAGTTGGAGAAATTCGGAAGCAAAACGACATGCAGGGGAGTCGACATGTATGTTCATATCTCCAAGTACTAAAATATTGGCAGAGGTTGTGTAAAATGTCGACAAAAGGTTGTACATCTCAGAGATGAAGGCTGGGTTTGGTTTGGGTGGCCGGTAGATTAGAAGTATGGTCATGGAGAAAGGGGGGTTACAATTAAATGCCAGGCATTCAAAAGAAGAGGTCTCTGGCAACGGCAGTGGAGACAAGTCCAAATCACTGCGGTAGATGACAGACAGACCACCACCACCACCAGTGCTGCGGGCTTTCTGGAGGTAACAGTAACCGGCGGGACAGGTCTCATTCAGGACAGAAAAATCATCTGGTTGTTGCCAGGTTTCTGTAAGGCACATAACGTCCAGACACTTCTCCAGGATGTGGTCATGTATGAGGCATGATTTGTTTGTGAGAGATTGTGAATTAAAGAGTTCGATTTTAATACTAGATGGAGCAGGGAGTCTCTGTATTGGCCGAAGAAGACTGAAATCAACTCCACGTTTTCTAACCCGCACAGTGGAGGATTTTATCGAGGAAAGTCCAGTGACAGAAATGGGAAAAGCTCCAGCATTCTGATGACGTGTCTGAGACGCGACAGTGCGCACGTCACACCAAAAGAACGGAATGGAGTTATCTGAGCGGGAGCGGGAGTAAACAAACTTAGAACGGTAACTTCTGTGAATTTAACGGGGCCGGCGAAGGAGTCCAAGTTGTTTCATAACCGATTTGCACAACGGAGTGTTGTAGTTGTTGAAACTTTGCCTTATTGTCTCATAATTAACGTGTGAACCAGTAGAGGAGTCCCCAGTTCAAGAAGTATTTTCACTTAATTTTTCCAAGGCATCCTCTGATTTCCACAATTAATACCCATAGGTGTTTCCACGATAATCTAACAATACTGTAGGTTATGACTGTTGTAGTCATATTTTTATGTTAATTAATCACTGAGGGGACACATTTTATTTAACCCATCCGAAACTAGCACCAGTTGTTGTTATTGTGAGCAAATATGTTTTTTTTGTGTGTGTATCTACTTACCATAAGCACCACACGTGAGAGGGAGCAAAACTGGGTAATAAAAATATTTTCACGCTCACATACTATTTTTTTTTTCTGTTTCTTTTCTTCCAAGAAGAATATTTTTTTCTAATACAGTTGCCAATTTTCTTTTATTTGGTGATTTAATCAGGAAATATAATGTCAGGTCTTTCAAGTCCCCCTTGAATGCCAATGAAACTTGTCTGTGCAAGGAATTAACTGCGCCTTTACTTCCAGTGTCAAACCGGAGAATATATGAGGCGCAGCTGAGCTACATTTTGGAGTTTTATGTCAAACATCATATGATAACTCACCTTAGCAGATTCTGCAGTGTCCATGGCTGCTCCGGTGTCCATTTCTCCATACTCTGGAGAACAAGTGAAAAGAACATTTAGTATGCAATCCAAAACAACATAGATGAAAGAGTGACCATTGAGGATAGCAAAAGAAGAATTTGTATGATCATCAAATGGAAGTCACCTCCTCCAGCGAGAGACATCTGCATGGCATACGCGATCTGCTCCTCCTCCGTCATGCTGCTGAAGTCCGGGAGCACGGCTGCACCGCTCTCAGGCTGAGATACTGACATCTTCAGTAAGGCCTCCTCTGATTCTTTAACATAATAAATCAAAACAAAAGTAAAGGACACATGAGTATCATTCTACTGATTTAAAAAAAGAATAATACTGTCTAAAATTGAAATCAACTATTAGTCAATACTCCAATTACCGTCTGCACTGGGTGTAGGCATGCCAGCCTCAGCTGCAGAAGCAGCAGCAGCTCTGCGGGCCTCCTCCTCCTGTCTCTGTCGCTGCTCCTCCATTGACACACGCAGTGCCTAAGGAAATTCAGACAGCAGAGTAAGAAATAAAGGCAAATGCACAAATGTAATTATACATTCTGATATAGCCTCAAAAGAAGTGATATTCTATTCTACATAAATCACACATTCCCTTATTGCTCTCATTTCTAACACTTCATTTTTAAACTTTATTAGCATTCTAGACAGAGATGGTCTACAGCCTCAGGTTGGTCAGAGGAGCTCATACACATGCATTTGCTATGTGAACATCATCTCACACAACAGTGCTAGCTCAGAAACATCGTAAAGATATTCATATGTCTTGTTTTATTAAAAATGTATGTGATTTTCTCTCTCAGTTCTACATACTGTAACCAATATTTGTATGTATATAGCTTACCAGTGCCAGCTCTGGATCAGCACTAGGATCCACACCAAACTCAAAGTCACTGGCGCCAAGACCTATCATAGAGCCTCCTTCACCAGCCAGGATGGGAGAGGACAGCAGCGCATCAGCCAGGCTTGGCCCTGGAGGCACTGTGACCAAGTGGGACCCTGTCCCTTCCTTCCCATTCAAAGTATTGATAAAAGCAGTAAGCTTCTCTGTGTTCAACTCCTGAATGAATAGTTGGAAGCAAAAGGGAAGGCCCATTGAAAACCAAAATATATCAAAAGGGAGAACATGTGGACATTAAGAAAATGCCTTACTACCATTTAATATGCCTTACATCAGTATTAGCTAAATGAAACCATGTGTTTCTCACCTCCTCCCCAAAGTTGATAATATCGACATTCACTTTCTCTTTTTTCAAGCGCTTTGCCAGTTTCACAAGCTGCAGAATGAGCAGGTTGGGGCAGAAACAGGAAGAGATGATTACTAGTACATCGATACATTGACGAGACGAGATTGTTTAGCTATCCAAAGGAGAATAGAATTTCCCTCTGAAGTTTGACATCAGACGTTGTGCCACTCCAAACTCACATCTTTTTCATTATCTTCCACGGGACTCCCAACAAAGGCAATGATCCTCATCTTGTGGTTTTTTCCTTGTCTGTGTTTAAGGGCCAGCTGTATAGGGAAAAAGAGCAAAATATGGTAAATAAAAAAACTGCGGCTTTTTTAAATCAAAAAATACCCAAGTATAACACAAAACTATTGTTTAAAGTTTGATACAAATGGATAAAGACAGAATTATTACACACATGAGCCACTCTAATGCCTGTGCAAAAGCAGATATTTCCTTTGGGTTGGACAGCATGGAGTTTGGACAGGATGCGGCCAGAATCTGGTGTCAGTGTTGTTAGGACTTCACAATTACTGCACAAGAAAACAAAAACAAACTACCAAGTTATGAACCATAGTCAGGAATGCAAAGTAACATTACTTTCGATCGATAGAAACTAAAGTGTTGATTAATGGGATGGGAGCTTACTTTGCCATAGTGATGAGACCCACGTTGTTTTCTGGATTGCTTCGAGTTTTAGAGTGACAAACAATGTTGACAGCATCCTGTTGAGCTTGTAGCCTCGTTGGTAGAAAGTCTCCATTTCTCATATATTCACTGTTGTCCACACTGTAGTGAAAACAATGAATCGGTTTGACGATGCTACCGCTAACAGTAGCGAGAAACTGGTATACTATTCCAATATTAACCCACACCTTATCCTAAAAGCCAGTTGCATTAAAATTAAATATTTCCTCAACTTAACCAGTGGCTTCCTTGGAATGAGTCACATATTTAGGGTTCAATGTGGTTAATAGCTAGCTTCTACTAAAAAAAAAAAAACAGTATTAGCCCAGCTTGCTAACGTTAGCTCTATAACACCACATAAGCCACTGGTCGAAACAATAAAATAACAAAATATGCCTGCTTATAACTGAAAAACGCAAGAAAAGACTGTTTTGAAGAACGTTAAGGATTGTGCTTGTGAGCAGTAAATCTCAACATATATATTGTTTTATCACTCCTAGTATAAGCTAACTTTAGCTACGATGACTCAGCCTGACGACCCTTCGTCAGCCAGCTATCGTTCAATTTCCTGCCTGCTACCATGATAATTACTGACAACTTCCGATCTGTGAACTATATATTCAAATAATTATATACGGTGTCTTTTTTTTCGATCTACTAACAAAGAACCAATACAAAAAGGATAAAACGATTGTGTTCTTACCAAACCATAGTACTTTCCAGCCCCATTTTGAAAACTTCTTGATGCGTTCTGTGGTGACCTTACAAACTCGTAGGCAATTGGACACTACTGAGCAAGATGAAACCTGATTGGTCAGATTTTCTCCCAGTAGTGTTGACAGAGTACATCCACAGTACAGTAATAATAGAATAAAATGAAAGTAGAATAGAATAGAAAAGTTTACCTTAAATGTCAATATGCATTATATAATGAAATTAAAGAGCAGTACCTGTAGGTGCCCGAGATGAGGCCCTAAATAGGGGATAAAAACACTGTAACACCAGATCACAACTAATTTGGACAGCTTTGGCTTAGTTTTTAGTGAATTTTTAATTTCTCAAATGATTTTTTTTTTACCTCCCCAGATTCCTCACACTCATATTAGTGACAGGTATCTGACAGCAGTGTTAAAGATCTGTACCATTACCTTATTTTTACAACAGGCCTGCTGGTGAACAGCTGTAAATATCACTATAATACCTGTTCCTTATATACATTAATATAATAGTGATCTAGGGGTTCATTTCTTGGATTGTTTCCTGTGACTAATTTTTGTCCGGCTGACGGGAAAGATGATAAAACAATATTTAATTGAAGCATTTTCAATTTACTTTACTGCTTTTCTCCATATTTGACTTTGTTCACCACTGCTGACAAACATCAACGTGATTTGATTTTCTGCAAGTTCCTTTTCGGAGTTCTGATCCATTTCCTGATATTTTCACTCAGTTTATTGTATTAGAATAAAAAATTATAACAAATAATATAATAACGATCCATAAACCAGTTGAGCTTTATTAGTATGCAACATTGCAAAGATGTAGTCGAACAAGAAGTATGAAAGGGATTGCTATATCTTTATTAGTAGTAAATACATCATGTCATCTAATTGTATTACACTCACATGGCATTTTAAAATGAAGTATAATCAAATAAGCACAAGCCCATTTTCATGACTTCAAATACAATTCTATAGAAACATCATGACCCAAAAAGGAAACGAGAACCTATCTAAATATATATTTTGTGAAAAGGCATTGTTGTGATTCTTGCACATCAAAGTGTACACTTTATTTTATATATATTCATTTATACTGTATAATACAAAAGAGTATAAATTGACACGTTATATGGAAAAAAAAGTTTGATTAAACAGTTAAAATACCTACAAAACCATCAGAAAAAAGAACAGAGCAATTCATTTTTTTTTAGTATTTGTTTTGCTAGTGAAATGTACATTTTCCATAAATCATCACCGTTAATAAACATTAAGAAAACAGAAACACAGTCAACAATAAATAGTATAATACATACGGCTATTTACATGTTTGGTTCACAGGCTGCTTTGGTACCTGGTTTTACAATAAGGCACCGTTTCAGCTAAAATACTGAATATTTCTATAACAGCCAAGAGAATAAATTAAGATCTACAAACCATTGGCAGGATAAAGGATAGAGTCAATTAGTTAAGGAATCTGGAGTGAACAAAGTCTTTGGTCGCATTATTGGAGCGTCATTCATATTAAAGACTGTATCTTCATTCTCTCGGACTAATATCCATTGTTGAAAGATTTTTCAATATCAAAAAATTCGGCATAACTCTGCAACTTAAAGTGACTCCAGAATAAATTTGTGTTAAAACATTGCACACCAATTTCGAGCTCTAAAAAAAACAACTTGAGTAGAGCCTTAAAATCTATTTATACCGGGGGCACTTTAAGTAAAGAGGACTTTTACACCCGAGGCATACATTATCATGGTTTCATAGTGAAAAAATAGCAACTATAAAGTACACAGTAGTTCAGTTCTGTCTCAATCTCGCCGACTGATTGGCAACACAATACTTGACATGGCAATTCAGGATAACTGGTCTGAAAAACGGGCTCAGATAACCCCTGGTTTAACCCAAATCAATAAATGCAACACAAGCAATTGAACTAAATCTCCTAAAATCAACGGGTTGTCTCTAACAGGAAACTGCAGTAAAAATGTTAAATCGACATTAGAGTGAATGCTACCAGTTTAGAAGGAATATTTTTGGTGAAACAGTAAATGCATCACTGAGCAGCATTTTTTTGTTTGTTATTATACATCATAGTGAAAACACTGGGTTTCATATGTGGTTGGCCCAGAATGGAAGGTAGTTGAATAACAAAGTTTAAACTTGAGTTTAAGCAGCTTAAAAGTGCAGCAAATAGTGGAAAAGTGTGTGTATGTTGTAAAATTTACTATCCAAAATCAATTAATGATGTAGATCTGTGCAGGAAGTTACTCTTATGAACACCGTGTATAACGGTGGTAATAACTTGAGTCCAACACTCACGTGTATGTGTTAAAGGTTAATCATCTAAATACAGGGTTGTCTATGAATAGGCATGTGAGCTGTGGAGTGAATACTTTGGTAGTAGATGACTCTTAAATGTAAATAATGTGATGTGGGCGGAGCCTCTCTCAGCCGACGTTGGCTTAGAGGCAGAGGACACCCTAACGGAGATAAACAGCCTCTCACGCTCACGTTAGGTGAATTGGGGAGTCACCAATTCACCTATATTACATGTTTTTCGGACTGTGGGAGGAAACGGCACGCAAACACAGGGAGAACATGTGAAATCCATACACAGAAAAAAAGGCCCAGGTCGGAGGTGGATTTCAACACGCAACCCCCTTGCTGCGAGGCAACCGTGCTGCCCACTGCGCAAAAGTATTGCACCGTTTCATACGAAAGGATCCGAAAGTCTTAAAAACGTGCGAGCCCCACATTGGTATTAGTATAAAAAGGAGTGTTTTGGGATAAGATCAGTAGGACATTCTGCCCACAAGGACCAACGATAAAACCTAAAGGTGTAAAACAAAAACAAAAAAAATGGATCAACGCGTTAATCCGGATTTTCTCCAAAATTCATTGTTACCTTCTCCGGAACTTTTTTTTAAGTACGAAAATGCTGAAAAAGGACGGATCTTGTGCTGAAGGAAATGATCCAACCTTGTATCAGGGCACACTCAGAGGCTGGCGGCTTTCTTCTTTGGCACATTCCTCACTCGTTCTCCCATGTTTGATAGTCGGCAGTCAGGCAGCTCATGTGTTACCGACACAAACATTCCAAAAGGACATAACGGTTCAACCATTCAACGTGTTGGAATCGTTGCTCTGGAAGGCTTCTTTGCCTCTGACGCCTCTGCTCTTGAAAAGGTTGAAGGCCAAATGACACTCAGCGGTTATGTGAACAGAACTCGTGGACATGGCAACTTGGAACACGGGCTCCAGGTTCAGCCGAACTGACCGACCCATTAGTCTGGATCATGGCACAGACGCCAGATTAGGGTCCGACGATAAATCGTAAGACAATGGCGATATCGGTTGACGAGTCTTGCAATCGTACGATGATTGTGCAGCCTTTTCATTCAGGGCACCAGCCCCATCAAAGAGATCCTACTTTCTCTCTCGACAGACCCGGCCCGATTTAAAGCAGCACAAACTGAAAGTAACAGCGAGGGCAAAAGAGAGAACAGCGGAGAGTTGTTGGCCAACGTGAGGGAGAAAACAAAAAATAAGACATAAAAAGGACCGATTCAATCCAGATGGAACTGAAAAACTGTATGTGATGGATGAATCTTGTTCATCGTCCAGAGTGTGTTGGTACAAAACAGAACTGTCTTTAGAAAAATAAATCCTTTCATTTAAAAAACTCTAACATGGGTTTGTGTGGAGCATCAAAATCAAACGTAGAGCAGACGGGATGCCCTACATCCTGGTACTTTGGGTTTTGAGACGAGGAGACCGTACACGTTGGATCAGGTTCAGGAACGAGCTAATCCCGCTTAGATTTTACCTACAGTGTTGAATCACCACAACATTTACGCAACTGCATTTACTAGTGTTGGAACCGACGCGCTCACGCCGCTGGGAGATTTCAGAATCACTGTGAGATTTCAAAATCAAAGTGCAAACACTACGACAGCAACAACAACAAACCCCAGCCCACTTAGTGTTGCTGAAAAACAAACGTTTTCTCCTTGGATCACACCAACGGCGGGGAGTTGTAACATCTCCTCCACGCTCTTAACTTAGTCCAGTTTTTCTGAAGCTCTTTCTAGTCCATGTCTCCTCCTTGTGTCTAAACCTGCAAACCAAAGGAAACAGAACTGGTTTAAAAAAACGCAAGAAGACAAAGAACATTTTGTTTAACATAAAGGGCATTTATTTGTTTACCTCGGTTACAAATTCGCCGAGCGAGATCACGTGCTCAGCACCAGAACTTTCCACAGTGGTTCTGAAAACAACAAGTAATTATTTCATTATTTAAAAAAAAGAAAAGAAAATGTGATTACCTCAGGTACAGTTTCTCAATATTCAACAAGACAAATTTATTTTTTTTAATTTACCCAATAAAGATCATGAAGGCCAAAGATATTCAGGCTACTATTATATTTTAAAAAGAAGCGCAAACTATCCCCCCAAAAGTGATTAAGATGATAGTTGATAATAAACCTCTTGGTTTAAGTTAATTGTATTAAGTTACCTCTTGGTTTAAGTTAATACTATTTAGTTACATCTTGGTTTAAGTTAATAGTATTTAGTTACATCTTGGTTTAAGTTAATAGTATTTAGTTACCTCTTGGTTTAAGTTAATAGTACTTAGTTACCTCTTGGTTTAAGTTAATAGTATTTAGTTACCTCTTGGTTTAAGTTAATAGTATTTAGTTACATCTTGGTTTAAGTTAATAGTATTTAGTTACCTCTTGGTTTAAGTTAATAGTATTTAGTTACCTCTTGGTTTAAGTTCATTGTATTTAGTAACGTCTTGGTTTATTTTAATAGTATTTAGTTACCTCTTGGTTTATGTTAATAGTATTTAGTGACCTCTTGGTTTATGTTAATTGTATTTAGTTACCTCTTGGTTTATGTTAATAGTATTTAGTGACCTCTTGGTTTAAGTTAATAGTATTTAGTTACCTCTTGGTTTATGTTAATTGTATTTTTAAAGCCCAGTGTCACTAATCACAATTTGATAGAGGAGCATTTCAGTGAGTTGTTCATCCACTCGTCAACAATCGAAAAAACCACTTCAGTTATTCAACCGTTCAGTTTTTGTGTCATACA
Organism: Lophius americanus; assembly: GCA_037951165.1. Classification (NCBI taxonomy): domain Eukaryota; kingdom Metazoa; phylum Chordata; class Actinopteri; order Lophiiformes; family Lophiidae; genus Lophius; species Lophius americanus. Next base: position 289,685 of record JBBDHG010000018.1, read on the forward strand.
GAAACTCACTGATATTAAAGTACTCAAACAAAAACATATACATGTCATATTTAAAAAACTGAAAAGAGGGTAATTGGTTCCCCATTAGGGCAGATTTAAGAGGAGGGGGAGGAGGGGGAGGAGAGGGAGGAGGGGGAGGAGGGGACGCCGGCGACCGCCTCCATTGTGGAAACCTTTCTGTTTCATTTGAATAGTTTGTGAGTAAAACTGGTGATAGGTAAGAAAACACACTTTGATTTGAATGTTTGTCAACTGTCATGATTCTCTTGCACACACTTATAAGATATTTGAACTAGAAGTCATTGGCACCAATAAGATTAGTTAACATGCATATTCCACTGAGGGTCGTCTCACCTCTTGGTGGCGCTGTGCTCCTGGTCTTTGCTCATCGTTCTGCTCACATTTTCTCCCACTGGGCCGCTGCTTTCCAAATGGTACCGCGCACTTAAGGGCAAAGATCCCGGTATTCCCAAGGAGGAGACTTCCGCCGTTTCAGCAGTGCTGCCAACAGCACGGCTGGGTGGTAAGGTGTTTGGGAGGAGGTCAGGGCGACCTGAATGCATGGCTGGGTGGAAGAGGAGGAGACACTGTTAACACCGTCTTGTGAAAGAAGCCCGTTACAGCATGCCAGAAGACCGGATCTCTGACGCCATCAGCCAAATCCATCAGTCTTCCCTCGTTTTGCACCCCGTCTGAAACCTGACATCCTGTTTACGATTCTTACCACCGTCTTCCTCAGTGTCCTCTTTGTTCTCAGCGCTGACTTGATGTTGGAGTAAATGGTGCTGGCTGTTGCCGCCGGCTTGGATCGAAAGGAAAGGCCCAGAGGCAGCCGTCTTTTTCAAAGGGCCGTTTGTGACGGCGCGCCGCTTCTTGGATGGAGATGTTTTTACTGGGTACGAGAGGAAGAGTGGAAATTAAGAGGTCGTAAAGCCCCAAAAATGGTTTGAGTTCAATAAGACGGTGGTTTTCCAATAAACAAGAGTGTCTTTTTTAAATTCTGGTTCACACCATGCAGACAAAGAATGTGTAGTTCCTACAATACAAGATACAAAATATACATACACAGGATCTTCTTGAAGACCACATTGGACATGAACCTCTCAAATCGCTCCGCGTAGAAACTTGGTCTGTGAACTGACACGCTATCCTAGAGATAGGGAACATTTACAGGAATTACAGGCATATATTTGAATTTAGAACCGAATGAACAGAGTAGTAGCGTGAACACGTCTTACGCCATCGTAAAGGAGAGCTTTCCACGAGTGTTCCAGCTTCTTTATTAATCTGGGGGGTAAAAAACAACACACACACAGAGCCCGGATCACTTAGATGTTTCCCCACACAATTATTTGACGTTTACCATTCAGAGCAGAAGACTTTATTATTCTAACAATAATTGGAGAAGAGACGCCTGAAACTATGCTTGTACAGTTTATTCAACTTTGTGTGCATCTCTTACTGAATCATAAACGCACTCTGTCAATCCTCTCATACCAACGGAACCACTGACAACCTAACCTCAGTCTGATGTGGGACGTGTTTTATGTGTGACTGCACTTTATTCCTACATTTGACCAGTATTTATCTATTATTTCTCAATTTTTCATTTTTATCTTATCTATGTAATATATATATATATACATAGATTTTCTATGTATATGAAGGTGTATATTTGTCTATACATACATTTTGTAACCTTTAGAATGTCTGTGTGTGCGTGTGCGTGTGTGTGTTGGTATGTCTATGTGTGTTGGTATGTCTATGTGTGTTGGTATGTCTATGTGTGTGTGTCTATGTGTGTGTGCGTCTATGTGTGTGTGTCTATGTGTGTGTGTCTATGTGTGTGTGTCTATGCGTGGGTTATAGCCCGTTTCCGTCTGTGTGTCATTCTGTCTGTGTGTGGGGGTAGGTGTGTCTGAGTGTGTGCGGGTATGTCTGTGTGTGGTTGTCCGTCTGTGTGTGGGTCTGTCTGTGTGTGTGTTGGTCTGTTTGTGTGTGTGTGTGTGGGTCTATCTGTGTGTATGTTGGTCTTTCTGTGGTTGTGTGGGTCTGTCTATGTGTGTGTGTCTATGTGTGGGTTATAACCTGTGTCTGTCTGTGTGTGAGTCTGTCTGTGTGTGTGTGGGTCTGTCTGTGTGTGTGTGTCTATGTGTGGGTTATAACCTGTGTCTGTCTGTGTGTGAGTCTGTCTGTGTGTGTGTGGGTCTGTCTGTGTGTGTGTGTGTGTGTGGGTCTGTCTGTGTGTGTGTGTGTGTGTGTGGGTCTGTCTGTGTGTGTGTGTGTGGGTCTGTCTGTGTGTGTGTGTCTATGTGTGGGTTATAACCTGTGTCTGTCTGTGTGTGAGTCTGTCTGTGTGTGTGTGGGTCTGTCTGTGTGTGTGTGTGTGTGGGTCTGTCTGTGTGTGTGTGTGGGGGGGTCTGTCTGTGTGTGTGTGTGTGTGTGGGTCTGTCTGTGTGTGTGTGTGTGGGTCTGTCTGTGTGTGTGTGTGTGGGTCTGTCTCTGTGTGTGTGTGTGTGTGTGTGTTGGTATCTCTGTGTGTTGGTATCTCTGTGTGTTGGTATCTCTGTGTGTTGGTATCTCTGTGTGTGGTTCTGTCTATGTGTCCGTCTGTGTGTGTGTGTGTAGGGGTAGGTGTGTGTGTGTGTGCATGTCCCTGTCTGTGTCTGTCTGTCTGTCTGTCTTTCTGTGTTTGTCTGTCTGTCTTTCTGTGTTTGTCTGTCTGTCTGTGTTTGTTTTTCTGTCTTTCTGTGTCTGTTTCTGTCCGTCTGTGTGTGTGTGGGTTTGTCTGTGTGTGGGGGTAGGTGTGTGTGTGTGTGTGTGTGTGCATATCCCTGTCTGTGTCTGTCTTTCTGTGTCTGTCTGTCTGTCTGTGTTTGTTTGTCTGCGACTCAGATTCTTGCAGCTGTGGAGGTGAAGTGGGTCATAAACCGATAACAGAGTAATAATCGGAGCTCCTCCTGTCTACATGGTGAAGGTTCTTCAGTGCCGGCACTTATTGCTGCCAGACTTTTGCGATAGTCTGTGACTGGGAGGAAAACTGTTAAGTGTTATACAACTATAATTTACAATTTGGTAGAAAGGATCAACAGCTGATCGGGTTGCTTCCTGGTTCCTGGTTCCTGGACTTGTGTTTTGTGCCAGGGCGCCTGTGGTGCTCTGCACCCCGAATGTTCTGGCTATACTATCTGGCCTCTGCTGGACTCTGAAGGGGTCCCTTTGCACCGGTGGGTGTCTTGCTTCTTGATCCTGGCCCAACACACTCGCATCAACTATCACCACTCTGCGTTTGGTTCTCTGGACTCTTTGGGCTCGGGCTGACGAATGGAACATAAATACACTAGAGCGCTCGTTGATGTCACTGCCTGTCTTTCCTTCTTTCTTTCTCTCGTCTCGTGTCTGTGTTTCACACCAGTTGGATCACGCCCTCTTTGATAAAATATGTATTAGATCCAAATTTAATATAATAAACTCGTCTCTCAAAGAGGGCGGGTGCAGGTCGTACTCACACACCCTCAGATAAAAAACAAAACACCCTTATCTGCTGCAAGATCAAAGTGCATGTATTTGTCAGAAATGGTTAAATATACGTGCAGATTGTTTGGGGGGAAGAAAACCGCTTGTCCACACGAGGCATTTCATCGTGAGTGTGGTTTCTGAATGCTCCGAAAGCCCTGCTGTCCTACAGTCAGTGAAGCAGCAGCCTGATCGCGTCAGGTTTGGACAGTCGGAGCTCTGAAGCTGTTGACGTGCTGCTTTTTGCCCCGTAGGCCACGCAAACTTTGTGTAAATATCACTAATTAAACAAGAGGCTTTAAGATATTTCCCAGCGTGGTGTTAGTGGTGTTTACCGGTATGACTGCAGGATGTCTATGATTCCAATATACACCAGCAGCCGCTCGCCTTTTGAGTTTCGTGCTGGGATTCCTCCGGTTCTGTAAAATTGAACAGAATTGTGTCATACTATTTGATGCTTAAACGTCCTATTAAACGTTGTTTGTGATGAAACATCTCTTGACACTGTAATAGAAATAATAATAAAGTAAAATAGAATTAAAAAAAGTCTGTATAATGTAGGATAAAACAACGGCACAGTGTTTTACTGTGAAAGATACAGAGTTCAAAACATTACAGTAACAGAAATATGATGTAAACCTGTTTAGATAAAACATCAGAAACTAGAATAAATTCACACGATACATAAATGATAAAATATGAATTAATAAAGAAATAGAAAATGTACTCGGGCATATTTGTTTCCGTACTCTGTAGATGTTCCGCATTACTTATTCTAGTAAAAAACAACAACTGTATAACGGCTACAGTAAGATCCCATAAATAAAAAACACTTGATAACTTTATTTTTTTACAGTCAGATTATGTTGAAAACAGAATTTAAAGCGAAACTACAAACTTTTGATGAAATAACAGAAAAGCCAAATAATGTCACAAGCCAGAAGTTACCGTTAAAGAACTATTCTGTCTAAATGATGGAATAAAACTTTACTTGCTTTGTCATTTATATGAATATTTACAGTAAAAAAAAAACATTTAGCAAGAAATTCCCTTCATTTCTGTAATTTACTGTAATTTTATTTAATGTCATTGTAAAGATGTTTACGGTACCTATTTTCTGCGGTAATTTAACTTCATGTCTTTCAACACAGTCAAAATAATTTTTAGGCTAAAATTATAGCAACCGCAGCTGCTGATATTTTACCGTAACTTCTATGGATTATTTCTTTTTCGGGTCACACTCACTTGTCCCCTGTGTCCACTTCTCCCATGCTTCCGTCCTCGGCCTGGATGGCCTCGATGGCCGTACTGTACAACGACTTCTGAACCTGCGGCCTCCTTTGGTCGGCGCCTCCAGCCACCACCTCTTCGCTGGCCTGCTCTCGACGGGCCTGATCCAGGTTGTGGACCCCCACCAGCAGGCTGTAATCCATTATCTTAAAACTTTGCAGAAGCTAAATGGAGATCAAAGAACATCGATAACGTCAGAGCGGTGATTAGAGGCAGACATGTTTAAAAAAAAAGGCTGCGTCATTCTACCGCCCTTACCAGACAGTCTCTGTGAATGGTTTTGCAAACGCCGTTGAACTTGCTGCCCTCCATTAGAAGCCCCTCAGGCATGTTCTGCATGAAGTCCAGGTCCTTGTATGTCGGCACCTTCTTCTCTCTCTCTTTGGCCGAGACTTGCCGCTTGTAGGTGGAGCCCTTCAGATCGTACTTGAGGTGCATTCGAACGTAGCTCGGGAGCAAATTGTTCATGACCGCAATGCGGATGTTCTTACCCGCCGCCTGGACGCAGTAGAGGCCGTAAAACTTTGGTAATAAGGTCCGCTTGTTCTGGTTCAGGTTCTGGAGGAGGATAGAGGAATTGGAAGAAGGGAAGAAAGAGTGATTGAAATAAAATGAGAACAAGTATCTTTATAAAGTGAAACGAGTGATTATTTATTGGGTCTATTAAAAACTGTTTATACACTGTCTAACGAAAAGCTATTTGGTTTTCTTTGATACATGACGAAGAAAAGAAAGTCCAAACTTCGGTGAAAAAATCTGTGAATTTATTAATCCATTGGTTCTCAAACTCGTTTTTTACGAACGGGTCACTTTTGAATAATTTGTTTTAGCCGAGTATCGCTTAGTCAGCAAAAAAAATATTAGATAGGAAGAGATTTCTTTTCAAGAGACATGCAATTATTATTAATGCTCTGCCCTGTGCCATCAGTGCCTGATTGATCAAAAAATGAAAAAAATAAAAGAGAAAAAGTTCACAATCCATCATTTCTTTGTGACAAACTCATATTTTTTATCATCGTGCAGTTAGAACGAAACACCACGATGAAAACGAGTTTCCTTTTTCTCGTTAGATCTTCAGTGCACAGCTGCAACGTTTCAACCACAAACTCTTGTCGTAGTTAATGTCGGATCTAATGTGAAACAACATTCGGTTTGTTTTGTTTTTTAATGACAAGGAAACGCCAAAACGCACTTTATTTGTCTGCTTGAAAGTAGATAAAACGTGTCTTCTTCCATACCAGGTCTCCTCGTCTTCGGGTCGTTAAATGTAAGGATTGTTTTATGTTTTAACTTGGAGGAGTGGCTGTTTATTCCAACTCCATGCATTTTCTCATTTATAAGGTTTAAAGCCAGTTATTTTAAAATGTGAATTGAACAGCTTTTGTGTGGGACCTTCTGGGCGTTGTGAACACGTTGCCATGGCGACAATATGATAGTTTGCGAGAGGGTGGCTTTGAGGGTCCCTTGTTAACACATCCGTTGTCTTGTGGCTTTTGCAGATTGTTTTTCTTAGTGGGTTTCGATGTGGCTTTGATGAAGATGTTTTGGTTATTTGCTTCATGCACATGTTGTCAAATTGATGGTTGCAGTGGTTTCCCCCCCGTCAGCCACCGTATGATTTCCCTACGCTGTATTGGGTTTATTGCACCTTTATCCTTTGCGCCACTAAACCGTCCCTTTTATTCTATATTCACAGTACGGGCCTATTTTTGTTTTCAATTCTTTTTTCAGATTATAAATGGACTGTTTTTATAACCACCTGCTTTGCACCAAGATATCAGGTCAAATTCATTCTAAGTCTGCCTTACTTGGCAATGACCGGTTTTCTGATTCTGATTCTGATGGTTTGAATAACGTGGGTCTCCGGGGTAAAAGTTTGTGAGCCGCCGCTCTAGATGTCACCTTGTCGTTAAACTTTGAATTCTAATCGTACCATGAAGTATCCTGGAAGCAGTTTCTGCAGAAATTCAGCCTCTTTGTGCTGCACCGTCTTGATGATGAACTCGTCGTCTTTGGAGAGGTAAAAGAGGGATCCACTGGCGCCGGGGTTCGAGAGCTCGATCAGCGGTTCACTACACAGAGAGGACTGGAAGCACACAGGGTGATATTACACATAATATCTACATATATATATATATATACAGTATAATTAGATTTCACAGTGGGGAAAGTGGGTCAAAATATTAGCATGCTGCTATTTCCCACTTCCCTATTTTCCACTCTTTGCAGTTCCTCAATTTGCTCATTTTTTTCTCACAGTTAAGCTCCACCCCTTTCTGCACAGCTTTGCACTGACAACATTTTGCCCTGTGAAAGTAAAACATAGACTGAGCAAAAACAAAGAATACCATGTAGTCGCCGGGCTGGATTCCAAACATCTCCCTGAAGTAGCGAAAGGCGATCGGGGCGTAGGTTTTGAACCTGAAGTCTCCGTAGTGGTGGGCGGGTGTCAGGTAACTGCCCTCACTGCCGGTCAAGAAGAGGGAAGGCAGATGATTCAACCACATTTCAACAGGACTCAACAATGTGCAACACAAAGAGGAAATGCATCATACATTTCACTACATCCCCTTCTTCCATTCAGTTTTAAGACAAACCTGGGGAAGAAGATGCTTTCCACAACTTCAAAGTCCTGCAGCAGAACATCTCTCTCGGGTTTCTGGCTTAAGCTGCCCACCGTGTACGTGATGCCCAGCTGGATGGCGCCTTTGAGCACCGACGATGTCGTCTGGAAGACGCATCAAACTTGTCAGGATGTGAATGAAGTTTCCATCTGACCGTATGATTCATGAACACAATATGAATCCTGAACTATTTTGAATGAAAACAAATAAAACAGATTTGATAGCTTTGGGTTTTTGGGACGACCGGCTAGAAAGAAAATCAGCGCTGGCTTTTTGGGAATCGTGACGCACACTTTCTCAGTCTGAACAAAGATATAAATGGCAGATTTATAGATGATGAACAGCTGCCCCAGGAGAGAGAATGTAAATGTATATCAGCCACCTTCTTGTACGTCGTCTCCCCGGTGGAATCTATTCCCCGGTGGCCGATAGTTCTTTTCATGTTCTGAGACATGCTGGTGCTGGGACTCTGTGGAGAGCAGAATATAGAGGTAAGTGACTCAAAGCAAAAAAACTCTGGGCTAAACGCAAACATGCTCAAGATCAAAAACGGAAGGAAGAAAGGGTGTGTCAGCGCAATTCTTGCTCCTTTTTTAACCGTCTCAGATGAATGTAATGATGAACTTGTTACACATTTCCTCTACAGAAAGATCCGATGTGACTCACGTCCACAGAAGCGTTCGCCCGAGTCCCGGCGGAATCTGGAGGAAAAACAATCAAATAGACAAAAAAGTTTTAGAAGAACTGCAAAAGGCCAAACAAACATCAGAGAAAAGCCTGATCCACTTTCACATTTGATTCATTAGAAACAGGAGCATCAACGTTAACCCTTTAATTCATCTAGAGATATGAACACAGTGACTCAAATCACCAGATTTCACCCTAATGTCCTCCAACAACTCCCATGAACGTGAAGGAGTGAAGAGACATGCCAGTCTGTTTAGATGTAGACATAGATAGATAGATGTAGAGATAAATGTAGAGATAGATAGATGTAGAGACAGATAGATGTAGAGATAGATAGATGTAGAGATAGATAGATATAGAGATAAATGTAGAGATAGATAGATATAGAGATAAATGTAGAGATAGATAGATAGATGTAGAGATAAATGTAGAGATAGATGTAGAGATAGATAGATAGATAGATGTAGAGATAGATAGATAGATGTAGAAATAAATATAGAGATAGATAGATGTAGAGATAGATAGATAGATGTAGAGATAGATGTAGAGATAGATAGATAGATGTAGAGATAAATGTATACATAGATGAATGTAGAGATAGATAGATGTAGAGATAGATGTATACATAGATAGATGTAGAGATAGATAGATGTAGAGATAAATGTATACATAGATAGATGTAGAGATAGATGTAGAGATAGATAGATGTAGAGATAGATAGATGTAGAGATAGATAGATGTAGAGATAGATAGATATAGAGATAAATGTAGAGATAGATAGATAGATGTAGAGATAAATGTAGAGATAGATGTAGAGATAGATAGATAGATGTAGAGATAGATAGATAGATGTAGAGATAAATGTAGAGATAGATGTAGAGATAGATAGATAAATGTAGAGATAGATAGATAGATGTAGAGATAAATGTAGAGATAGATGTAGAGATAGATAGATAGATGTAGAGATAGATAGATAGATGTAGAGATAAATGTAGAGATAGATAGATGTAGAGATAGATAGATAGATGTAGAGATAGATGTAGAGATAGATAGATAGATGTAGAGATAGATAGATGTAGAGATAGATGTAGAGATAGATAGATAGATGTAGAGATAGATGTGTACATAGATAGATGTAGAGATACATATATACATAGATGGATGTAGAGATAAATGTATACATAGATGAATGTAGAGATAGATAGATGTAGAGATAGATAGATGTAGAGATAGATAGATGTAGAGATAGATGTATACATAGATAGATGTAGAGATACATATATACATAGATGGATGTAGAGATAAATGTAGAGATAGATAGATGTAGAGATAAATGTAGAGATAGATAGATGTAGAGATAGATAGATGTAGAGATAGATAGATGTAGAGATAGATGTATACATAGATAGATGTAGAGATACATATATACATAGATGGATGTAGAGATAAATGTAGAGATAGATAGATGTAGAGATAAATGTAGAGATAGATAGATGTAGAGATAGATAGATGTAGAGATAGATAGATGTAGAGATAGATAGATATAGAGATAAATGTAGAGATAGATAGATAGATGTAGAGATAAATGTATACATAGATGAATGTATACATAGATAGATGTAGAGATAGATAGATGTAGAGATAAATGTATACATAGATAGATGTAGAGATAGATGTAGAGATAGATAGATGTAGAGATAAATGTATACATAGATAGATGTAGAGATAGATGTAGAGATAGATAGATGTAGAGATAGATAGATGTAGAGATAGATAGATGTAGAGATAGATAGATATAGAGATAAATGTAGAGATAGATAGATAGATGTAGAGATAGATGTAGAGATAGATAGATAGATGTAGAGATAGATGTAGAGATAGATAGATAGATGTAGAGATAAATGTAGAGATAGATAGATAGATGTAGAGATAAATGTATACATAGATAGATAGATGTAGAGATAGATAGATGTAGAGATAGATAGATAGATGTAGAGATAAATGTAGAGATAGATAGATAGATGTAGAGATAGATGTAGAGATAGATAGATAGATGTAGAGATAGATGTAGAGATAGATAGATAGATGTAGAGATAGATGTAGAGATAGATAGATGTAGAGATAAATGTATACATAGATAGATGTAGAGATAGATGTAGAGATAGATAGATGTAGAGATAGATAGATGTAGAGATAGATAGATATAGAGATAAATGTAGAGATAGATAGATAGATGTAGAGATAGATAGATAGATGTAGAGATAGATAGATGTAGAGATAGATAGATATAGAGATAAATGTAGAGATAGATAGATAGATGTAGAGATAGATAGATAGATGTAGAGATAGATGTAGAGATAGATAGATAGATAGATGTAGAGATAGATAGATAGATGTAGAAATAAATATAGAGATAGATAGATGTAGAGATAGATAGATAGATGTAGAGATAGATGTAGAGATAGATAGATAGATGTAGAGATAAATGTAGAGATAGATAGATAGATGTAGAGATAAATGTATACATAGATAGATAGATGTAGAGATAGATAGATGTAGAGATAGATAGATAGATGTAGAGATAAATGTAGAGATAGATAGATAGATAGATGTAGAGATAGATGTAGAGATAGATAGATAGATGTAGAGATAGATGTAGAGATAGATAGATAGATGTAGAGATAAATGTATACATAGATGAATGTAGAGATAGATAGATGTAGAGATAGATGTGTACATAGATAGATGTAGAGATAGATGTGTACATAGATAGATGTAGAGATAGATGTGTACATAGATAGATGTAGAGATAAATGTGTACATAGATAGATGTAGAGATAGATGTATACATAGATAGATGTAGAGATAAATGTATACATAGATAGATGTAGAGATAGATGTGTACATAGATAGATGTAGAGATAAATGTATACATAGATAGATGTAGAGATAGATGTGTACATAGATAGATGTAGAGATAGATGTGTACATAGATAGATGTAGAGATAAATGTATACATAGATAGATGGCGAGATAAATGTAGAGATAGATAGATGGCGAGATAAATGTAGAGATAGATAGATGGCGAGATAAATGTAGAGATAGATAGATGGCGAGATAAATGTAGAGATAGATAGATGGCGAGATAAATGTAGAGATAGATAGATAGATGTAGAGATAAATGTATACATAGATGAATGTATACATAGATAGATGTAGAGATAGATAGATGTAGAGATAAATGTATACATAGATAGATGTAGAGATAGATGTAGAGATAGATAGATGTAGAGATAAATGTATACATAGATAGATGTAGAGATAGATGTAGAGATAGATAGATGTAGAGATAGATAGATGTAGAGATAAATGTAGAGATAGATGTAGAGATAGATAGATAGATGTAGAGATAGATAGATAGATGTAGAGATAAATGTAGAGATAGATAGATGTAGAGATAGATAGATAGATGTAGAGATAGATGTAGAGATAGATAGATAGATGTAGAGATAGATAGATGTAGAGATAGATGTAGAGATAGATAGATAGATGTAGAGATAGATGTGTACATAGATAGATGTAGAGATACATATATACATAGATGGATGTAGAGATAAATGTATACATAGATGAATGTAGAGATAGATAGATGTAGAGATAGATAGATGTAGAGATAGATAGATGTAGAGATAGATGTATACATAGATAGATGTAGAGATACATATATACATAGATGGATGTAGAGATAAATGTAGAGATAGATAGATGTAGAGATAAATGTAGAGATAGATAGATGTAGAGATAGATAGATGTAGAGATAGATAGATGTAGAGATAGATGTATACATAGATAGATGTAGAGATACATATATACATAGATGGATGTAGAGATAAATGTAGAGATAGATAGATGTAGAGATAAATGTAGAGATAGATAGATGTAGAGATAGATAGATGTAGAGATAGATAGATGTAGAGATAGATAGATATAGAGATAAATGTAGAGATAGATAGATAGATGTAGAGATAAATGTATACATAGATGAATGTATACATAGATAGATGTAGAGATAGATAGATATAGAGATAAATGTATACATAGATAGATGTAGAGATAGATGTAGAGATAGATAGATGTAGAGATAAATGTATACATAGATAGATGTAGAGATAGATGTAGAGATAGATAGATGTAGAGATAGATAGATGTAGAGATAGATAGATGTAGAGATAGATAGATATAGAGATAAATGTAGAGATAGATAGATAGATGTAGAGATAGATAGATAGATGTAGAGATAGATGTAGAGATAGATAGATAGATGTAGAGATAGATGTAGAGATAGATAGATAGATGTAGAGATAAATGTAGAGATAGATAGATAGATGTAGAGATAAATGTATACATAGATAGATAGATGTAGAGATAGATAGATGTAGAGATAGATAGATAGATGTAGAGATAAATGTAGAGATAGATAGATAGATAGATGTAGAGATAGATGTAGAGATAGATAGATAGATGTAGAGATAGATGTAGAGATAGATAGATAGATGTAGAGATAAATGTATACATAGATGAATGTAGAGATAGATAGATGTAGAGATAGATGTGTACATAGATAGATGTAGAGATAGATGTGTACATAGATAGATGTAGAGATAAATGTGTACATAGATAGATGTAGAGATAGATGTATACATAGATAGATGTAGAGATAAATGTATACATAGATAGATGTAGAGATAGATGTAGAGATAGATAGATGGCGAGATAGATGTAGAGATAGATAGATGGCGAGATAAATGTAGAGATAGATAGATGGCGAGATAAATGTAGAGATAGATAGATGGCGAGATAAATGTAGAGATAGATAGATGGCGAGATAAATGTAGAGATAGATAGATGGCGAGATAAATGTAGAGATAGATGGATGGCGGGATGGATGGCGGGATGGATGGCGGGATGGATGGCGGGATGGATGGCGGGATGGCGGGATGGATGGATGGATGGATGGATGGATGGATGGATGGATGGATGGATGGATGGATGCATAGATGTATAGATAGATGCATAGATGTATAGATAGATAGATAGATAGATAGATAGATAGATAGATAGATAGATAGATAGATAGATAGATAGATAGATAGATAGATAGATAGATAGATAGATAACATAGATAGATAGATAGATAGATAGATAGATAGATAGATAGATAGATAGATAGATAGATAGATAGATAGATAGATAGATAGATAGATAGATAGATAACATAGATAGACAATAACTGCAACTCTTTAAGAAACAGCTCTAACTATTTTATGACTTCTTCGTCGTAAACTCGTCAGACATTAAAATCGTAGTCCTGCAAACACAGCAGAGTTCAAGGTTCGGCGAGACCCTCTTAATAAAAAACATCACTCACTTGGAGGTACCCACATGTTGGAATTCAACTCTCAACCCACTGAAGGCAACGCCGAGGAAACACAAGTTAGCCTCAGCTTTAACCAGAGCTGAATATGACAGGAAACTAAATAGATGTATTATAAATCAAATGCTCTGCCTGCCGTCTAAAAAGAATAATGGAGAACATACAATTTAGTCTAGTGGTTTAAATGGTATTAAACTCCTGCAGGCAACCTGAGTTTCCTCGCCACAGTTGTGTTTTTCTATTTAATATAAAATACATTTTTCCTTTGTAAGATTCTGTGAAATTCTTACTACTGATTTGGAATACAAGTCTTACAGGTAAAGAGGCCGACGTGAATATAATAATCACATGATGACAAGCCTGTCTGATACTTTTTTATTGAACCAGTTCTACTTCTAATGTAAAAAAAAAGGATTAAAAAAAAAACCCTGGTATTAAAATGCAAATGGTACAAGTGAGTACATATTAATATTTTCAGCTTGTGATTAATCCTAGCCTATTGTTAAATAAAGTCAGTCCCTCTTTGAAATGGCTTCTATGAATCCCCGATGCTAAAAACTAGAGTGTGAAGAGTGCAAAGTACTGCGGCGCCATTAGGCAAACATGCAGACACACCTTGTTCAGAACCTCTGAAAGAAGACCGCCTCTCCCAGCTGAGACTCTGCGCGTCTCTGCGGGGTTCAGGTCTCCGGAATAGAAGTTTGTTTTCCTACTTTTGACACGTCTACATTTGACCCAAATAGGTGATTTTGAACTGAAGTGTTCTAAAAACAGTATTCTCTGGTTTCCCTTTGGTGGTATTCAAATCATTAAAGGTGACTGCCACCAATGTTAAATCTAAATATTAGTTATGTAGGAGTACATAGCGTTAATAATTAAAAAAAATACAGTTTGTTCAAAGTCTGAGAAAACCAGTCTGATGATAACATTAATGCTTTCATCATGGATATACAAATTTAAAACCAGAGGGCACTCAGAAAGCACAAACCTCTGTTAGGTTAAATAACAAACCTTATTCTACCCGCGTAACAGGTGTAGGATTGAAAGAAAATCCCCGATTCACATAATCTTCAGGATAAGCCTCAGAACGTAAGCACCCCTTCTCAGAACCACACTTTTCATACATTTCATTGAAATACATAAAGTATTTAGTTTTCCGAGCTTAGACAAACAAAACTGAAAAAAAAATTGATTTCTCAATTTTATATCATAATTTAATAAATGTGAATTCATACAGCCATTAAAGCGTTAAGAATGTCATTAATAAGATGTTATAAAAGGTATATTTGATATAAAATTTGTCTAAAATATACTTTCCTAAAAATAAGGTTTGGTTAAAAATGTTGAGCTCCTTTTTTTTGAAAGGTTTTGTTTTTATGTTGAGGGGTAATAGGTCACATGACCAGAGTTTAGTCTCGTATTATGGTTAGCATTGCATTATGGGTCAGAAACAATACGGCAGCAGAGAGAGCCAACATGCCTGCAGAGGAAAAACATACATCCCCAAAACAACAATATTCTGCACGGTCCCAGAGGCACACACGTTTTCACGGCAACTACACCGGTCCGATGAGATAATGGCCACGCGTCATACAGACAGATGTCTGATGATGCAAAAGAGAGAATACATCTATAAAAGATATCTTTGTGCGGCGTGGCCATTATTTCATCGGACCGGTGTAGTTACAACTATGAAATAACCGTCTCCAGGTCTTTGCAGGAGAATAACGGCTTTGTTGCTGGAAAAGATGTGGATATTTACCAGCTAGGAGAGTCTAATAAGAAGATGATAGAGGTTGCATTCTGGGAAATGTAGGATCCAGTACAAGTAAAGATTTACCAATTCCAAAGAGAAAAAAAACCCTTTCACATGTGATGCTGCCCTGAAAATGTCTGAAACCAGACAAGAAGTCTTTTTGAACATAAACGTCTGAAGGAGTCGGTGTAGAGTATTTTTAGTTCATGGAGAACGCATCCGACGTCAAAGAACTCCAGCTGGGCGCTACATGTGAGAAAGAACAACACCGTCTAGCGCTCCAAAAATCCATCCAGGCAAGAACTGATGAAATCTCTAATCTGTGTTTCAATTTCCTCTTTCGACAAGACTAAATGTTGGAAAATTTATCAGTAAAACTACATAAAATTTAAAACACATTACTGTCTTAAAATAAAAATAAAGCTGAGTCACACCTCCCTAAACAAAAACTGAAAGCTGCTTCACTTCAGCTGATGGCTGATATTGTAACAGTGGAGCCAACATTGGCAATATGGCGGAGTCTTATGACGTAAATGCTCTTACAAAGCTTTACCTCGATTACAGTTTATAAACTATTATTGCATGCTGAGGTATTACACAACCATTGTCACCGCCGCCAAGGAGGTGATGTTTCCCTTTGTGCTTTTGTCTCTTTGTCAGTCTGTTTGTTTGTTCATGAGCAGGATCGCCAAAAAACACAGTACGCATTTGCATGATATTCTACTCCGAGGTTAATCTTGGGATAATCTAGATGTGGTGAAATTTTAGTGGCAGTTACGTGTTTCGCAGCATTTAAAATTATATTAAGTTTAAATAATAAGCCATTTGGAGTTCTGTCACGATAATGTGGCTATTGATGCCTTTGATCTTTCTTTGGGGTGGAGCTGGGGTTTCAGTGGGCTGAACAGAGACGCCGAAGTGGAAGGAGAAGGAGACGAACGGCTATAGAGTACCTGAGAGATACTCAGAGAGTTCGTTGGAGTTGTGGGCATTGGAAACTTAACAGGTGGACTCACATAAACACCTCGGTGTTCACCTCAACAATGAACTGAACCGGTCAGACAACACAGATGTCCTCTATAAGGAGGGCAAAGGTCACCTCCACATTGTGAGATGCTCCTTCAGCCGCAGACTGCTCCACTCACAGCGGAAGGCTAGGATCACACTGCCAGTCCTAATGCTCAACTCAGATTTTTTTCTTGGATCTGTTTTTTTTTTTGTGTAGTTTTTCACATTAGTTTTTTAAAATGTAGCCCATTTCAGACTCCAGTACAAAAGACAGTAATAGACATCACACGCAGCATGCTGTCAATACGGAAGATGATTTTATATATATATATATATATATATGAGTGCATATATTCAGTTTACATCTCATCATGTTATTCCTGCTGTCACTTTTCAAATATTGGAGCTGCTGAAACACTTAAATCTTCCCTGGGGGCATTAACAAAGTTTCTGTTCATCTACCTATTTAACTTCTTTGGCTGGGTGTCATCTTCAGTGAAGCTTTAGTGCCCGAAAGACAGACATGTTCTTATGAACCCAAACTACCTCAAATTCCTGATATTACCGTCAATTGAAAGTCTTACTCCAAGTCTGCAACTTACGTTTGTACAAATGAGCCATAACATTACGAACGACTGCGTAATATTGTATTTGTCCCCTTTTTGGCACAAAATCAGCTCTGTAACGGCCTGTCTGTTCTGACATCTTCCCGTCAGAACCAGCTTTAGATTTCCAGCACTTTTTGCTCCAGTAGCTCTTCTGTGGAATCAGGCAACACCTGCTAGCCTTCCCTCCGCACTTACGGAGTCTTGAACCTGTTTCCTGGTTCACAGGTTGGTTTATCTTGAAGCACTTATAGGTTCTAAAAACTACAGACCGGTATCTAGCCATCGCAATCTGGCTCCGATTTAAGTCCCTCAGATCCTCATGTCTCCCATTTCCTGCTTCCAGAACATCAACTTGAAAGCAAAAATGTTAACTTGCCGCCTGAAATATTTCATATTTGTCTGCACACATGAAAGTTTGGGCATGTTTGGTGGTTTTGATAGGGAAGGTGCAAAACAGAAAGTCACTTCAAATAGTTTAAACAACGTGTGGGTACTTCTGTTTTCATCATAGGTTGTGAAATGTCGTTATTAAACTAAGAAGAAACTAAGAAATGAATGAAGCGATGGAACGGCAGAGACATGATCATCCACAGGAGCTTTTGCTCATGCATGTTTATCATTCATATGATCATTAAAACATCTGTAACTGGTCATACATACACATTAAATGACACACATTTGTTTCACACCTGTAAAAAACAAGAAAGTGGTCTAAACTTACTTCCAGAGGGAACCAGCAGTCCTGGAGGATCCTCCAAAGCTGTGGCCATTTTTGTGAAACTTGGAACTCCTGAGTAACTTGAGGAAACCGAACGTTGACAGCTTCTTCTGTGAGCGAACCCTCGGGTGTCTCACGATCTGTTCAGAGAAAACGTTTTTGCAATAAACAACAAACAATGGAACTTAAAAGAAACAAATATTGACAGCAGCCACGTAGACTAGATCAGGTGGAGCAGCTCTTTTGAACATTATCAGGGCAAGATATTTTACTTTAGTTCACATCAACTTCCAGTTCCCAAGTGTGACTTACGAGAATAATGATGAATGGAAGGGTTAGTGTACGTTTCACCGAGCTGACAAACGTTTAACGAGAAGTCTGATGTGTGATCTCGACATGTCACTCGAGAGGCGCGAGCGCTACCCTTAGCTGATCATTCTGATTTAACATTTAAGACATTTTAAGCGAGATATCCACGCAGATAGATTTAATGAACGACAAAACAATGAGTCAACTCACGCTCAAGTCTTAGTGGGGACTTGGTACAAATTCCACAGAGAGAAAAAACAACTTTTATCTTCTTAAGGCGCTGTTTTACCCAAAACTAATAAACACGGAAGCCGCCCGGAAGCAGCGGTATTAAGTTCTGCCTTCATAGCGTGAGAGATACAGCAGCAACTTCCGGCAATGCTTTCAGAATAAAAGCACAGTGTCGAGAGACAATATATAATAGTATAATAATAGTAAATGGAAGTGACGTCAGAGTAACGATGATCATCTCATTACACTGGCATCTACCACTGGGTGGATATTTCAGGCAGCAAGTGAATATTTTGTCCTTGAAGTAGAGGTTTTGACCTCTACTGGTTTTGACCCGAATGACTTTGACCAGGAAAAGACAAGGGTGGCTGGGGAACAGGTGTGATGGGTTCTGCTTGTCTGACCAGAATTGCATGCACCTCTTTTAACGCATATCATCTTGTGATGCATATGGAGACATCATCAGTCAATGTTACCTGGCACCATTGTATGTTTTGGGTCACCCAGTAAACCACCTTGGAGCAACTTCAGCTGTTCTGGTGGCCCACTTGATGGCCCGTTCCATGCTGGCTCCTGTGATGCCCAACATACTCAAGGCCCTGCAGATGGACTTACCTGCAAACATCAATGGGAACACACGTCTGCAAACCGAGCTTTTGGCAATCTTTCACCGGCTCTATGCCCTCTTCCTCTCATCGGTCTCTTCGATTCAGTTTTCCCAAGGCATGTTGAGTTCCAAGAGGACCTCCTTGAAGCCTTCTGACATCAGAACCATGTCTGGCTTCAGTGTTGTTGTGGCAAAACGTTCTAGGAACTTCAGTTGCATTCCCCGCTCAACTTTTCAACAGCTGGTGTGGGCTTCTCCCTCCTTCTTCACCGGACAGAGGTGTTTGCAGTGACCGATCCCACGGCAGATGGTGCCTCCAAAGGTCTTCAGGACTTAATAATGGGGACAGCGTCTCACCCCTCGCCAGGGTTTTCGGACAGCAGCTGCAGCTTCCTTCCCTCTGGTGCAGAGAGCAAGACGGTGACTCCACTTTCTTCAGGCGTGGTCCTCAATATTCCTCAAGTGGTCCAACAATTTCTGTAGGAACCTGCTGATCCTCCTCTCCAAGCCCATGACCTCATATGCCGAGATTATTCAGAGGATCCGTCCTAAACTATAAAAGTTATAAAAGTTCTCTTCGCTGATGGTCATCACTTAATAAAAAAAAAAATGGTCAGATGTCCGTTGGTAGTTTTTTTAATAAACATTTCGAGTCTTCAATGTTTAATGTATTCAACAAAAGCAATGAGTTTTTAAAAGTAGGCAAATGACAGATTTATGTCAAATTCAAGATCTGCCGATAAAACTGTTGCAACCTGGAAATATGAAGATATATAACGATATTACATCAACAAAAGTGAATAAAGGATTTGTTTAATAATAATAATAATAATACATTTAATTTATAATGCACTTTACATTTGGATCAAATCTCAAAGTGCTACAAGGCAAAAGCAGATAAAAGCATCAATAAAAAATAAATAATAATAATAACTATACAAAAACGTGACCAAAAGCATTAATGTTAATTACATTCAATCAATTGTTTGCCTGAAGAAAAGCCTTTAATCCGGTTATAAGCCTCAGAAACGGAACCTGACAGCTTAGAAAAATGGAAAACGATCAGATAATAAACAAGTTAATCATCATCAATGACGGATTTCTTGAATTCTACACTAGCATGAGTTTATTATGACAAAATAAAAGACAAGTACCTCAACATACAAGCATATTTCCCTCCCCAGCTCGTCACTCTCCTATGAGTGAATCAATAAAAAGAGGGGGATACCAGCAAAGAAGAAATAAGTAGGGGCTTTGGATAAAACCCAAAAGAAGCTGGAGGTCCAAACTGGTCAGGTAAAACCAAAATGGAACAAGATGATCGTATTTATTATTATAATTGTCCAGGTTACATAGCTTATACAGCAGGAACTGCCAGAATGAATACATTCAGACAAAAACAGAATATTCAAATCAATAGTACCATTTAAAAAGGTTTGAATGTGAGTTGGAAAATAAAGAAATAACCCGCCACGATGGATTGGCAGGAGAATTATATAGAATATTTACTGGACAGCAGAGTTATGTGAACGGGCAAACGTCGTCTACCACCCACTTTAACTCAGGCGGTGTTTCCAGTGGCCCACGGCATCCACGCAAAACGTACCGCTTTCATACCAAACAGAAATACGATCTCCAACCTCAAACAACATTTGACTGTTCTCGATACAAAGAGAGGAGCACCTCACCTACTGACCTTCTCACAGTCTTCCTTTGGGCTGAAAGGTGTTTGATCAGAAAAAATAAATATTGGCCTTCATTTGAAGTCGGAAGTGGATTCAGTCGGGAAGATTTAAATTCCTTTTGCTGATTAGATTGCTTAGCAGAAACCTTTGGCTCAAACCCTCACAGACGTCACACAATCTTCTCCTTTAAGCTTGAATTAGGGGCCCAAACAGGGATGCAAACTATTTCCTGTAATTCCACCAGCACCCTGCTAGACCCTCGTACCTTTAGACTATTATATATGCTACTCAAGAAACCTCAAATCAAATATTACTCCTATATTGTTCTCATTCTCGTTGTCAAAATCCTTTTTAGGGCTCCAGTCCTGTGCTTTAGTCCTGTGAAGAATCAACACCCTCCCATCGACTCCAATATAACCCACCAGGGTCAGAACACAGGTCAGAGTTTTTGTCGCCTGGTCTGAGGGTGGTCTTGCTGAAGGAACTTATGTCACCTGCCCATTACAGTCACTCCTGAGCAATGTTGGGAAGCAAAGATGTTGTTTTGGATATTGTCTTTGGCTAAAAAAAATCTGACAGCCAGTGAAGGAACCACAGACGACCCAAAGAATAGTCTATAGCACCAGGTCGTACCACCACCTTGATACTGGGCTTCACCCAGAGCATTTGGGCCACAACTCAACATATGTTCTTTGGTCAGTTTTATTCTATTTTTATATTATGTTTATTAATAATAATAATAATAATAATAATAACAATAATAATGATAATAATAACAACAATAGTTACAATAACAATGTTAATTAGTTTAGCCTTAATATGTTCTACTTTTATTTTGAAGCAAAACAGGAAATATCATTGTTGAGCTGTCATCGTTTAGAGTAAATTATTTTTAACGGCTTACACAGATCCATGGTATGAGATGTCTTAGTTAAACATGTCAGACAGTTGTTATAGCAAATCTATTTGTGTGTCTTACCGTGTATTGCTGAACAGTTTGGGTCGCAGACTCAAACTTTTCTTCGGATTTCAGTTCAGTAAAAGTCATACACCCAATGTTGGGGCCAGCAGTGACCCCTGGTGGACACATTCTTTCACTACACGTGTTAAATAAAAAAACAACACTTAAGGAAGTTTTTTTAGAAATAAAAGGTTGTTTAAGGTTGTTTTTTAGAAATGAAAAAAAATTCAGAAGCTATGGAATGCATTCAGAGGACTATTTATTTCAGTTATAAACGTTAACATCTGCAAACATTGATAGTATGTTGTCGTGAAAAGGCTTGTGCAGAGAGTGAGGTCAAATATATAAATAAAAACAGCATAAACTCACTAACATAAACACAACCAGCAGGCCGTGACCTCTTGGGGCCATCTGTGAAAAGGAATGTTAACGGTTATATTTTTAGTTTGTTGCTACATATACTTTCATCACTCTTCACACTTAGCAAGCATTTGCATTGAAGGTGAATCCTGGCTGCTTGGGGATTGGGGGCGCAGTGTGGCCTGGGGTTGGGTTGTAGTTTGGGTTTGGCACCTCGCTGTCAAAGCAGACCCACCGAGCCTCTCCTTTCTCTTCACAGCACTCATATGGGAGAGTCATGGTGGAGTATTCATCCACACAGAACTGGGACAGAACTTGTTTCCACTGTAAGAAAAAGACATTATCTTGTTTAGACTCTTTAATCCTCATTTATTCTTATCAGCTTGTGTTCGCTTAGATCAGGGTTATCAAACTCCATCGCAGAGGGGGCCCAAAATAATCAAGGGCCAAACAGCACTCAAATAAGGCTGGTTTAATCTGAGGTAGTGTGACAATTTATTCTTATTTTATTGACTTATTCTATAGAATTATGAAATAAATCAATAGAATAGAAAACAGACAAATTACAGATAAAATTCAAGATGGATCTGGATCGTTTCTATGTTTCCTCTCTGTCAGCAGCGTGAAAAAGTGAAAAATGAAAAAGTTTTTCTTTCACAGGCAGCAACAAGTTCCATAAAACAATCGATCAATTTTTAATGGATAGTTTTTAATGACCAATATCAACAAAGGGGAACGTTAAATAACCCTGTGTCGTCTAAAGGTGTATTTCACATTAAATGTAAGTATCATAATGTGTTTTCTTGTTTGTAACGCAGCAGCACTGAAACATGTTGAACGACTGGAGGACGTGAACGCACCTCGGCAGCTCATGAAAACGTGCCTTCTGTTTATTAAAACGTTTATTAATTAGCGTTTTAACTGTTTTTATCCCCTCCCAGGAATCAGGTGAGCCTAAAGTTATTAGTATGACCGGATAAGCGCTGATATTTGACAACAGATTACTAAGGCGGTAGCTCGCGCTGGCGCCGGATATCGCAGTGCATTCTGGGACTTGTAGTATCCGTGGTGTTTGCACCCTTTACCAGACGTCAAGTTATTATCGAAGTTATTGTCCGACAGGCCGTACGTGGCCGGAGTTTCACATATGTGGCTTAGATTAATCTGTTCTCTTGTCTATGAATGCAGGATCCTAGACTTTATATTCTTTAAAACTTTAGTACATTTTATGCAATTTGGCTTAATTTTACCGAAGCCCAAAATCACCAATAGAAACATTTGAAAATGTGGGAGTGTCCATGGGTTGTAGGAATTCTGGAGGAAGGTTAAAGGTACTTTTGTTGTACGGATGGGGCAATACATGCCGAATGGACCTTTTCCTTACAGAAAAGTCCTGAAAGATCTGGTGAAATATTCTGTTCTGATGATGATTCAAATCATCTGTTTTGTTCAGCTGTTGAATTTTGTAAATGTTTTTTTAATCTCTACTGATGCTGATTCTCTATGAGTTGAGAGAAATATTTTTAATATTTTTGCCTGTTTAACCCAAAAGAACCTGACCTATCTGGTTGGAATAACCTGTTTTTTTTGTTCACCTCAAATATTAACTTTCATATTAATGCATTATTTATTTTGATAATTCTCCCAGTTTTTCTCAGAACCAAACAAACACAGAAGCAGAACTCTCACAGCCTGCCGGGTGCAGCACAGGATCTTGGTGCTCTGCTGCGGGATGAATCCCCTGCAGCACAAACTGAACCATGACTCCAGGCGGTTGATGGCCTTTGCACAGCGGCGTAAGTGGCTGGGACCGGAACCCTGGAAGAAACTTAATGGGTATGTGGGACGACCCCGGCCATGATAACAAATGGCAGCAATGTTTTCCGCTGTGGGCCTGGCTGGTGGGAACGGGACATCATGATCCATTTGAAAGCTCATTTGAGTTTCTGTTTGAAATGGAGCAACAAAGAAGTTAAGATTAATAATAATAAGCGTACGTTACACAAAAAGGCTAAAGAAAAGATGGAATTACCTCCGACATGTGCGAAAGGAAGAGTCAGCACTGCAATCAGCCAGAATCTTGAAAGGTCTGCAATCAAAGTCATGTCTGCGTCGAGGTCCAGCAGGAGTTTTTCTTTATTTCTCTTAAGCCAGTTTGATATTTAGAGAGCATCTGCAAGAAGGTTTATGAACGTGGGCGGAGCCATTCTGTGGGGGGAGCGAGTCTGTGGCCGTGAAATGCTTGGAAGTAGGAGGCGAGGGGATGAGGAAGGGAAGCGGGCCTATCAGTGTGGAGGAGTTCAACAACCAGGAAAGATTTGAGCTGTCGGCACAAACCTGATGACTTTCATACGTTCAACACGCAAAACAAAACAAAAAGCTAAATCTTGTTTTTGAGAAATCTTGAAAGAATGTTACGATCCACCACCCAGTAGTAAACAGATCGCTCCTCTCATCCCCTCACAGGACATTAGGAGCTAAATTAACTCAAAAATCTTAAATTATGGGGCGAAATCTACAAACGAACAAAGGTTCTTATGTCGGGCTTAATAACAGAACGAAACAGTTTAAAAAAAAATACACGAAATGTGTAATTTTTAAGACTTATTAGACTTCACATGCTTTGATTTGTAAAAAAAAAAAAAAAAAAATTCTATTTCAAAAAGGACTTTTTTTTTAATAGCAATGGTTAATGCCTCCTTTTCGGTGGCCCTCTGACCTGTGGTGTCCCCCAGGGCTCCATCCTCGACCCCTTACTCTTCAGCATATACATTCTGCCAATGGGTCATATAGTAAAAAATTATATTATAATATATCAACTACGGCCGAGTTGAATCCTCCAGGATTCACGAAGTGCTCTTGTCGGGGGGATTCAACTCGGCTCGGTCAAAAGCCCCCATCCGATCAGCTCGGTCAGATTTTACACACTGGACTTTTAAGTGTAGCATAAGAAGCATAATGGCTTCTTCCATCTTCTGACATTCTTTATTGTCTTTTCCTCTGTCAGCAGCACTACACCAGAAAAACAAGATAGATTTTCATGAAACCTGGTGTAATGGTGGAGCATGCTGTCACTTTTCTTTAAATAAAGGATTTTTACGCAATGATTTTTCTACTTTTATAAAAGAAAATCATTAGAATTTCTTTCAACACTGCAGTTATTCCACTTTTCATCATGTGCAGTCAACACATTCCACAAGGGACGCATGAAGATTAACCTTAAATATGGTGAATTTGTGAATTCTAGGAAACTAGCACTTGTTTTGAAAGCTGTGATGGTTTGCTGACTGAGTAGTGTGTGTGTGTGTGTGTGTGTGTGTGTGTGGGGGGGAACATGTCACGGACCTGAACACATTTCTGATGCATTTCGTAAAACGCATCAGACTGGCAGTAAACTCCCTAAATCCCTGCTTTCAAAAGAGGGTTTCACTCAAAGTACTGCTTCATCTCCAAATGCTTTATAAAAGGCAGATTCCCTTCTATTTCATTTATTTGTTGATTTTCATTTATAAACTCTTATAAACTTTTGTTTTTTTCTTCCACTGTAAAGGCCGTACAGCGAAATACACATGTAAAACTGAAGAAAAATATAAAACACACACCCACATATACATGTGCACACGCGTATATACACACACACGGCCCACCAACACCATCCCCCTGAATAGTCGGCGATGTTATGAAATTGTCTTTGCAGACACAGATCCTTTGTGTCAACGCCAGGACTCAAAAACTCTTTCATGGATCATTTTCAAATGTCATGCTTTTATAGAACGTAGCGCGAGGAAGAAGTGAGTTGATTTTGAAAAAAGTCAGTTGCATATTTCCGCCACTAGGGGAACTTTAATTCCAAAAGTTTACAGGCACAAATTTCTCAACTGTTGATCCGATTTAGTCCAAATTTGGTGGATTTGAATCAAATCTAGAAGATCTTGTATATGTCATATTTAACTTTAATAGTTGAGGCTTTACCCACTAGGGGGAGCTTTTTCACTGTTTTTTTAGACAACTAAATCTAATTTGGATAGTGCAATCGGGGAGGATGCTTTTACAATGCAGGGGATTGGGGGACCAGTTATTATGTAACTGGTACTTAATATTATAAATCCAAACATACTTTAAAACGCTAGACTTTCCAGAAACTTAAACCCGAATACTCCGTATTTACAATTTTGTTTTGAATTTGTTCTGACCAAAATATTTACTTAAAAAAGGAAGCGTTTGCTTTAATTAACCACCTTAAATCTGGTTAACTCAAATAGTTAAGGTAAAAACTGACCAAGATGGTCAGTTTTAAAAACATCTAAAATCCTTATTAGGATTTTAGATGTTTTTATAATTGCCTGTGAGGCAACTGGAAATGATTTTCAGTCTTATATTTATTCAACTCTAATAAATATGTAAAAAAACTAAAGATTTCTGGACATTAGGCAACTTTAAAAGACTGAGAATGAATGAAGGAGTAAATACGATTTAACAAATGCTTGCAAAAGAATGTCCTGCATGTGTGTGTGTGTTTGTGTGTGTGTGTCAAACTGCCCTATTTAGGAACTCCCTATAATGTAAACATGTACCAGATACAGTGTGGTCAGAAATCTGGGTTCTTGGTTGCAGCTTTATCTATATTTTATTAACTGAGATTGCAACAGATTTGTTAACTAGTCAAACAAAATCCAGGCAGATTGTCAGCCTGCAAAACAATCTTTAGGCCCATGTTTGAATGACTTAGTGTTTAGGTAAACAGCATTTCCACTCCTCCTCCAGTGGAACCAGTCAGGTCGGTCCGATGGAGGAGGACCAGGAAGAGAAGCTGTGAGGCAACTGGAAGTTATTTTCAGGTTACAGAAGAGAAATAGTTCAACAGGATAAAACGGTTGGGGGCCACAAAATTTGTCACCAAGGTCACAAACACAACTGCCTCATAAAATGTCTTTAAATATAAGCAATACACCCATCAGCCATAACATTGTAACCACTGACAGGTGAAGCGATGGTCAGTGGGTGGGACACATCAGGCAGCAAGTGAGCGTTTTCCCCCGACCTCGACGCGTTGGGAGCAGGACCCTTGTCCTTGCTGCACCCAGTCGATTCATTTCAGGTGTAAAGACTTTGTCCTCTCAGTTAGTCACACAAGCCTCTCCCCCCAGCCCTCGCAGGCCTTCTCCCCAGAACGCTCGTGGGTTCATATCATTACTTAGTAAGTCAGTTTTTACGTCACAGTAGACAAAGCAGATAGTCCAAGCAGCCGGCTCAACCAGATTCCGGAGTGAAACTACGGCTCAGCCTGTTTAGAAAGAGGGAGGAGGAGAAGAGTTACGGAACAGCAGCACAGCGAATGAGAGCCTGCAGAATGTTGTATTTGTTGTCAAGGGAGAGTCTGTGGCATTCAGCCGAGGAAAGCAGGAAATTCAACCACACGGAAGAAGGTACGAGGATACGTCACTGTTTTTATAAGACCAATAACCGTAATAAATGATTGAATACTCAAAGTGTTCTCTCTTCTGGTGAAAGTTTTCACCCTTCCAGCGTCACAGCGACAGCTTCAATGCGGTGTCTATGGATTCTGACCGTTTTATGCACCTTGCTGTCCATGGGACTGTTGATGATTGTCGTCGGTCAGAATTTTATGATCTCAGTCCTGGACACGGGTTTCGTAAAGCAACAAGCCGAGTTAAACAGAAATGCTAAAGCACTTTCAAATAGTCATTTTTTCAAAAATTCGCTGGAGAACTTGCTGGTTGAGAACTCACAAGTCATGAAAAATCTGGAGGATCAACTGAACGAAATCCGTCCCAAAGTAGAGGAGATGAAAGCAGCAATGGATGCCTGTGAAACGGAGAAGGTGAGAGGTTCTTTTGGTTCTACTGCTCTTCTCCTTAGAGAAACCCAAGACTAATCTTTGCTACATGGTTGTGATCAGAAAACGTATCTGTCAGTTATAGTGTGTGTTATTTTTCCTCAAGTTCAGTAGGAAAATACCAAAGTTACGAGATAGAAAGAGAGATAGATTGATAGAAAAGACAGATAGAGAGATAGAGAGAGATAGAAAGAGATAGAAAGAGAGATAGATTGAGAGATTGAGATAGAAAGAGATAGAAAGAGAGATAGATTGAGAGATTGAGATAGAAAGAGAGATTGATAGAGAGAAGAATTGATAGAGAGAGAGAGAGATTGATAGAGAGAGATAGAAAGAGAGATAGATTGAGAGATTGAGATAGAAAGAGAGATAGATTGAGAGATTGATAGAGAGAAGAATTGATAGAGAGAGAGAGAGATTGATAGAGAGAAAGTGAGAGATTGATAGAGAGAGAGAGAGATTGATAGAGAGAAAGTGAGAGATTGATAGAGAGAGAGAGAGATAGTTTGATAGATAGATAGAGATAAAAGGAGAAATAGATTGATAGATATATAGATGAATAGAGATTGAAAGAGAGATAGATTGATAGAGAGATAGAAAAGAGAGAGAGATAGATAGAGAGATTGATAGAGAGAGAGAGATTGATAGATAGAGATAAAAAAGAGAGATAGAGAGATTGATAGAGAGAGATAGAAAGAGAGATAAATTGAGAGATTGAGAGATTGATAGAGAGAGATAAATAGATAAATGTATAGAGATAGAAAGAGAGAAGAATTGATAGAGAGAGAGAGAGATTGATAGAGAGAGAGAGATTGATAGATAGAGATAAAAAAGAGAGATAGAGAGATTGATAGAGAGAGATAGAAAGAGAGATAAATTGAGAGATTGAGAGATTGATAGAGAGAGATAAATAGATAAATGTATAGAGATAGAAAGAGAGAAGAATTGATAGAGAGAGAGAGAGATTGATAGAGAGAGAGAGATTGATAGAGAGAGAGAGATATTGACACATATGACACATATATTTATGTATATATACAAATAGGATTAAAAAAATAGAAAATATGCATGCAGATTTAAATGTGTTGAGAAAGTGCAGACATATGAAGAAAGGAAAGAGTCCAATCTTCAAGGACACATACAAATATAAGTTAAAGTAATCCAGGCGAAGATTCCTCGTCAGCACAAACGTCACCGGTACGCGACGTTTCTGTCATTCGTCTGCAGAACTCAATGAATGAAGAGGTGGCCAACACGGAGACAGAACAGACGGAGACTGAAGGTGGGACTACTAGCTGGTACCGTGACCCGTGTTTCTGTGCTGGTCTGCTTCATACGTTTGATGGGTTACCTTTGCTTTGTCAATTTTTAGCTACCCTGAAGGCAGAATCCAAAGGTTGGGCCGAAGAGATTGTTCTTTTAAAAGAAAAGCTGGCAGCGCAGAGTGAAATATGTAAATACGCAAAGAAGGACTCACTAGCTCAGTAAGTGACAGAAGACATTCTTGTCTCATTGAAGCAAACACCAAGAACACACATGTTGGATTTATAATGCCCTTGTTGTGTCTTTTCAGCAAATTATGTGGTACCGAACCCGCTGAGCCTGTCCAGAATTCTACAAAAGAAATCCCGCAATGATCAATCCTCAGATGCCAAAATATTCTTTCGTGTTAAAATGGAATGTTAGAAATATGTTGTTGAAGAAATGAACACCACATCAGTGACAGTGAGTGGATTTGTAATAAAACCGTGGCGTTGTTGATTCTAACGTGTTGAGTAGTTTGTTTTTCCTAGACAGCCTAGACTTTGTTGGGGGGTCGACGATGTGATTAAACGTTCTCCGGTCCAACACTTGACAGTTTTACACACCTTTTTCTGTCTGGGTTCTGGGCGGGTGCTCTTAGAAGCAGGAAGTAAAGGTCATACGGCTCATTGACAGCCGGGATCAGCTCCAGCCCCCGTGACGCTGCAAAAATGGGTGGACTTCTAAGATGCAGATATATTTCAATGGCAACACCGAAAATAAGGCTTAACCAACACCAGCTTTAGAAGCTTTGCGGATGACACCACTGTCAGTGGGCTGATCCCTGGTGGGGTGGAAACAGCACTTAGAGGAGAGGTGGAAGGTCTGGTGGCCTGGTGTCAGGATTATTGATGATTATGATGCTAGGAAGAGGAAGGATTAGTACAGGCTGCTACACGTCACTGAGACCGAGGTAGAGAGAGTGAAAACCTTTAAGTCCCTCAGAACCAACATCGAAAGGGATCTGGGTTCTTCCTCAGGATGTTGAGGAAATGTGGCTCTCCTTTGAGCGGTCCATCTACGTCCCACCCCTCACCTCTGGTCATGAGCTCTGGGTATTGACCACAAGAATGAGGTCAAGGATAGAAGCGGCTGAAATTAGCTTCTTTGTAGGGGGGCTGGGCTCAACCTCAGAGATAAGATGAGGAGCTGGAACACCTGGAGAGCCGCTGCTCCTTCATGTCAAAAGGAGCCAGTGGATGTGGGTCAGGCATCTGGTCATGATGCTGCTGGGACGACAACTGGGAGGAGACCCCGAGGTAGACCCAGACAACACTGGAAAGTCTATACATATTTCATCAGGCCTGGTAACGCCTCAGGATCACCCAGGATGAGCTGGAGAGTGTTGCTGCGGAGAGGGAAATCTTGAAATCCCTTCTTAGCCTGCTGCCACCGCGACCAAGATCTGGATAAGCGGAAGAAAATGGTTGGATGGATGGATGGAACCAATGTCATCACCAGCTCTATCACAGAGGGGCAAGGAAAGGGCTCGGCTCTGGACAGGAAGGGTCTTCATCTCTGGAACAGCCCTACCGTCACTTCAAGACATTTACACCAACATCAGGAGGGCCCACAACATCATTAGGGAGAGAACCCAGCCCCAACAGAGTCTCTTCCCACTCCCGCCCACAGGGGGGCGCTACATGAGAGTGACGTCAAGGACAACAAGACTGACTAACAGCTTCTACCAACAAGCAATCAGGCTTTTGACCAAAACAATCAACCCCACCCCCTTCCCACCCATCCCATCCCTCATTACTTTTCACGCAGGTGTGTTTGTCATCTGTTTGCGGATTATTTTACCCTCCTCCCCTCTGGCAGAGGCAACGAGGCATCAGGTGCAGAACAACCAGGTTCTGCACCAGCTTCATTCCCACTGACATCAGACTTCAGAACTCCCTCTAACTCCTCCACACACTACAAAAACTAAATATAAATAAGTGTATTTATTTATTCATACATGCAATATTCAGGATGCATATTATGTGTAATTTCTTAACCATGTAAAACCACATCATGTGTAATTATTACTATGTGCAATTTAATCGTTTCCCGTTTTCACACGGGAAACTTTTTACACGATTTTTTCATGTGGTTTTTCCAGGGCAATTATCCCAGATACTTTATGTACAAATTGCTTATTAGTCTATTTTTTCTTTTTATCTATTATTATCATTGCCCTTTTACTTTTGTGTTTTCCTTTATTTCATTATGGAGCCAAATGCAAAGTAAATTCATACCTCTGTTGACCCGTCTCGTGGACAATAAAGTTAATTTTGAATCTTGAATAGTTGTAAAAAGCATATACAACCCTTTTTTTTTAATTCAGGTTTTTAAACTCAGGTTTTTAACTTGTGTTTTGGTTTCTTTGTTGTAATATTTATTATTATTTTGACACACTGGCTTATATGACATATACACTTATTGGATCATCTCTTTTGAATGCAATGAAAGGAACGAAAAACCCATGAAATGAGACGATGAAGAATAAGCACAATTTGAGTAACGGCAAACAAGTCTTACAGAAGCTATTACAGAGCAGAGGCAGTAGAACTGTCTGTTTAGAAACATTTCTGGCGGATCTCAGAATCACTCCGATCAGAGAAAGTTATACTGGAACTGAAAGTATTAAACTCTGAATGTTTTACATCCTACAGAACAAAACCTCAACAAAAAGCTTGGGGTTTTTCTGTAACAGCCAATCATAATTAATGTCTTCTGAACAACAAATTTTTATTTGTGTTATTTTAGAACTCAGCGTGTCATTAACAAACACTTTTTAAAGTTTAACTGACAAATATATGTAAAATGAAATATTTAATTTGTACAAACTCGTTTATTGGTCAATTGAGGTCGTGCCACCGATGCTAACTACGTTAGCATGTAGATAGCAATTCCCTCTATATGTTAGCATTAAGCTAACGGACCAAGCGCTAATTTTTTTTTTCTTCATTATTGTGAGGCAGTAAACATTCAGACTGACCCTTGAAGTCTTCATGTCTCATTTGAAGTACGAGTTTTCTGCCAAAGTGAACGTTAACGTTCAGCAAGAGACCAATAAAAGGACAAAATTCAACTGCAGCCTCTGGATGTTCCCATTGGTCCG
Organism: Lophius americanus; assembly: GCA_037951165.1. Taxonomy (NCBI): domain Eukaryota; kingdom Metazoa; phylum Chordata; class Actinopteri; order Lophiiformes; family Lophiidae; genus Lophius; species Lophius americanus. The sequence continues at coordinate 321,744 of JBBDHG010000018.1, forward strand.
CAGGTCTAAGTGCTGATAGGGGAGGAGCCTGTGAACAGGAAACACTGCATGCCTGCACTGGTGGTAATTTCAAAATAAAGCTTATCTTAAATAAGTAGATTTAAATGTGTATTTTGACTTTCTATCGGTTTGATTGGATGGTTGTTGGGGATGGATCGATAGATCGTTACACTCTTATCAGTTTCCTTAGTCTTAATTGTGGAACAGCAATGTAATATTGAAACAGTGCTAAATTGTATTTGCTCATGTTTTCTTTTCTGCTCAGTTGCTGAGAGTCCACATCAGAATAGAAACAGAATTACTGAGAATGTCCAACTTCATGCCTGATCATAATTCAGGTATAAGATCATAATTCAGGTATAATACTTATGGTAAATACACCTCCTAGTGGCGGAAATGGGGGACTTCAGAACAAAAGCCAAGTAAATCACCTTTTTTCAGCCAATTATTTACAATCGTTTGTTTGTTTATGTTTTTTTCTGTTTGTTCTTTTGTTTGAAAAACTTTGAAACTTATTTCACATTTAAAATCTTCTTCTTTGCACTAAACAGTGCAGTTTTTTGGGTTTTTTTTGCTTCTCTTTCTATTAAATTCCATATTCCACTGACTGGAGAGTTTTTGTTTCCGCATCAAGGATTCCTAAAATCTGTTCTTGTGCAAATGGCAAATATACTCTTTGAATCTTTTCTTACATAAATACAAATGCCTGCGACTTAAGAAAAACACATGCAGAAAGATAAAGCACAAGCAAATAAGGAAAACATCTCCATTAATCTGACAACACATACTTCATATACTGCAAGTATGGAAGACCGAAAATGACAAAAGGACAAATAAATGAATAAATAAATAAATGCAGAAATGAGATTACTGATTATTTAATCAAAATGTGAAAATATGCAAATCAATAAATAAATGAATACATGTAGAAATAAATAAATGAATAAATAGAGATGAATGAATGAATGAATGAATGTAGAAATACATTTAAATATTTTTAGAAATGAATAAATAAATAAATATAAAATAATTTAATGACGCTCTTTACAATGAAAATTTTCATTTATTTATTTACCAATTTGTTTATTTATTTGTGAATTTCTGCAGTTATTTATTTATACATTTATTTATTATTTTTTTGTCAAAAGCAAGTATTGCTACTAAATGTTTGAGTCTTAACCAAGTATAACACACCTTGTCTAATGAAGCTTTGGGTTACTGTCCATGTCAGGGTCATTATAAAGTTTATTTGTATTTTTCAAGATGTTGATTATCATTTTATTCAAAGTCACATGACCAAATGACCGATGATGTTAAGGAAAGCTGGTTAATCATAGTATCATTAAATGTTTGTGTATTATTTCGGATTAAAAAGTGCGTCCGGGATGCATGATGGAAGTTTCCTTCGTAAACACTCCCGTTTTGTTGTGGCTTTTGCAAATCGTTTTTCCTAATGTGTTGTGGTGTGGCTTCTGCAGATCATTTTTCTCAACATGTTGTGTTGTGGCTCTTACAGATCATTTTTTCTTAATGTGTTGTGGCTTTTGATGATTGATCTTCTTAACGGGTTGTGTTGTGGCTTTTGCAGACTGTTTTTCTTAATGTGTCATGTTGTGGCTTTTGCAGATAATTTTTCTCAATATGTTCTATTGTGGCTATTTAAGATTGTTTTTCTTAATGTGTTGTGTTGTGGCTTTTACGGACTGTTGTACTTATTGTGTCATGTTTTGGCTTTTGCAGATGGTTGTTCTTAACGTGTTATTTTGTGTCTTTTGCAGACCGTTTTTCCTAATGTGTAGTGGCTTTTGCAGATTGATTCTCTTAATGTGTTGTGTTGTGGCTTTTGCAGAAGATTTTTCTCAATATGTTGTGTTGTGGCTTTTGCATAGCGTTTTTCTTAATGTGTCATGTTGTGGCTTTTGCAGATTTTTTTCCTCAATATGTTGTGTTGTGGCTTTTGCAGATCATTCTTCTCAATATTTCATGTTGTGGCTTTTGCAGATGGTTTTTCTTAATGTGTTGTGTTGTGGCTTTTGCAGATGGATTCTCTTAATGTGTCATGTTGTGGCTTTTGCAGATGGATTCTCCTAATGTGTCATGTTGTGGCTTTTTCAGATGGATTCTCTTAATGTGTCATGTTGTGGCTTTTGCAGAAGATTTTTCTCAATATGTTGTGTTGTGGCTTTTGCATACCGTTTTTCTTAATGTGTCATGTTGTGGCTTTTGCAGATTTTTTTTCTCAATATATTGTGTTGTGGCTTTTGCAGATCATTCTTCTCAATATTTCATGTTGTGGCTTTTGCAGATGGTTTTTCTTAATGTGTTGTGTTGTGGCTTTTGCAGATGGATTCTCTTAATGTGTCATGTTGTGGCTTTTGCAGATGGATTCTCCTAATGTGTCATGTTGTGGCTTTTGCAGATGGATTCTCTTAATGTGTCATGTTGTGGCTTTTGCAGAAGATTTTTTTCAGTATGTTGTGTTGTGGCTTTTGTAGATCATTCTCTTAATATGTTGTCTTCTGGCTTTTGCAGATATTTTTTCTAAATAAGTATACCATATATCACCATATAATGTTCCATGGGGAAATAATCTCAAGCATTTTTCTGAAAATAAACATTATTAAAATTATCTTGTGGATTTCTTTTTCGATTCTGAAATCCTGAGTCAGTATCGTGGGAGACCCCCCCGCCCGCTGAAGAAAGTGTGTAGTGATGTTGTGTTCTTTGGTACTTTTGTCACACAGCACTGCCCAGTGTTTAAAGGCAAGAGAGCAGAAAACTACAGATTAGTAGTTAGAAAGTGTTTGAGGCTCTCAGGCTGACAAACTGTGGAACAGATAAGAAAAGTTGTCATACCTTCATCTTATAACGACACCAAACCACCTCAAATCCTGGAACTGGAAGCGCTCAGTGGAATAAAATACCCCCCATGTTTGAATTTCTTTATAAATGACCAGAATAAATCTCTGCACACAGTTTGATACAAACTCTAAACCCCCGGAGAAGACCCAAGAGGACATGACCTCAGTGAGGGTTCGGCGTGGACTACAGGAGAGAAATAGGTCAGGAGTCAGCTTCAGGAGTGACCCAGTAATTAGGAGAGCAGCCTCTCATCTCAGAATGTCTAAATTACAGGTGTGAGTGTGAACACGACACCCGCCGCCTTAAAGCGGCGAGGGTGAAACGCGATCAGGTGCCTGAGGTCTGTATGATGGAGACTGACAGGCAGGTACCAGGAGAAAACACATGTAGGCAATACTGAGCAGGTTTTTACGAGCGCCGCATGAGGGATTAAATATCTGAACACGCAGGTATTGTTCAACAAACACAGCGGCACTTGACCCGCCTCTCCGTCACAGCTTATATCTAAATGTTAAATGTTCTTTTATGAAGATTTTACCTGAATGATTCGCTCAGCCAGGGGCGGAGCTAGACAAGTATTCACGGGGTGGCATTGTATATATTATATTACATTATATTAATTTATACTATATATGGATAGATTTATACTGTTGTAAATTTTCAAACAGTATAGGATGATCCAAAACTGGGGTGGCAGTTTGGGCAGCAAGGCATCTACCCTCCGCGGTCCGGAACTCAGTACTTTTTTGGGTCTGCACACCAGAACCAAACCCATTCCTTCACATCTGAGACCTCCGGTTTTAATCGCCATCCACACAGTCACTGGAAAGCCGTGGCTATAGAAAGCAGGTATAACACCTCCGTAAAGACACCTTTGGGCAGGGCATTGGGCTCGCAACCTCGGCTGCTGATGCCGACCACGCAGGTGCACCAGCGTATGTGGGGGGGGGGGGCACCAAGTCAGTAGGGGGTTATTGCGTGTTTTGACACTAAGGGGTTAACCCCGGCAGCTCTACTGCATCTCCTCCAGGCAGACCAAAGGTAGCAGGATCCACAGGAGAGAGATGAGTGGCCTTCATGAAACAACAGGGAAGTAAAGTGGTAGAAAGAGAAGAGATAGAAGTGAATTGACTTAAAGAAGGAGTTCAGGAGTGACAAGAAACTACCTTTTTTTCAAAGAAATAAAATAGGCAAAGAATTTATTTTCCATAAAATCCATCTTCTAACACTTGTAGGGGAAGTGGGTTTTTATCAGTGTGATTAACTTTTGGGTCCGTCCTTGCTGTTCAGCACAACCTGCAGCCCTAACATCACCACGGGAGTCGTCACCCAGGAGGGAGGGAGGGAGGGAGGGGACAGGAGGGGAGGGTATTCTCAGGCAGGGAGGAGGAGAGAGGAGAGAGGAGAGAGGAGAGGAGTTGAGTGGACGCAGTTATGCCATCAAGCCGATTATTGTAGGCTACGGTGAGCCCAGAGAGTCAGTCAGCGTCCGTCCTCTCCCGCTCCAACGGAGACACACGCCGTTAATCTGGAGCTGAAGTTTTTGGAGCAGACTCCATTCATCACAGGAAAGTATTCTTCAAAGAAGGTTTCACTTTTTACGGACTATTAGTGGGAGAACTTTTTTCATCCATCCCTTCTGTTTGGCAAAATTCGCTAAAAGTGACCATGTGACGCATTTTGTAGGGAAGATCTGGTGTGGCGGATTATTTCAAACATATTTGTTCGGAGTTCTTTGGTAGTTTAATCCTCATTAAAAGTGTTGATTAAAGGAAAGAATGCCTGACATGGGAATGGAAGCTGCAGCAAACTTTGATAAGTGATCGACACACAGGTCACATCCCAGGGACAGAAAAGACCTTCCGTCGCCCCGTTTGAAGCGTAGTAAGTCAAAATGACGAGCCTCTCTCGGGGTTTCGACGACCAGAGGGCCATGGGCGAAAGCCCGGCTCGCAAACACGAGACACCCAGCAGGTTCCGCAGCTGGAGCAGCCTCCGCTTCTCCAGGTGGAGAAGCGGCTCCCAGAGGACGACACCGCCTACCACTCCATCACCGAAGACAGACAAGAGAGGAGATCTGAGCAGGACGCTCTTCTCCTTGGTCAAGACTCACAACGACGACTACACGGCGGATCCCGACGGCCTGCTGGACAGCGGCGTTGACGGTGAAGGCGGCAGAGACGACCCCCAAAGGGAGCAGTCCAGCTACTTCCAGAGGCAGCTGGGATCCATGTTGCAGCCCGGGGTCAACAAGTTCTCCCTGCGTATGTTTGGAAGTCACAAGGGTGTCGCCGCTGAGCAGGAGCGGGTGAAGAGCTTCGGAGTGTGGATCATCCACCCCTACAGTGACTTCAGGTAAAGGCGGGGTTTATCCGCGGAGTTTCCTCAGACTCCTCTTTTTGTTTTTGTTGGCGGGAAACTTTTGTTTTGGTTATGACAATTGGTGCAAACTTAAGACTAGTAACCTTTACGAACACGCGTTTTCCAGACTTTGTCGGCGATGTCATGCAGAAAGTCTCCCAGAGCAACCGGTTGCGACGCTGCTGCTCCAAGGACAGACGGGGACACAGCGGCTGATGTCACGGCCCCTCACACATGATAAGGCGATGAAGGGATGTGATTAGTGATACAGTATATAGGGCAAGATCATCTGGATTAATGACCCTACTAGTGAGTCTCTTTTTCCTTGTGCGCGAGGAGGAAGAGCCGCATCCACTGATAGGGATAATTTACGTGATGTAATGCCACGTATCGGAACTGAGAGACATCCAATGATTTCATGTTCGGATTTAACCTCCTGCTGGAAGATTTGGTAGATCGTTTCAGCTTTGTTAAACGACTTCTTAGCACTCAGGCCAAACCAATCTGTCTGTGCGATCGCTAATAATAGCCCGCTATCAAATTTAAACAATTTTTAAACATCAGACCGGCGCCAGACAAAGAGGATAAGCCCGTGCAGAAGGATTATTACCCATAAGAATCCCTATAATTCCAATCTTGCTCTATTATGCAATAATACACAGACAGCTGAGGGGGGGATTACAGAGGGCCGGCTCTTCTTAAACCGTATGCTCCAACTTCCTGTTTTAAACTGGCCAGTTGGAGAAAAAAAACACTTTTGTCTCTCAGCCATCCGGTAACGCTTTACATTTTAAAAACTGGTAAATAAGCATATGAGCAGATTTAATCTGAGATATTAGACCCTCTTATCAAACACACCTTTAAGTTTGTGCAGGAAGAGCAGGAGCGAAAAAGTGAGACAGGCAGTTTGGACTTTATTCCGACTTTGATTTACATTAAATGGGCTTTTCCCTCCTATAAGGAATTTATATTTTCGCCGATATCTCTTATTTGTTTGGTTTGATTGTCAGCAGGATCCAACAGAATGTATTTCACGGCTTTCCAGAACATTTGGTCGGATTTAGGAGGATTTTGTGTGGAATCGGATAGAGGAATGAATTCTTGAAAATAAAACCATGACATTGTTGGATGGGTTTAGTGAAATGAGGCATGTGTAGGGGGTTTCCCCGAAAAGCCCCCAAAACCCCGGAATTGTAGACGCGTTCCCTTTGATTGAACTCCTCCAATTAAATGTGAAATTATGTAGGAAAAAAAAGTTTTTAATTAAAAAAATAATTTAAAAAAAACTCCCCCTAGTGGGTAAAAAATAGAATAAGAGAATAAAGACATGATAAATACAAAAAAGATCTTCTCAAGCTGGGACGACTAGATTGGACCAACGGTTTAGAAAGCATGGACTGAAAACTTTTTGAGATAATGTGAGAAATACATTTATATTTATTCATATTATACCGTTTGTCAGAAGGATTACTCTGGGACAGCTTTCCCCAACATCTGGGAGAGGGATGGGATATGGGTCGGGATAGAACCCAGTGAATTCGGGCGTGGATCTGAATAAAGGGACAGATCCAGGATTTACTTCCGTCTTTCTTTCTTCATGTAGATATAAAGCAGGATGAGAAGGAGGAACTCATCTCTTAGTTCCTGCATCTCTGCTTGTTTTTCTCACCGGGCTCGTGTTTCAAGGAGAGAGGGTAATCAGAAATGGTCTGGTTGGGTTCTGTATCTGGGTCTCTGTGATGAAAGAGAAAGAGAGACCTAAAGTGATTGGCACTTGATGGAAACAAACAGTATGATAAGGAAACCCAAACCAGACACTGAGTACTGTAAAAGGAGACCCTGGACACCCGGAGGAGCGGAGGGCTTGTCTGACATCAGGCAGACGGCTGTGAACGAAACAAACGTCTGCGACTGAACATCTTCGTCAGGATGCTCACTTTTCTTTTCTTCTGTCTTCTTCGGTAGAATAAAGAGGTAAATGAGGTAAAACGTGACTTATTCTGATGAAAGGGATTCCTCCTGTGGAAGACGCTGTTTGTAAGTCGTGTCGGGTCGATCCGCTCCTGATTGGATGACTTCACTTACGTAAATCCATTTTTTCTCAAATTGTTTCTCAAATTTTCCTCAAAGTTTTGAACTAAATAAAGGAATAGTTCATCATTTTTTCAAAGATACTGATGTACTTTCTTTGGACAAAGAATTGGAAGATCAGCACCACACTTTAACCAACCCAAAGTGAAAATTAAAGGAAATGTTGAAGTTGAGCCCTCAGTTCCACCCCTAAAGAAACATCAAAGGAATCAAAGGAACTCTTGAACTGCGTCCCAGGTCCACCCCTAAAGAAACATCAAAGGAATCAAAGGAACTCTTGAACTGCGTCCCAGGTCCACCCCCAAAGAAACATCAAAGGAACCCTGGTACTGGGCCTGCAGCTCCGCCCCTAAAGAAACATGAACGGAACTCTTGAACTGAGACCGCAGCTCTTTTGCTTTGTAGCACTTTGAGATTTGATCCAAATGTAAAGTGCATTATAAAAAAATGTATTATTATTATTATTATTATTATTATTATCCTCAAAGAAACATCAAAGGAACTCCTGAACTGAGCACCCAGCTCCACCCCCATAGAAACATCAAAGGAATAGAACCATCACAGGCCGCAATAGTCACACATTGTAAAGTCATTACTCCAAACGGCTTATTATTTTCTCTTAATTTTAAATGCTGTGTAACAAGTAACGTCACCAAAATGGACTCACCTCTAGGATTTACCAAAATCTACCTCTGGGTAAAACTTCATGCTAATCTGTCTTGTAGTTTTTCCGTACTCCTGCCCACACACCAACAAATACACATCAAATATGCAAACATGCAAAACATAACCTCATTGGCGGAGTTCATAAAATCACTTATAATTGTCCAGTAACAAAAAAAAAGGCAGCTGAAACGACGAGGCTTAACATAAAGACAGGCAAGAGGTGAGAACAGCTGATCTCCATAGTTTGTCCTAAATCATCAATCCAATCGTCGATCTTCATTCGTCATCGCCGCCGCCACGATTGTGTTACAGCAGATCCTTCACGATAATGCGATAACTCCAAAAATATTTCATGAATCCTGTTTCCTTCAGAATAAAGCTCAGCATGTTTTGAATTAAAGATGTGTCAACTGAGTCAGCGCTTTTAGTTTGATTATTACTTGGAGGGTTGTAGCGATATTATATCCCCAACTCAAAATCTCCTACACGGATCATTTTCTCAGTTTATACCCACATAGACCTCGGTGCGAGGAAGAACTGGATTGACTTTGGGAAAGGTTGATTGTACATTTATCCCCAAAAGTTTTCAGGTCGTTCTATCTCATCCATCGGTCCAATTTAGTCCAGATGTGGTGCAAATGAATCGACTTTGGGAGATCTATCTTGTCAATATCGAACTTTACTCAATGGTGGGAGCTTTTTTTTTGTTGTTGCAAAAACCTCTTATTCAGAAGTAACACATTGAATTTCAGGAGTTCAATCAGGGGAATTGCTTGATCTATATATGTTTGACATATCCTGACAAAAATGTCTTACTTTTGTGTCTCAGAGTGTTTGTTAATTTTTCCCTGGAGGAATGCATTTCCTCGTTTCTGACAACCTGAAGGTTAGATCGCTGCCATATTTCCACATTAATCTTCCAGGTTTTTTTTTTGTGTACAGCATAGTCCACTGCAGGTGTCCCTCCTAAGAGCTCAGTTTTCCACAGGAAGTCACATGTGACGACTGTCGGACTTCTTCTTCGGTGTAATAGTCGATTCAGCACATGTAGCACGTCTCTGTAAAACAATGAAGACCCTCTGTCCTCTTCTGTCCAGGTTTTACTGGGACCTTGTGATGCTCCTGTTGATGATGAGCAATCTGGTCATTCTACCCTGGGGAATCACCTTCTTCGAGGACCAGAACACTCTGCCCTGGATCACTTTTAACGTCCTGTCAGATACTCTCTTCCTCATGGATCTGGTCATGAATTTCCGTACGGGCATCGCGGGAGACGACAGCCACATCATCCTGGACCCCAAAGAGATCCGCATATGCTACCTCCGCACCTGGTTCCTGGTGGACTTTGTCTCCTCCATCCCCGTCGACTACATCTTCCTCATCGTCGACCTAGAGTCCCTGCATGAGTCATCGGATGTGTACCGCACCGCCCGGGCCCTCCGCATAGTGCGCTTCACCAAGATCCTCAGTCTTCTTCGTCTTCTCCGACTGTCTCGTCTCATCCGCTACATTCACCAGTGGGAGGAGGTAAAAAAAAAGGGGGGGGGCGGAGTTAATATAGACAAAGTTCATCAAAGCATAAAGAAAAACAATATTACTTCCCAAGTTTCATGTTGTCTTTTTCCTCCATACACTTCCTTCATGTCAGATTTTCCACATGACCTACGACCTTGCCAGCGCGGTGGTGCGTATCTTCAACTTGATTGGCATGATGCTGCTGCTGTGCCACTGGGACGGCTGCCTGACCTTCATGGTGCCAATGCTGCAAGACTTCCCCCCAGACTGTTGGGTGTCCGTAAATAATATGGTGGTGAGGAAGATGTTCATCCTTTCACAGTCTGATACCTCGCAGGAGGCTCCTGGTTCTGACCCAGCTGAGGTCAAATCCAGAGAAATTGGTAGAACAAATTGGACTTTTCTAAGCAAGCGACACTGTTAAAAAAACAAATAAATGTGTTTACCAGTAATACACTTTTAAATGAAATATTATTGAGTCTAAAATCTAAGTTGAAAATTCTTAATTAAAGTAGATCGTCTTTTAAATCACAAATCAATAATTCTGTTGAAATTACTGCAGGAATAAAATAATTAGTCAATAATTGTGCACCAATAATAAACATATTTTGTATTAACTGTTTTGTATTTTAGGTTTTCTGAAGGTAAAGCCGTGATAAAAAAAAGTTATCTTGCTCTGTAAAAAGAAAAATGTTGATAAACTTCAAGAAATGACCAAAAACAAAGAGAAAACGACTTTACCTGTAAAAAGATAATTATTTGATTCTGAAGATTAACCTCAAAAGCATAGAAAAGTAAAATTCCAGCTTTATAGAAATTTTTCAAATTTCTTTTCTCTTCACGATTTTTTACCTTTTAAAAAACCTGAAATATAAAATAGTAAATAAATAATTGTTTATTATTTGTGAAGAGGTCTACAGCATTTTAAGACAAATACTTCCCACTTTTTGCTAATATAAAATACAACAACTTCCACTGGGGACACAATTAAATGAAGTATTTTCAACCTAAATTGAAAACTCAATCATAAATAATTTAATTACCAGCGAGCAAATGATCTTTTTAGAGTGTAAGAAAATAGAGAAATCATCTGAAATGTCTCCAGAGCTCAGTTCAGTTTATTTGTCTGTCCCTCGGCAGGATTATACAAAAACTACTTCAGTTCTCGGGGCATGTTTTGATGTTTTGATGATGAAACAAATGTGAACACTAGAGTTGCACAGAAATAGGAATGGAGCTGGAGGGGGGAAATCACCGTTTTGGGGGGGGATTCTCAGCCTTGGCAGTGATTTTTGTTGTTCTTAAAAATGGTCTCGTTTATTTCCGGGTCCATCCTCAGAACTCCACGTGGCACATTCAGTACTCTTACGCCTTGTTCATGGCCATGAGTCACATGCTGTGTATCGGGTACGGTGCCCACCCTCCAGAAGGCATGAGTGACGTCTGGCTCACAATGGTCAGCATGGTGGTGGGCGCCACCTGCTACGCCATGTTCCTAGGTCATGCCACCAACCTGGTCCAGTCCTTGGATGCATCACACCGCCAGTATCAAGAGAAGGTATTCATCTCTGCACAAACCTGAAAAGGTTAACACACTAAAACATACCGGGGGGGCGGGGGCGGCCATTTTTGTAAAGTAGCACACGCTGATTTTAACGGTAGCTTTTTCACACATTTAACATCGTCAAACTTTTAAAGTCAATTTTTTTCCCAATCACATTTTAAAGCAATATTTGTAAACTTTTCCATCCTAGAAAAAAAGAAATAAATGTTATTGCTGAATGTAAATGTAAATATTAAATGTAAATGTTAAATATAAATCGATATATTGAACCTAAATGTTTGGAGCAAAAATACATTTTTAGCTAAATATTTCGTTTTGCGCTCAACTTTTAGATTTATACGTAATATTTTAGATGATCATATATAATAATATGTATATTTAATATTTAGACATTTTATTTAAAATAAATAAATTAAAAAAAATCATAAATATTGCTGTAAATGATTGAAATAAAGAAGAAACCTCAAAAATGTGACGCTGCTTTTCTTTAAATGCCGTTTGGAGCTAAATGTGATCCAAAAGAAATTGCTGTTAAAATCAGCATGTGCTACTCAACATCAAAAAACACGCATATAAACATTTGGTTGTCCCAGAAAAATCCCATGGACGCTAATGGGCCTCTGGCTGTGAAGATCAAAACCACAGCCGGGGGGTTTTATGTCATAAGCTAGTTTACTTGCTCATTCTTTATTCCTGGACACTGTTCCAAATGCAGAGAGAATATTTGTATTATCTAATGGGTTCTGTGGCCCTCCTATGATCCTCTTCAGGGGATTTTAGCAAGATAAAGCAGAAGGGATGAGAGACAAATGGCAGCACCTTTGTTTTTGATCACTGCTTGCTAATGCCCATTACAAATGAGTTTGTAATCCACTTAAAAAGTGCTTAACAAATACAACCAATGCATGATTATTGTGCCGGGGGGGAATAATTCAGCAAACACATGGTGGAAAATGTGACTAAAAGCGACATCTGACATTACCCCCTGTGGAATTTCGATGGAATCCACATGAAGGTCAGATCACCATGTGTTTTTTTCTGTGCAAACGTTTTTCAGTACAAACAAGTGGAGCAGTACATGTCCTTCCATAAACTGCCGGCAGATGTGAGACAAAGGATTCACGATTACTACGAGCAGCGGTTCCAGGGCAAGATGTTTGATGAGGACAGCATCCTGGGGGAGCTCAGTGATCCGCTTAAGGAGGTTTGTTATTCACTCACAGATGCAGGTTTAAGCCTGAAGTCAGTGTTGATTAAGGTGGTGGTTTATAAATATATATATATAATATGATGTCATTTCATTTCATGTTCTGCTCATATAATAGTCCAAAATCCAACCGTGCTCGACTAACAGTTATGATACAATCCTCATATTGGCTCATTAAACGTCTTGAGTAAGAGAAAAATATAAGGAAAGTGACAGTATAGACGTTTTTATTCCACTGTTATGCTTCACAACATAAAATATTTGATATTGTATATAATAATGGGAATTTATAGATATTTGACTCTTGGTTGGTTGGTTGGGAATATGTGTTAGCTGTATATATATATATATATATATATATATATGCATAAATACAGTCTATATAATATTTATCTATAAAGATATAATCTCCAATATAATAATAATGTAGTAAAATATAATATAATAGTGTAATAATACAATCAGTGACTGATGGTAAAGGGGTAGGATTGATTGAGTTTGTACTTTGTTCTCACTCTTTTTTCGAATATGTAAACCGAGTCAAGTGTTTGACAATTTATTTTCCTTATAGAAAATAAGAATATAATAATAATATTATTTGTCAATGTTTTCTATCCGTCCACCATGCTTTTCATTTGATTTTAGTATTTTTATATCTTCATGTATATTTTTTGTGTACTGTATATATATATATATATAGATATATATATCTATATATATCTATATATATATAAATTATTATAGAAAAAAATATTTTTATATATATATACATATATAAATATTTTATTTTTTCTCTATCTCTAATTGAAATTCTTATTAAACTAAATTCAAACTTTCTTTTTGAATATATGCCTCTTGAGGGAACCGGTTCATAATCAGACCCAGTGGTACCATGAACTGTATGTATATGTGCTAAAGAGAAAGGGGCCAAGGATGGAGCTTTGAGGGACACCGCAGGAAAGAAATAACATATGCAGAGATATAATATTTCTATTGTTTCGTTTTGTTTTGTCTTTGTGGGGACATCAAAGGGTTGACCTCATAAATCTCTTTCTCCCACTCTCCAGGAGATTGTCAGCTATAACTGCCGTGGGCTCGTGGCCAACATGCCCCTCTTCTCCAACACAGACCCTCATTTTGTGACGGTGATCCTCACCAAGTTGCGCTTTGAAGTCTTTCAGCCCGGAGACTTCGTCATACGAGAGGGAACGCTGGGCCGGAAAATGTATTTCATCCAGCATGGCGCCGTCACAGTCATCCCACGCGGCAGCAGGGAGGTTACGCTCAGCGACGGAGCGTATTTCGGCGGTAAATCTTTTCTCGCTTTCCTTTTCTTTCCCGCGTGTTCAGCTGTTGGATTGATCTAGTTTGAGTCACTATTTCTCACCTGTGGCACGTGACTCAAACGTACTGCATGCAACTATTTTTGCAACATTTAGCTCCAAACAACATTTAGAAAAAAGCATTGTCATATTTAACAAGTCACTTTTTGTCATTGTATTTACAGCAATTCATGTTATTATCAACTTAGTCATATTTACCTTCCTGGGAAATATATAAATAAATCAAATGTCTAAATATGAATATTCAATCTAAATGTAAATGCTAAATCTAAAGGCCAATGTTACAATTCAATGTTCAATGTAAATGTGAAATATAAATGCAAAGGTTAAATATAAATGCTACATCTAAATGTCAAATGTTGGGTCTAGATCTAAATGTTATATCCAAATGTTTAAACGTTATATCGAAATCTTGCATCTTGATGTAAATGTTATATCTAAATGTTACCTCTAATTCTAAATTTAAATACTATATCTAAATGTTAAGTCTAAATGTTATATCTAAATGTTAAATGTTAGAACTAAATGTTAAATGCTAGATCTAAATGTTAAATGTTAGAGCTAAATGTTAAATGCTAGATCTAAATATACATCTAAATCTAAATGTTATCTATAAATGTTACATCTAATTCTAAATGAAAATACTATATCTAAATGTTAAGTCTAAATGTTATATCTAAATGTTAAATTTTTATATCGAAATGTTAAATCGAAATGTTAGATCTAAATGTTAAATGTACATCTAAATCTAAATGTTATATCTAAATGTTAAATGTACATCTAAATCTAAATGTTAAGTCTAAATGTTATATCTAAATGTTAAAATTTTATATCTAAATGTTAAATCTAAATGTTATATCTAAATGTTAAATGTACATCTAAATCTAAATGTTATATCTAAATGTTAAATGTACATCTAAATCTAAATGTTAAGTCTAAATGTTATATCTAAATGTTAAAATTTTATATCTAAATGTTAAATCTAAATGTTATATCTAAATGTTAAATGTACATCTAAATCTAAATGGTGAATCTCAATGTCAAGTGTTTGATCTAAATATGAATGTTGTATCTAAATGCTAAATGTAGTAGCATTAGTAGCTGGAGGTTTTACCGCACAGAGATGAGACCGGTATCAATCGTTCCATTCTGTAAATAAAACAATGAAGTAAATAAGGTGATCCATTTTTAGCTTGTGAGGTTAAACTGACGGAGTGTTTTCTTCGGTCCAGAGATCTGCCTGCTAACGCAAGGACGACGCACCGCCACTGTGAGGGCTGACACCTACTGCCGCCTTTACTCCCTGAGCGTGGACAGTTTCAACGAGGTCCTGGAGGAGCACCCTCTGATGAGGACGGCCTTTGAGAGTGTGGCCGTGGACCGACTCGGCCGGGTTGCTCGCAGACCCAGTTATCAGCCTCCCCCGTCTGAATGATGTCATCAGCGCCAGCGGAGAGAGAGAGACACTCAAGCCAAGATGTTCAGGATTTGAGTCAAACTTTGGCTGAACTTGACAACCTAACAAAGAAATCCTTGTAAACTAAGCATACTCTGTCATTCCCAAATGCAAAGGTATATCCCAGAGGAGCCCCCAATCCCCTGCCTTTTACAAACAATCTCCCTAGTGAGTAAAATATGAACTGTTAGAGTAAGATATTATATATATATACAGGATCCATCTCGTCCAGTCGATTGATTTGCACCGATTGTGGTAGTAAAGATATGTAAAATATGAACGATTAGAGTAAAATATGATGGTGGACTCATCGAGTCAATTTATATGAACCTAATTTGGCCCAACCCTTTTGAGATGAAACTTCCCAAAACACACAACGGACCTTTCTTAAAATGAATCCAGTTCTCTAATATCCTGTCTATTCAGGGATATGATTATTATACAAATTGCTATTTGCTTTAAATATCAAGGATACATTCTAAACCCTAAATTCTATTTTTGAATATATTATTGCCGCAATTGGTTGAAAGATAATTTTGCTATTTTTGTCTCAATAAGCTTAACGATTGTTTTTGAGCATGATTTATTTTTTATTTTGTTGAAAGCTGTAATTTAAATCTGTTGTGGTTCTCACAAACGGCATTATTAGAAACTAATCAATGCTTTCTTGTTTCTTCAGCAAATGGCATTTTTGTTGGAAAAGCAGAGATAAAAGCTGATAGCAATCACAACACTTAATCTTCCACATACAAATATTGCTGTAAGAACTTTATTCATCTGCCTGTCTTGTTCTGAGACTGCAGTTTCATTATCCATCGGATCACACATGTGAGATATTGGCCTCCACAGCAGCACCAGCTGGACGGTTCATCATAGAGCTGCAGGTCTGAAGGTTGCATCAAGTCAGGGTTTAATACTATTACTTGTTGAGGATAAGCTGCTGTGATGTAATACCTGTGCAGAGATTGTAGACGGTTATAGTAACACATTTTTAAACCACTGAATATCATGGTGTTCGTATTTGCTAAGAATCTACCTTAGCAATTCTACAAATTTGGTTCCAGCAACATCATATTAGTTAGAAAAGGAATAAATAATCCTGCAGATGACGCAGTAGTGGACAAAGTAGTCAGATCCTTTTCTCCAGTATAAGAACTATTGTGAAAATACTCCACTACGAGTGAAAGCCTAGCATTCAAACCTTTCTTAAGTAAAAGTATGCAAGTATTATCAGCAAAATGTGCTTAAGGTATTAAAGTGAAAGTACACATTATGTCATAAAATCAGTTACTTACTGATGTATATGTTGAAGATTAAAGTTATTTTAAGTACTTTATGTGCCTATGAGTAGTTTATCCTGCAGTAGGACGGATGGATGGATAGATAGATGGATGGATGGATGGATGGATGGATGGATGGATGGATGGATGGATGGATGGATGGATGGATGGATGGATAGATAGATAGATAGATAGATAGATAGATAGATAGATAGATAGATAGATAGATAGATAGATAGATAGATAGATAGATAGATAGATAGATAGATAGATAGATAGATAGATAGATAGATAGATAGATAGAGAGATAGAGAGATAGAGAGATAGAGAGATAGAGAGATATTTTAACCCCCAACTTATAACGAGGACAAGGATACAAGCACCTGAAATTACCTTCCTGCATAGGTTGGATGGACACAGCCTTAGCGATCAGGTGAGGAGCTCAGACATCCAGAGGGACCTCTGTGTGGAGCTGTTGCTTCTTCATGTTGAAAGGAGCCAGATGAGGTGGCTTGGCCATCTGATCATGCTTCCTTTCCAGGTATTTCACACTGTGAAGAGGCCCAGGAGTAAAACCCGAAATTGCTGGAGGGACTATATATCTCATCTGGCCTTGGAATTTATCAGGATCCCTCAGGATAAGCTGGGGATTGTTGGCTGGTGAGAAGGAAGTCTGGAATACCCTCCTTAAACTGCTGCCACCGTGACGCAGGATAAGCGGAAAAACATGGATGGCTGCATTCCATCACATTGAAATAATTGAGTCCTCATGCATCATCATCATCACATTGAGTCCAATATAGTATTTAAAAAGTAATGTGATGTCGAATAAAAAACCTTTAATAATAATAATAATAATAATAATACATTTAATTTATTATGCACTTTACATTTGGATCAAATCTCAAAGTGCTACAAAGCAAAAGCAGATAAAAGCAGCAATAAAAAATAAAATAATAACTATATAAAAACATGACCAAAAGCATTAATGTTAATTACAGTTATAGGTTCTGCTGTAGTAGTAGTAAATACGACAAAGTTTCTTTAAGAAACTTTGTCGTATTTACTATTATTTGAAAATAATATTACATATATCGTTCGTCAATATTCCATCTTAATTGCAATTACAATTGTCAATGTTAAATCTAAATTCCAGCAGCGCTGCAGCTTTTTTGTGATAACAACTTCCGGTCCGTTTGCTCATCCACATCCGGTTTGTGTCTTATTGGCTCGTGACGTAGAGAAGGTAAGTTGCACAGTTGTTTGCTAACCCACTACAGCAAACGTTTCATATTTTCTGGTTGCCTTTAATGGGGCATATACTATAGAGGTTACTGAAACATTATTTTGTTTGTGGTTCAGTTGTGATTTGAATGCTATTCTATTAATTCACTGTTTTATTCTGACATTGCAAGGTTGACCGCTAGCTAACGTATCGTAGCGCTAGGTTAGCAATAGCTAACTGAATGTGGTCTTGGAGGTCAATGTGTACTATAAATTCCAAACCTATGCGAAATTAAAGAGTATACATCCATCGGTATTCAACCCATGTCTCTGTGGGTTTGATGACCTTAAATAATACGATTGGAATGACGTTCAAAAATAGAATACTAGCCCTCACTTGCCCCTTCGTCAGCTACCTGTGACGTAATTACATCACATACTAGGTTACACAAGGTCTTATTCATAACCTTTTTCAAATTCAAAACATTTATATCTAACGGAATTTAGTCCCCAATATAAATACAGTTGGTGTCGTGTTAGTTGCCTACATTATGTGGAAACTCAATGCGATGGTCGCTACTTAAATAACCAATATCTTATTGTTTATGTCTGTGTTGTTGTATAAGATCGTGTATGGGGTGACTCAGTAATAGCTCTGTGTTAAACAATCTTGTTGTGGGTTCACCCATGCAAACAGTCCATCTTCTTGGATAAAGAGTGCGTGGATTATTTACTTGGGCTTCTACATATGTAAGCTTGGACCTCGTTTTGTTAAAGGGACTGCTTCACAGCTAGACCAACTCTTGCGTAAAGTTCAACACATCTTTTGATGATTTTGTGAACACAAATATAGAGAATAAATTGCAAAGCTATGGACATAAAAGGTTTCAGGATTGAACCATTTAAGAATTGATGCAAGTCCATTCATATGGCCTGACATCAACATACTTGCAAACCCATTTTATGCCTGTAAAAGATATAAAGTTGGCAATATGTTGAAACAGATGTGAATGTAATCTAGCATTTTAATGTTAATCTAATATGTACACTAACTCTCTCATAGACTTCATTATTTAAAGAACATTGCTTTCTGAGGCTGTATGGGGTAGACAAGGAATAGAGTTTTGGATATACAGTACGTTGCCAATAAGGTTATTATTTTTGCATGTATGATTTTGGGCCCTACTGGCCCCATCAGTGCGCTTGTTATACCTACTATTGCTGATGTTATAATAGAATTATTTTAATTATGAGACTTGGGAGTGTGATTTAGTTAAAACCTTTTTTACCATTCAGTTAATGGAGACAAATTTATTTTGAATTAAATACATTCTAACCTCAGGATGTTACTGAAGAACGTTTTTTGAAATACAGTTATCATCATTTAGATATAAAATAAACCTTTACCCTTTTAAAATGCGTTTACCTTGAAGTACTATACCTATAGTACTTCAAGGTAAACACATTTTTACATTGAGTACTGCCAATGTGAAAAGTTTTTTTTTTTCTTCTTCAATCATTTTAAATGTGCTGTCTTTGGGTTTTGGAGTATTGATCTGACAAAACTGAAGATGTCTCTGGGGACTCTGGTTCTTAATTGATTAATTTGAAAGATTAATGAGTAAAATTGATTATGCAAGTAGAAAACACTGTGTCTCTACTAGACCTCACTGTGATTGTAAATGGGTTATCTTGAGAAAACTGAATTCAGCTAAATCTGTTTGATTTGATGTTATGGCATCTCCTTCCAGCAGGAAGGATGCTCTCCCTGACTCGAGCGGTGGTGGGTGGGATTGCTCGGGTTCCTGCTGCTTTCAACCAAGGTGGATTGGCCATTGCCCGATTTAGCAGCTCAGCACAGGTACACATAGTATTTTTTGAAGGATCCAACATTTACATGAACATATCAGAGATAATCATTGTGTATTTTTCTTATTTTGGCAGAGTGCTCAGAAGAAAACAACATTTGGACCTCTTGCAGATGAGGATAGAATTTTCACAAACCTTTATGGCCGCCATGACTGGAGGTAACAGTCCTGATGTTTTTCATCTTAAACATGGTATTGATTTGTTTCAAACTCTTGCACATTACAAACTAACGTGTTTAGCAGAAAAACATACAAAAGAAGGCATGTTTTTGACCTTACAAGGATGTTGGTTTGGTTAATTTGTCCAAAAAAAAATGAACTAACTTAACTTTATGTGTGCTTCAGACTGAAGGGGGCACTGAAGCGTGGTGACTGGTACAAAACGAAGGAGATCCTGTTGAAGGGAGTCGACTGGATCCTCAATGAGATCAAAGTTTCTGGCCTGCGTGGGAGAGGTGGAGCTGGTTTCCCTACAGGCATGAAGTGGAGTTTTATGAACAAGCCCAGCGATGGCAGGTCAGTGAACAGACATGAACTTAATCAATAACAATAATGGCAACAATAGTGCAAGTGTTTACTATATTGAATTTGTTTGACTTTATTTTTGGCACGTTTATGTATATTTAATAATTTTAACTTTTCAAAAGGCAACAGGGTTTTTTTTTTACATTAGTTTCATCCATACCAGTCGAATAAACTAAATGCATTGAAAATTAAGGGTTGATTGATTCCTCACTCGTCTGGATTAGTGTCATTAGTTTGATTTTGGTCAAACTACATATCTTGATGGATGCCTTTGAATGTCTTCTGAAAACAAACATGAACTTTTTCTTCAATTTCACACAATTCTAATTTCCTGCTTCAGGCCAAAGTATCTGGTGGTGAATGCAGATGAGGGCGAACCTGGAACCTGTAAGGACAGAGAGATCATGAGGAATGACCCACACAAGCTGGTGGAGGGCTGTCTGGTGGCTGGGAAGGCCATGGGGGCGCGTGCTGCTTACATCTACATCAGAGGAGAGTTCTACAACGAGTCCTCCAACCTGCAGGTGAACACGGATAGAATGAAAACAGCCCTATTGAATGTGAAATATTTCGTACTTTATTAGTGTATTCCAAACCTGTCGATTGAAAACAACACGTCAGAAATCCCTGTAGCTTCATTTTGACGAGTGGAAACATGGCAGCTTTATGTATGATCCCTAACTAATTGTCTAATTATGTGTCTTGTTAAAGCATAAAGCATTTAATATCTGTTCGTAGGTGGCGATCAATGAGGCGTACGCCGCTGGGCTGATTGGAAAGAACGCCTGCGGCACTGGTTTTGACTTTGACGTGTTTGTGATGCGTGGGGCTGGCGCGTACATTTGCGGAGAGGAGACGGCTCTTATTGAGTCCCTGGAGGGAAAGCAGGGGAAGCCTCGTCTGAAGCCTCCATTTCCTGCCGACGTGGGTGAGTTCCAGGGCGCAAAATGTGGAGTCATGGAGTTTTATTGTCTTGAAGGTTCTTGTTTATCGTTGTGACATATCTGCCTCACTCATTCTTTCCTCATCATAAAGGTGTGTTTGGTTGTCCAACAACTGTTGCCAATGTGGAGACTGTAGCCGTGGCGCCCGCCATCTGTCGTCGCGGCGGCTCGTGGTTTCTGAGCTTTGGGAGAGAGAGAAACTCTGGCACAAAGCTTTTCAACATCTCCGGCCATGTTAACAACCCCTGCACCGTAGAGGAGGAGATGTCTGTACCTCTGAAGGACCTCATTGAGAGGCACGCAGGTAAATATGACCCTCAAAGTGTCACAAAACACACCCAGTGTTGTGTTGAGCCCACGGGCCTCAATAGTTGAGACACCATATTTAATCGAAGGAGTGAGATTTTCATGTTTCAACACAGAACTTGTGATTATTGACTTGTTTGTAATCGAGGGATAATTATGGATCTGGATAATCTAAATGGATCATTTGCTTATCTTCACGTGTTTCCCTTTCCTTCAAAGATTAAGACTGAAGAGATTAAGGCATCTTAATGCAAGCGTTGTTGTCTTTACTCCATTGAAACAACATCTGTCCGGTAGGTGGAGTGCGTGGCGGTTGGGATAACCTGCTGGCTGTAATCCCTGGTGGTTCCTCAACACCCCTCATTCCAAAGAGTGTGTGTGAAGATGTGCTGATGGACTTTGACGGCCTGATACAGGCTCAGACTGGCCTGGGCACAGCCGCCCTGATCGTCATGGACAAATCAGTGAGTCCCCCCCAGCCCACCCCTGAAATGTAATTCATCCAGTATAAAGAGCTGATGGAACATCTGTGAGCGTCGTTGATGCTTTGTTCCGCAGACTGACATCATCAGGGCCATCGCCCGGCTGATAGAGTTCTACAAACACGAAAGCTGTGGCCAGTGTACGCCCTGCAGAGAGGGTACGTTCTAGTCCGCTGGGGTCCAGTGCTTCAGCTGCACCACTCCTAAATATCTCTCTTCCCTTACATCTGTCCTCGTTTTCTCTCACAGGCGTGGACTGGATGAATGATATGATGTGGCGTTTTGTGAAGGGTGACGCGAGGGCGGCGGAGATCGATATGATTTGGGAGATCAGTAAGCAGATTGAGGGACACACGATCTGTGCTTTAGGAGATGGAGCGGCGTGGCCAGTGCAGGTAAACACATTCCCCGTTTCACGCCACAGAAATGTAGCCCTGACCTCCCAGACGGTGACAACGGCCGTAGGTCAGAGGTGGAACATTTTGGTTTCAGCTTTATGATGAACCCAGAGATGAGCAGCTGCACTCAAAACATTCCTTTGGTTTAACTTTCTTCCTCTTTGGCTTGTTCGGAACTTCCTAAGTCCATATTAAGACAAATGGAGTTTTTTTCCCTGGAAACCGAGTACTTGGACACACATTTTCTAATTCATTCTGTAAATGTAGACTTACATATTCTTTGCATGAAAGCCCACGTTCATACTTTGTTTATCAAAGCAGAATAAAACACAACTATTTTCTCTCTTACGTGTTTTCAGGGGTTGATCAGACACTTCAGGCCTGTGATGGAAAGCCGTATTTCTGAATACCAGCAGCAGGCCCGGGCTTAAGAGGTTCCTACAACACAAAGTAACTTCTCTGCCTCCACTGCCCTGTGAATTATTTAAAGTCATCCTGTCTTCTCTTAGCGCCCCATCAGGTTTTACATATATTTGTCTGCCTTGTCTGAATAAAAGTGAACTAAAACTAAACTAAACTGTTTTTCGTGAATAAAAGTGAATTTCCTGGTATGTTCCCAATTCACCTTGGACAGACGGTAAAAATGTAATGTAATCCCCAGGGGGGGGGGGGGGGGGGGGGGATTTAGGCGTAGCAACAACTCCAACAATTGTATAAAAGAAAATGAAATACATGATCCTGAAATATGAACGAAAAACACAGAAGACATAAAAATATATATATGTATACATATATAAATAGAAATACACTAAATAAATGGAAAACTGTGAAGGATAGGGTTCAACATCTGTGTTTCTTTTTAGATTTTCCATCATCCATGTCTTCAGACACACACAGAAGTTTTACAAGTAGAAGATTTAATGGTAAACTAATAATTACATGGCTGAAAAAGGCTGAGATATGGAATTGTTGCCATCACTGCGTCCACCGCTGATCCTTCGTGTTAACGCGATAACTCAAAAACTGTTGCATGTGTCATTTTATAACGTAATACCTACTTAGATCTTTTTGCGAGGAAGAACTGGAGCGATTTTGGGGAAAGTTGGTTGTATATTTCTGCCACTGGGGGAGGTTTATCTTAAAGTCTGTGGGACATAATTTTAATGAAGATTTATCATAGTTGGATCAAAGGGTTTATATTTTACTCACTCAGGGGAACTTTTGGTTGAAAACTGTTTCTTGTCTGTATCATCCAGACTACGAGTCACCTGTGTCTCAATTTAGCTCCTATAAATTGACACAAGGGAATCTATTATTGTATTACTGAACTCAGAAAAACTAGTTAAGTGTATTTAATCTTCATTAACGTGACTTGATAAAAATATAGTTTTAGTCAAAATTGACTGTTTGAGTTTATTAATGACTCAAGTTCAATTTGATGACCTATTTTTTTGTTGTGCAATGTTTAACTTTCACAACAACCAGAGATAAACATAGAAAACAATAAGAATGAATTCATAGATAGACGTATAAAGGTTTGGTTTCCATGCCTGTTTCATCAGTTTTCATCCCTTCGGTTGTGTAGAAGTGAAATCCTTTTCAACAATACATTCCACACATAGCTGCAGTGTTTTGGGTTCAGCCTCAGGAGGCATGAAGGTCAGCTGGTTCACCGCTTTAAAACTTCCAGCGTGAGCAGAGGTTTTTCAAACCGTACGGATTATAGATGATGAAACGTCCTAACTAACGGTAATTATGTTCTGCTGATCATTCTCAATCTGTTGGCTTAGTGGCAGAGTATGCACATTTTTTACATAACGTTAATCCTCCCTGTCCTCGTTTGTTGATTGAGCCTTCAGGGACGTTCCTTTCACGGCCAATCATGACACCATCACTTTTTTTCCCCCCACAGTTAACCTAATCAACCGTTGGATGATCCAAACAGGATTTTTTTTTATGAGTATTCACATTTTTCCCAGTCTGTTATTATTTTCTTAGTTCAGTTGGGTTGTGGTCAGAATTTTGAGATGTTAATAAACCCAACAGTGAGAAAAATCTACAGACTCCTGACACCGAGAGCAAAACATGCACAAACTGCAAACGTAAATACGTATGAATGTAACAATAGATGCATATTAAAGGACGGGTTGAAATCTGGAAAATAAAATGATTTGTACAAACATTTTATATACATAGTGTATATATATATATACAGTATATATATATATAGTATATATATATATATATACTGTATATATATATGTATATATATATATACAGTATATATATATACAGTATATATATATATATACTGTATATATATATGTATATATATATACAGTATATATATATATACACTATATATATATATATACACATTGATATACAGAATATATATTAGTTTAGATTATATATATATATTATAGACATATTTATATACAGAATAAATATATATATATTTTTTATATTATATATATTAGTTTGAAAATACTGTATTCTATTGACTCCAGTCTACGGTAATAAACAAGACATTACATATATATTTGTTTATCCGTGACATTTATTCACTCTCAGAAGAAGAAACACAAAACAAACTGACGGTGCTTTAAACAGGGAATCACTGAAATGATCGACATTGTCTGTCACACGTCTGACACTGTCTGACACACGTCTGTCATCAGCCTCAGCCGTCCCGTCGGCTCCACGGCTCCAGATTTTAACAACAGACATCAACATGTGCTGAGATGGTCACCCTACTTCCGGTTCCAAACTTCACAGAACTTTATTCAAAGCAGGTCCACATCCTGGTTTTATTGTTTTGGCCAGATCGCTCTTTTCCAAAGCCTTACTCATATGTTCCTGAAACTGTCTGCTGTCACATGTCTCTCTGTTAGCCCCTCCCACAGAAACAGGGATTCCTCCAGAAGCCATATGAACCTGGACAGAACAATGTGGCCTGAGAGTCTGGGGTCAGTACCAGTAGGACCTTTGATGCCTCCTTTTCTCCTGGATGCCCATCTTCTCCATGACTTCCTCCTCCAGGGTCTTCAGACTGGGTACAAAGGTTTTATCTAAGGTGTCCTCAGGGCTGGTGTCTTTGGGACCATCTGTAGTGGGGGAAAGAAAAAAACTGTCAAAAACATTACAACTTTAACAGAATCCGCTTTAAAAATAAACATTCAGACGATCAGCTGTTGTTCTTCTAACTGTTTTTATCCGTCAGAGGAAAACACTTAAGTTTCACCGACTCAAAAACTGTCTTGTGGATCAGACAAAAAGGAAAATATTTAACATAAAGACTAAATCATGCCTTAGAAACAAATACACAAAGCATTCTGACAGAAATCTTGCCTCCAAATATGAAACAAACAAAATTACTCTAAAAGATCTTTTTGGGATATTCAAGTCTCTAAAAAGGAAAAACTTGATTGGCAGCTGATCTAAAACACAAAAACCCTCAAAGATGTTGAAGCTTTTCTTTTTCCTCTTTAATTTACCAAGTCACATTTCTTACTCTTCAAGACACACACATACAAGCACACACACACACACACACACCTTTCCACTGCTGTGGCACGATGCCGTCTCGCCGCTCCACCACAGGTTTGGGGATGATTCGACCCGTCCTGAGAGACACTCGGACTCTCTCGCCCTCCTCCGTGTATTTCCACTCCACCTCAGCGGGCTTCCTGTCAGAGTAGAGGAAACTGTTATTATGGGGTCTTTATCTTTATAAAAGTCGATCACATCTTTACGTATGATTCCTTTCTTTTTTGATAATTGTCAGAGTAGCAGCAGCTGGACCAGCTGCTCCAGCATCCAGGGAAAAGTAATTACTAGTTTTGAGGTGGATGTGCACAGCAAAGCAACTATTTCAATCCTGCAGTGGAGCAGGGATTACTCCACCTGTCTGAGGGGTCGACGAGGGCGACATCACGGAGAAGGATGGGAGCTTCGCTGGCGATGTAGGTCCCACGGTAATCCCCAATTTTTCCGATGTACCTGTGATGCTATGATACAAAAAAAAAACGTTAAAAATTCTACTTTAAAAAAAAAAAAGTATGTTGGCAAAATTTATGATCCATTTGGTCCCAAGACACAATTCTGATTTCTTTTCTTTCGCACAAATACTTATGAATAAAGATGAAATCTTTCCACAACTTTTCATATGGGGTGTTAGAATCTTATCTGAGCAAACAAATCCGACATAAATAAGTCATTGTCATGTGAATGTCTTGCTGTCAATAATAAGTAGACGCCCTATGACAAACTATGGGTGCAGATTGGAGTGAGCTCTCACACGTATATAAAATATAGTTTATGTCCAAGTAAAAACACTTCATGCAGACAGAACCGGTGTGATGTACTGAGGTACAGGGGAAACAGGTGCTGCTCTTCCTGCACTTCAAAGATTAGGTCAAAACGCCATAAAATAATAAGTGGGTATGAAAAATTCTGTACATAAATACAGGTCAGATGTGCAAAATCCCACGTGTACGTGCAAAATCCCACGTGTACGTGCAGAGATTTGTCATTTCCTTACTGTGTTCAGTCCCTCCAGAACAACCCAGTTTCTGTGTCTGAAGACTTGGATCACTTTTCCCTGCTTTCCTTTGTCTTTTCCTGCAAGAATCTCTACCTGAGAAACAAACAATAAACACATTTTAACACACATGCGGAAGTGTTTTGTTGTAGCTGAGGTTTTGTTCTGTTCACATGGATCTGAATCAGACAGTCCCCAGTGTTGGACCTGGGGACTGGGACCTCGGTACCTCTCAGTAGAACCAGTACTTTTCTTAGAATGCAACTAAAGATATTGTGCAGATGGATACTTTAGGTATGAGATTGCAGAGAGAGTTACCCACCGTGTCTCCTCTGAGAACGGACCAGTCCTCTGTTGCTATCGGCTCCACGAACACCTTCCTCCTCCTCTTCCCCGGCGGATTCAGCCTCTTGGCAGCCGCCGTCCACGGTCTGTTGGTGCCGTAGCGGTAATCTTTTGGTACAATGACCCTGGCTGCCATCGCCAGGAGAGTGGTCAGCCTCATTGTGCTGCAGGGACAGAAAGATTCGAGGCTGCTAAATGATCCTAGAGGGTTCCCGGTCTCCTATGACAACACCAATCTACTTAAACCGACACTACAGCTGCGTTAGCATTAGCTAACCTCATTAATGGTACAGCCGCTCACATAAGAGCGAGATGTTACGTTATCTAAGACTTCAAAATCGTTAATGAGATTATTACCTTCTATCTCATGGATCTTTTCCTTCACGTTGTTATGTTGGGTGAAACTATCATGCAGAGAAATTACCCTCTGTGATGTCAATGTCACATGGAGCGCATAAGGCAGCTGTGATGACGCAGCGCCCTCTGGTGGACGGGAGGACTAGACCTGCTTGCACGCATGCGCAGTATCCCGACAATGACATTCTATGACCGCGGTCGTAATGTGTATTTTTCTGCACATTTATCATTCTGCACTCATGTGTAATTTAAATGCAAAATTGCACATTCATTTTAGAGTCAATGTTTGTTAAAATCAAATCATTTTTAAGAAATGAAAATGGTTTTCATTTGTTTATAAAATCACATAAAAACAAACAAATATCTTTATATATACTAAATTTGAAGTTTATATCAAATAATATTTTACAATAATTTCTATTCATGTCGTATAAGTGTATTTTGGTGAGAATCCTGACATCTAACCTTTTTTCTTATCATGCAATTTGTGATGACTTCCGTCCTTTAGATGTTTAAGTGTTGACTAAAACAGTTTACAGGGCGACAGTTTGCACGTCTTTGTTGAAATGGGAGTTGATTTCTCGTGAAAGCACCAATAGAGGAAGATGCAGTGATTTATTACAAGCTTTTAAGCAGCATTACCCTGTAGCGACAATGCTGTGAGATACAGTATTTATGGTACCAATAAACAAAAAGAGAAGAGAAAACCTGCGATCCTACATCCATCTTGTGGAGCAGCTGTATCAGACCAAAGAGAAATCAATTCACCATCTGTACTGTACTGCAAAGTTCACCCAACTTTAGCAAACCATGGACAAAATAAAGACTAGAGGCTTCAATCTGGTCTCCTAAGAGTTTCGACATGAGGGAATAAGTTAGACCTGTTATTAAGATTTGTAATTGAAAGGATTGTTAGGATATATAATAATAATAATAATAGGTCATACAATATGATTTGAGTGAACCAAAACTATCAGGTGTTTGGTTGTATTAGTCGATTCTTACCCAGATGACCCCTGCACTATTTAAGGGGTTACTCTTTTAATGAGTTTTTGGGGTTTTATATTCAATATTTTATTATTTTCTATCTATCTTTTTTTAATGTTTGAAAAGAAACGTCACCAGTCCCATGATAGTTGGACCCTCATGACGCCTTGACCATGAAAATACATCCATACAATTTGGAATCCTGCTTCCTTCAGAATCAAGCTCCATATGCCTTGAATTAAAGATGTCACAACCGATTCAGCACTTTAAGTTTGATTATTATTTGTAAGTTTTAACATTATTATATTCCCAAAAAGTCAGCGGTATTATTAAATGGGATAACTCAGAAACTCTGTCATGGATCATTCCCTAATTTTATACCCCCACAGACTTTAGCGCAAGGAAGAACTGGATTGACTTTGGTACAGGTCGGTTGAATATTAAAAGTTTTTCGGGCCATAGCTTCTCAACCGTTGGTCATTATTAGTTCAAATTTGAGGCATAGGAATCATTAAATGATTCAATCTTGTACACATTGTTTTACTCCAATAGTTCAAATCTTACTCACTAGGGGGAGCTTTTCTTTAAAAAAAAAAAAAAGACAGTATCTGGCCATAACTTCTTTACCATTGGTCCGATTAAGTCCAAATTTACTGCAAGTGAATAGAATTGAGATTTATCTTGTAGTTAACTCCAATAGTTTACATTTTTGGCTATAGTGGGAGCTTTTATTAGGGTGTTTGTTTGGATTAAGTCCAATGTTGGTGCATATTAATCCACTCCAGATCTTGCATGCGTCATATTTTACTCGAACAGATCATATTTGACTCACTAGGGGGAGCTTTTTGTACGAAAAAGTCTTTCAGAAATCACATTTAATTTGAGGAGTTGAATAAGGGGGATTCCTTGTACAAGGCAGGGGATTGGGAACTTTTCAGGGGGATACCCTTGCCGCCAGGAATGACAGCGTAGGTCAAGTAATTTACCAGCTCACATCAGAGAATTGAAGTGAGCCTTATACATGTAAACATTCTTGATCTTAACTTAGATCAATCCTTAATTCTGTCAAAGCGATATGAACAATATCCACAAATCCAGGAACACAAACGTAGAACTAATACCTGTAACAGTTCAGAATCTTCTTCACTCTGAATCCCAATGATCGGTACCCCCAAAAATGTCTAATGGAAAGTTCCTTGGGCCATACTTTAATGTTGCAAAATATTTAAAAACTAGGAACAGATTTTAATTAAGGCTTTAAAAAAAACGATTTTTGTCATAATGTACAATTATCCACTGTGGGCTGTACTTACTTTGTACTTACCCCGAAACACACTTTTAATACCTTCTTATACATTGTTTTAATACATTAACTTTGCCCAATATATTGGATTTCAGATTTTATTGTGTATAGATGAAGATACATTCTCCAATGTAATAGTACAGTTAAGGCATACGATGAAGGGTTTGTTGATTTGTAAACACACCAGTGAGCTACTCTGGAGTTAATTCTGTTTTCTCATAATTGTTGAACTTTTGTTTTTGGGGGGGATCCAACAAAGTATACCTTAAAATACAAAATAACTCCCACATTTTTGGGAGAATCAGCGAATGAGTCTACACCAATTACGATAAACCTAAAACATTTCAGGTACAATAGAGGTATTGAGGGCGGCAGAAAATCCCTGTGACATGAGTTCTTAGAGGACATAAATCCTTATTATATACAGATCAGAACTGAGCTTCATTCACGAGCAGGGGGTTGTCTTCAAAGCAATCAAAGGGCCGCATTCCCGAAACAACCGCCACGAGTCCGTGATGTTGCATAGCCTTGCTTCAAAAACTCAGCATAAACGTTTGACATGAAAATCGTCCGTCTGCAGTTACGGGAATTCCATTGGAACAATGTGACAATCCTTAAACTGAATGATGTGAGATGAGGCTGAAGTCTTTTTCCTCT
This sequence comes from Lophius americanus, assembly GCA_037951165.1. Lineage (NCBI taxonomy): Eukaryota > Metazoa > Chordata > Actinopteri > Lophiiformes > Lophiidae > Lophius > Lophius americanus. The sequence goes on from JBBDHG010000018.1 coordinate 352,028, forward strand.
TAGATTATCTCGCTTCTGCTACTTCCTCTCCTTCGGTGTGGACGCACTTGTGGGCCTCTAGAGCGCTCTCAAGTGCAAAGCTCTTCCCACAGACGCGGCAGAGACACCCGGAGCAACGAGCGCTGGCCGTGTGTCCTCTGAGCAGCTCGGGCCGAGCAAAACTCTCCTCGCACTTGGTGCATTTGTAAGCCTTGCGGGGTGGAGGCCCGTGTAGCTCCTTCTTGTGTGCCCGCAGGGTGGCGACAGAAGGAAAAACAAGGTCACAGTTGGCTTCAGGACATGGAATCTTGAGCTCTGTTCGAGGCTCACTGGAGAGACATTCTTCTGTTATAGACTCATTGTATTCCCCGCTTTCCTCTTCTTGTTTGATCTTCTTGCTTTCGGCCATCCCTAATTGAGCTGCATAGTTAGGTCTGCTGCCACGTCTTTTTCCGTGTGGCTTAACGTCACAATGTAGATCATTTGCAAATCTCTCCTGGTGCTCGAGGAGCTCTTCCTCCGTATGAAAAGCACAATTGCATTTACAGCACAGGTGAGTGTTGCGGTCATCGGCCACTACTGGGGACATATGGTGCATTGAAATACGATGGCTGCGAAGTTGTGAGGGGCTTGGGAAAAAGGCACCGCAGTCCTTACAGGAACACCTTCGCTCTGCGCACTCATATCGTCTGTGTTTGGTTAGCTGCAAGATAAGGTGTAGCGATAAGAAAAACAAATACATTTCCTAAAAATCAAAATCAGACAACCTCATTCCCGTTGCCTCCTCACCTGTGAGATGGTAAAGAAGTTTTTCTGACAGTAAGGACAGCGGAAGGGCTTCTCCTCCCGGTTATGGGTGGCCTGGTGCTGGCTTAGCTCCTCAGACGAAGAGTAGCACTTGTCACACGTGTAGCAACTGAAGAGTATATTTGTCTGCAAAATCGTGCAATATCTTAGTTTGATGTTTTAGTCATTGAGGACAGACAAGAGTTCAATATCATCACATGAGGCGAAGGGTAATTTTGTCTGAGCCATTTTTAAAAACTAAATTACGTATAATTTGCATACAAAATAGTAACTAATCGACTAAATCAAACAGAAACTTTGAATCCATTATGTAACTGGTACAAATGCCCAACCAACATTACTGATTATGATTACTTTATTACAGGAATATCAGAATCGGAAAAAAACTGAAAATTACTAAATACTAAAGATTTGTTTGGGGTAGTTTAATAAAATGAAGTAACCTTCCTCACACATAGTTTCTCAAACCGAGCAATGCAGCTACCATTCATATAAAAAATGACTGTACTGATACTGAATGCGTTAAGATTTTTTAATTGTTTTGGAACTGAATAAAGGTATATACTCTATGGGAACCTGCAGCGAGCCTTTTTGTTTTTGTTTTCTCACAATTCATACCTCAAACAAACAAATATAAATATATATAATAATCCTTAGATTAAATCCACACTAAGTGCACACCAATAACTCAGCTCAATGTTTCTGAATTAGGGACAAACACACCACCGAGGTTTTGCAGAGGATAAATATAATCTTTCCTAATCCTATTAACTAATTTCAATTTTGAAATGAAATTTTTGACAGTAGTAAACTGGAAACATTTAATACAATCAGGATCAGAGAATGGCAGTTTGGATAATGAGTGAGAGAGAGAGAATGAGTGAGTCGTTGATACGTAGCAGCAGTACAACTGAATAAATGGTGAAAACCAAATGAAAGCTATAACCGCCGACAAAATTCAGTTACACTGTTCAATTGCAACGGAAGAGCTGCTTGGTTCTTAATGCATGGTGAACAAAATAAAAACTAGGGGCGGAATTGGAAATGTAGCTTATAAATGTTAGTAAATACAAATAATAATCAATACTGAAATAGTTTGCTGTTTAATAAATCCGCCGATGATGGCTCAGCAAGCATGCGAAAAACAAAAATTCGGATAGGTGTATATTTTAAGAAGTGTGAAAAGCACTGATTTAATCTGCACTTGAAATCTGTCCTGCTTTGCCTTACCTGCTGCAGCTGCTGTTTGTACTGTTCCCGATGGCTTTTCCTCATGTGCCTCTCCTTGGCTTTAGGGTTACAGAAGGTGATGAAGCACTGAAAACACTGCAGACTCTCGTGTTGATCTGCACAGTATCAGATAGGTCGTACGATTAGTAACTACACGTGGGGACGGAGAGATGCTCTAGAGCTGCATGTCATCAGTGCCGATCTTCTCGGGCAGCCAGAATAAGTCTTTCATCATCACATCTTTTATGGACCGTGCTATAAATGTTTGCTTACAGGACTGCAGAGGCGGGACGACGGGCTCAGGCTTGACTTCCGTTGGAGTGGATCTCATCTCGCTCCCCACGATGACTTGTTCTATCTTCACCATTTCCATGTTGATACTGTCAAACACCAACATAAAACCGTAACACGGTAGTGTTTTAAGTTGTAGCCACACTTAAAAATGATCATACATTTTATGTTAGCATGCTAAGTTAAAATGACTGCTGTGGCTTATTCAAGCTAGCTTTAATTTAACCTGCGGATATAAAAACGATGGAGACTATGGTCGTTGGAAAAAGTGTGACTTTGACTTGGAAATACAGTTTGCAGTGGAGTATGAGTTTATTTCGGAGAGACTGGCTGTGATAAAAGACAAAAACAGCTAACTAGGCCTGAGCTAGCAGACAGGATGGAGGCAACTGATACTGGACACCATGCACAACATTAACTATACAAGCAACGATATTTTAACTATGTTTGAGAGTCAGTTGCCTTGTATTCACTTTCACTTTGCAGCCGTGCACTTTTAGGCAACATATATAAGATGAACCCCAAATAATTTTCTCTCTTGTGTTCCTATTAAAAAATTCATAATAATCAATCTCTTACCGGACGAAATATTCAGCAAACTCAGGCCGCGGTGAATAGTCGCCTCAAAACCACGTGACCACGAGACTTCCAGCGACGGTTCTATCGCGAGATCAGTTATGTTATTGTTGACAAATGACTAAAACCATTTTCTCTGTACTATCCCGTGACATATAGTAGGTTAGTACGATTTAAAAGTATCTTTCAACACTGCTTTACTACACTCAGTAAAATCAATGTTATTATTTATCACAATAACAGAATAAAAATACCTAACAACAACGTGTTTATTCATATCAATTCGCCTGTGTGGTGTGAATTCTTCTCCTGTTGTTGGTACTATTGTTTATTTATGACATTTCAATTAAAGAACAAATTATAGTATTGGTAATTGAAGTTGTTCAGTCGCACTATGCATGCGACGTCTCCCGGTGTCCATGATACACAAAGGCGACATCGCCTAGCGTCTGTCTCACAGTGCCGAAGAAGTTCGCTTTCCCATAATGCACTCGTGTTTCATTCTATCTCGCGCCTTTGCATCGGCGCAGTCCATCTTGGTTCTAACATTAGCGCTATCAGCCTTTGCCAGCGCGCCGTCCGAGTTGCTGTAGTAAATAATGGCGGCATCAGGAGGCGGATTATCACCCCCCGCAACCGTCGTGGGATTCAACGCCCAAACCGTTGCCCGGGCGCGTTTCCCTGGTCGGCCTTGCATGGGTCGCAATCGGTTACGCTCGGAGAAACGTTCCAGACGCGGAAGGCTGGGCTCTTACGACGGGGAGCCTGCTGCCGGAGGCCCGAGGCCCGTCAACATCGGCCTATCGTTGAGCGACGACCCATCTCTTATGCGCCTGCTCGGGATAGCGGAGAAACACGGCCGGCAGATAGAAGTGGGCTTCGATTCCAGCAACAGCGATGAGGTGAACAAGTGAACATATTATTATAATATCAGCCAGATACACCTAATATGTTAATTAAAGTCGATTAGTGGAAAAATAATTACACTTTGTTTGTTACGCCAAGTATCCAAGCTAACGAGGAGCTAAAGTTAGTTAGCGGCAAATTAGCTCTCAAACACTAACCCCAAAATGGGCACTGCAGTCCTGCCGATCTCCTTGCAGGATCTGCTTCGGATGGGTAGATATTTCCAGCCTGCCTCTGCATATATCACTAGTCAACGGTCTTTTTGTAATCGACGTGTCGGTGCTCACTGTGGAAACAGATCATAACTGAACTTATAGAGGCTAATGTTTATCTGTAATTCGCACAGTTTCAAGTTGCATTTGAATAATTAAGCAGAAATTTGGGCGGCATTGCAACAATCGTGGTTAAGTTGTTGTTGTTGTTTTTTGTGCAAACCGGATATATTTGGTCGCTCCTTAACGCGTTTTGTTGAGTTGACTTTCCCATGTTGTGCTGACATCCACAGACTGCTAACATTGTCGTTACTGAAACGTTGCCTGTAACTTGTGAGTCAAACGCAGCACGTTGGAGCTGTCACTTTACTGCTTGGCTTTTAAAACGTGGGACGTGATTGGAAAGTAAACAAAAACGTTACGTGAACGTCACAAGGCCGAAAGCATACCCGTAACATATTCTGAAAACATTGCCCAGGACCGTTCGGATACTTCATGTTTTCTTTGTTTATAGTCATTCATCACCAGGAACGCGTTAGACCTGAAGGTCTGCTGGGGATCAGCTGTCATTACTGGCATCACCATTTTTACTGAATAACAGCTGTGTTTATTATACTATCGGAATTACTATGCATTTTACACGATTTCATGATTCACACGCTCTTGCACACGTGGACACAAGCCAGCCAGAGTTGATTATAGTGAAGTGGTTTGAGCATGAACTATAAATAATTTTCATAATGAATATGTAATTATATTTCCAATTGAAGCCTGGGGTCAGTATGTGGCCAAACTTTTATATAAAACAGGACTCGCAGCATATCAATCCAGGATCACATGTGAAATGTTGGGCATGACGATCCAGCCATTTGGCTTGAATTTAGTATCTTAATTAAATCTCCAGTCAGTTTACCCATGACCCTATGTGAACGTTTAGAAAAGTGGACATGATTATAAGATTGCACATTGAAGAATTGCCTTTTTGTGTGTTAAAACCAAGACCATTTGCAAACTGAAAGATGAGCTGGACGAACTTTGGGTGTGTCTTCATAAGAAACTCCAAGCAATTTACTGTGTTCAGTGTAACTGTCTGGCACTACAGGCAGTTATTTATTTTAATAATTTAATAAACTATCAACACATTTTATGACATACATAACTGACTGCAAAAAAAAAATATTGAGAAAATATAGAAATGCAGATTGGAGATATTTATTGGATTGATTCAACAATGTTTCAATTTGCTTAATCATTCGAAAAAATATGAGTTGTAAGCAAGTTTTGCTGACCTAAGCGATATATTTCAAACATCTTTGAAAAACAAACTCCACAAACAATATCTCCATTGTGTTGTGAGGTCCAGTTCGTTTTGTCGCAGGCTTGACGTAATGTCAGTCATTTACTTTCTCATAATTCAATGGAATATAAACTCACATCGTGATTTGATTTGACTGACACACCCAGAAACGTAACAGGACAGTACCACATTTTGAGATTTTTACGTCAGCAATTCAAATGGTTGTGTTACAACGGGCAAATTAAAAAAACAAACAATACAACCTTTGAATGATATCACTCTTGTTTTTCAGATTGTTGAATTATTTCAGCAATACACCTGCAACGACATTCCCTCTGGTGCTTATGGATATATAAAATGTTGTGTTTAGACTAAGGTTGCACTATTGATCAAATATTAATATTAATCAACATTTTGGCTCCCAGTAATCAAGCAGCATTGACGCTGAAATTTTCAATGTCAATGCCCCAGCCCCCCAGCCCCCCAATAACGTATACCGACAATGACAATATCCACGTTAAGAAAGAAAATGGCGGTGATAATGATAATAAAATCTGGCACATGAAGTTTTGTATTTATAAAGTAGTGAAGTAGAAGTCAACAGTTCACATTCTGAGAGAAGAGGGTGTTGTGGGTCTGCCATGATTTCGGTTGCATGTTTTAAGGCAGCAATCTCAAACAGAACCCTAAAGAACTCCTATTCCCTCTGTCCTTCAGAGCGATGTCTTATTGGTGTCAAGTACGCGATAGTTAAAATGTCATGACATTTGTAATTTGGTTATATATTCGGCATTAAATGAGTGTAAATGAAACATTGTTTGTGTCGGTGCCCATCTGATACATGTTTTGCATACACCGTGACTAAAACGTGGTTCTATGTTATGGAACTGGATGACTGCTCTCCTTTTAGCTCTAACCAGGCAGAATATTGACAATAAGTCTCTTAATCTCCCGAGCAGTGTCTGTAGTGTCTTACATCAGACTTGACTGATGCAATCCCTTTAGAGTGGACTGCAACTGAATCACATGGCCCATACGAAGGCTAGTTGGTGACGCTCATGCAAAAAAACCCAGTGTGATCTACTGTCCTCGCACACACCAGCTCGGCCATGCCTTTGTATTGTCCTTTGGGGAGTGTATCTCTGACAAATTCAGTCCTTATTTTGTGCATGAAGGTGGATGTGCGTCATCGGGAATCCCCTCAGTACCTTGGAGGTACACGGATGTTTAAATGAGAGCGTGCTGGAGGCTCACTGCGCTCCATTCATTTGTAGTGATGGGAGATTTTGAACGGACACAGTTTTCTATTCAATTAAAAGACAAACTGTCTCTTCACAGGTACTCTCTATTTCCTGTGTTTGTCTGTGTTAATATGCTTTTCATTTAGTGCAGACTATGGTTGACATGCAGCGTTTTACTTCTCAAACAGCTTGATGCTCGACCACAGATTATTGATGAGGTACTGGAGTAAGAGTAGGAGAGCAGAACCATAGAGCTGTTCTACGAGCCAAAAGTTCATCGCGATAAATTGTTTGGTATCAGTTCATAAAGAGTGGATCATGGATAATTGTTATTGACGTACTTGTAATAAATACCAAGAAAAGACGCTGAATATAACCACTTTATTTTGGAATTTACAATTATTATCTTCTGACTCATTCGTACTTATTATTTAAAATGATTTTTGAGGATGCGCAAATTTGTTTTGCATCTGTTAAACTCTTCTTTGCTTTCTAATCCACTGAAAACACATCGTAACTGAAAAAAACTGTGTGTTTGATTATGAAAATGATAGATTCTAAAACGACCCACTCGAATGCAAACAGTGACTGCAGCATTTCAGTGGATTTTAGCTGGTGGGAGAAATGTCTTTCACTACATTCATCTCGAACCAACTACTATGGTAGAAGTGAGTTACACTCGCAGAGCCTGTCTACACTTTGTCGTAAGGCTGTGCTGACATATACCTTTATTTAATTAACAGTTTCCACACCATCAGTCCTCCACAGCTCCGCATCAGCTGTGGAGTGGTAATACCTATTTACTACTCCACAGCTGTGCAGCCGAACAACATGCCTGTTTAAATGATAGGCGGTTTGCACGTCACTCGTTGCTTGCGCCATTATTAAGGGATACTTTGCGTTATATGTTGTCAATGCGGTTGCATTTAAAGCTTTAAAGATAAACAGTCAAGCGTTCTATTGAACTATTTTCTCATCGTCCTTAAAGAAAGCGCCATCAACGCTACATATCGCTAACATTTCATGAGGTGTTGGCTAATCTGTAAACAAATAATGAACTCAGAATTGGGTGAGAAATCATTAAAAGTGTTTATTGAAAATACACAATGAATTTTCTCTGTTTGAGTTGCCGCAATGGTTTATGGGAGATCTAAGATGACAAGCAGTTTAGCAAGAAAAACGCACACAGGAAACTAAGTACCTGCTGAACTCATTATGTGCTTATCCTAGAAACAGAATACGTCTCAAACAAAGTAGGTAATCATTAATTATTTGACTGCTTATTATCACTTTCACAAGAGTTTTCTCTGTTTTGGAAAGGTTGGATGTTCAAGATATACTATATATCTGCAATTATTTTTACACTCACCTGATTGTCTATTTTAAATTGGGTGTGTTCCTAATGTTGTAAAGCCTTTCTCACAGTTGGACAAAGATCTGTGTCTTTATATTTGTGGGACTTAGTTTATAGAGTTTCTCCGATTGCATCTTCTTTGCAGATAACCGATTTTTATAAATTCTGACCGACAGATGCCGGTTTTATTTCTTATCTTTTAAAGTTTTGAAACCATCATGAGTAATGTAATCTAAGTGCTCTTATTTTGAAGCATTACAGTGGAAGTAAGGTTGATCGGCATTGTGTTTATGTTCTGACCTGTTGAAATGAACGTACCCTCCATCCTCGTCGCTGTACGTTTCTTAAACCAAAGACATTCCGAAGCGAAAATAAAACCTTGTAAGCCTCGTTGAGTCCATCATAGGTTATATGTTGGCTTTGTTCAGGGACTTCAGGGCTTGTGGCTGGTTCTGTGCTGTTGCTAGCTTTAGCCGCTGTGCCGATGTTAGTTTCTTGAAACTTGCTGTGTTTCTCGGGGTGATTAATTTGGAAGTGTCTGATTAAGTTTGTTCTGCGGAGCCTTCTCGGAGTTGTTCCTCCACAGGTTATTTTGTTGTCACTGGTGTTACAAGTAGAAAGCCTTGTGTTTTCCTGCGAGATGTTTGGAGCCGTGGTAGCTCGTGCTTGGTCTGCGTTTCACCAGCTGAGTGAGGCTGCTCAGCCGATTGCATCAAACAAGGTGAAATCGGCTAGGCGTGCACCGATCCATCATTGCACCTCTAGTAATATACAGCATCTTATAAGTCTTAATTTCCATATTTTCAACGTTTTTGGTTATTGTCATTTGAGGGTTGTACTTTTCTTTTTTTATCCAGGAGGAAGATTTCACTGGATTTGGGACCGCAAGAGTTCGCCCTAAGAAAAACTCTAGCAAAGTTACACAATTGTCGTCACTCAGCCAAGTGAAGTCCCCCCAAGCTTCCGAACACTCTGAGGGAGCTAAGCCTCTTGTCGGAAAAATTATACCCAAGACTCCAAAACCGGCTCTTATTGGGAAAATTATGCCAAGCGCCTCTAAAGATGATCAGGGGGTCACAGACGGTCCTAAAAACGACAAGGAAATGCCTAAATTGGTAACTAAGCGGCATGGCAGGCGGATAGTCCCCACTGCAAAAGCCAAACTTGCACACATGCAGGCATCAGGTAGACGCAGAAGGAGAAAGTCAACTGACGTGGTCTTTAAAGCTGAAAATCCAACAGATTCAGACGGCACTGAAAGGCAAATAGCAACTACCTCCGCTGATGGCACCACGCAAAATACACTGGTGAGCGCTCCGGTAGCACTCAAGGGTGGAAGAAGAGGTCCCAAAGGCAAAGGAAAATGTACAGCGTCACAGCAATCTGACACTGACCAATCCCAGCCTCAGAGATCCGTGAAACGCGTGAGGGGATTTCAAAGTGGGCGCACAAGACGCACATCTCAAAATGTTACTTTATCATTGATATCCTTTCACAAAAGGCAAAGAAAAAGAATGGCTAAAAGTATGGGTGCTTCTCCAGAGCCTGCGGCTGAGGCCGATTCCCAGAGCGGAGCGGAGGCAGCAATGCCTCTCGAATGTAAAGCCACGGATTCCTCTGCAAAAAGAACTCATAGAAGGCCCCGGAAATCTTTGTTTGGGCACAGGCGAAAGGTGTCAAATATTGTTCCCACCATTAAGCGGCCAAAACTGGGCCGTATTCGCACAAGACGTGTTTTTTACACCTATGAACCGGAGCCCGCTCCGACCAGTCCGACGCAGGATGGATATGAACCGCAGCTTAAAGATGAGAACATCCCTCCATCAGTGGGTGAGCAAAGCTCATTGGCTGAGCAGAACTCATGCAATTCCTCCTCTCCTTTAATGAGTGCGCGGTCTTCCCGCGTCATCAAGATTCCAAAGAGGTTCCTCGACCAGGAAATGGTTCCTTTCCCCAAAGGTTCTCTGTCTGCATGGCTGAAAAATCAATCAATCAGAGAGGACGACAAACCCGGTGCATCAATTCATGAATCAAGCCACGGCGATCACTCGCTGCAGTCAGACAGTGACTCGGTATCTGGGGCTGACAACCAGTCTGCAGTGAAAAAGTGCTCATCAAAGTCCAGTCCAGGCACAAGTCACCTGGAGATCTACAAGAACCTCAAGAAACTTACTTTGAAACTGGCGGAGAAAAAGCGAGATGAGCCAGGCACAGAGGGGGATCATTCGCATCAAGACGAGAGTTTGACCTCTCATTTCAAGAAGAGACGGCGGTCAAAAATCATGATGGAAGAGATGGACTCTCCTGGTGTCGTGAGGAAGCTAGCTGTGGTAGTAAACCGTGACATGGAGGTGCCCTCACATTTGCCGTTAGGAGATACAGGCAACAATGGTGAGATTGGCTTCTTCTTTTTTGTGTAATTATTTACAAAAATCTTGGTTAAAATCTTACCCATGTTTAATATCGATGTCTCTTCCTGAGCGGTTGATATCCCTCTCTCCGACTCTATTTATCTCAATATTGTGAGATGTTTTTTTATAATTAATAATTCAGATGTTGGGCTGAACTGCGAGACTTTGGTTTTTAAATCCGCACAGTTAATTGTATCCCAGAAAAAAGTCGGGTTATATTTTAGAATTGGCGTCAACGCCGCTGTTTCTGAAGCCGCGAATCTTCCATGTTAACCCGGGAACTCAACAACTATTTCATTGATCATTTTCAAATTTTATACACACATAGACCTTAGTGCGTGGAAGAACTGGATGTATTTTGGGAAAGCTCGGTTGCCTTTATTATTGCATTTATCCAAAAGAATTTTGACCATAATTTCCCAACCGTTGGTCGGATTTAGTCCAAATTTTTGGATTTGATATGACTCAAGGTCTTTCTTGTATTCGTCGTATTTGACTTTAATAGTTTGTATTTCTCTCACTAGTGGGAGAGTGGGTGGGATCTTTATTTTTGGAGTGAAAACCCCATTGGTCCAATTTAGTCAAAATTTGGTGCGTATGAATCGTCTGTAAGAGATTTTTCCTGTATATAAATCATAGTTCAGTCTAATGTCCGTATTTTATTCACTAGGGTGAGTTTTGGTTGTTTGTTTGTTTGTTTTTTAAGAAGAAGGACCATTTTTTCTGAAATAACTTCACATCTAATTTAAGGATTTCAATTAGGGGGTTTGAATGTATGATGTTGGGGATTGGAGCCTTTTCACAGATCCGGCCTCGATGTCGAGGAAGGCCTAGTCCTTTATTTTTTCTCCAGATGTATTTAACGGTTCAAATCGCAGTTTTGTTTTCAATAAGTGGTCCAACAGTGATTAGATGCTGATTTTATCCTTTTTTATTGTTTCGCTCCACACCTAGCAGGAATCATGGCGGGGGCTAGTAATGAGGCACAGGAAGTCCCGGGACCAAGCCCTCGGTTTGGTCTCAGCGGAGCCAATAAGACGATGCTCCACCTACTGAAGAAAGCCAAAGTCCAGCTCATCAAGATCGATCAGCAGAAGCAGCTGAAGCTGTCACAGGCAAGAAACCGAAAATCAAGAATGTTTCTCAAAATTGTCATAAAACAAAAAAACAGAATAGACGACATCGGTTTTGCAATACATCCCAAGAAAAGATGTCACAGAACCCCTCACAAAAAACTCTTCTTCCTCTGTCTACACTAACAGCTGGGCGCCAGAGATTCTCGAGTTCCAGTGGCTGGAAGGAGGAGGAGGAGAGTTGGCGTGTCTCCCACAGATGCAACAAGTCAGGTATTCTTAACTGGACAATATGCCTTCCTACGTTAATAAAGCAACACAATCCATTGAATTTTTTCTTTAAATCAACGTTTGTGTGGTTCTGACACGGTTGTTTTGTGCCTAGTGGTTTCTTGTCACGCACAGTGTAAGGCTGCTGAGCCACAAGAGTCCAACATGAATGGAAAGAAACCAACGTTCATTGCTAGTGTATAATAATAATAATAATACATTTAATTTATAATGGATTAAATGAAGTCCAACCTTATTTGTGGATTAGCTTTTTAAATAAATAAAACTACATAAGCCTAAAGGGGCAAATTCTTAATTTGGCCCTTTTATGTGTAGTCAGTAGTTAAATCTTTGTTTTAATCCCCTACAATTTTACAGAACATAATGCTATAGTTCGGTTTAATTTGACATCAGAGGTAACTGTATGTGAATCTATTGATCAAATATTTCTACATTTCACAACAGGAGCAGCCCCTGGGTGGTCCGAGGATCAAACACGTATGCCGGGCAGCAGCAGTTGCGTTGGGTCAGCCCCGGGCCATGGTGCCAGATGATATTCCCAGACTCAGCGCCCTGCCACTTCATGAGAGAGAAGGGATCACCTTTTCTCCCGCCACAGAAGGTAACCCTGACCCTCTACGTGTTCAAAGCAGAATGCAGAATTTCATTTCTCTCTTGTTAATAGTAAGTTATTAGCCCCACATTGCTTTTTACTTTGTACTTGCAGTGGCTGTAACTGAGGCTTATTTTAGTGTTGATGTGAGATCTTGCATCCTTAAAAAAAAAGAAGGAAGAAGCTAATTTACAACACGTTCCAGTATTAAAGTTTTTGTTTTCCGAATATGTGCAATCCCTCGCCATTTCAAGGGATGTCACTTTGTAAATGACCCGCGCAGTCAATGTGTCTAAATATAGTTTACCGTGGGCTCTGAAAGTTGATGGCGTGTCCGCTTTCCGGTCGACAAGCAGAGCAAGCGGGGCGAGGAAGTTGTGCTGTGTTGGTTTATGGTGGGATAAAATAAGTTATGCGGTGTTAAAAGCATTCCTCCTGCTCAGGATCCGTGTCCTGAAACTGACACGAGTCCAAAGAGTGGATTTAGAACGGTACACCTGCGGGTGCTGCAAAGTCTGCCAATCGAATTCTGTGTCTTCAGAAAATGTCTCAAAGGGTATTAAAGTGTTGTTTACGTTTTATTAGCGGAATATATTTTTTCTTGTTGATAATTTGGTTGCTGGATGGCTGTTTTAGGACAAGGACCGATGATGTCATTTCTGCCTGATTCAGTTGGAAGGAAGCTCATTAACTCAGAAAGAGCCGTTGGGGGTTTGAACAAAGAACAACTTTATTCAATGAAATTAACCGGTTCATCCATCCATTTTATTTTATTTTTAACGCTTTGTGAATTATGTCATCAGGAATTGTTTTGTCCTAAAAGTTTAAATCCCACAAACAAGCTCACAGGCAGGTTAAGAAGTTTAAATCTTCGTAGTTTATTGCAAGATGTGCAGCATCAACTGGTGACACTGTAAAGAATGAACTTCTATCTTTATATCTATCAACTTGATTCTGTCTGTAACATATCAGGTAGGTTCACTATTTTCTATTCCACAGCTGATTTATTTTCTCTTTTTTGGCAAAGCTGCTTTTGCTATTGTATTAAAACCATTCAACCAGCTAAGATCTTCTTTCAAATATGCTGTAGTTAATCTTCTTAAGTTTTTAAAACACACAACCTAAAAATAGAAACACTCTTTCAAAGCTTTTGCAAATATAACCCGCGGAGCAAATATGACTGAAGTGCTTTGTTAGTTCAATGTAGTTGTACCGAAGATATTTGCCAGCAAAAAATATCTTTTGTCACACACAGATTAGCCACCGCTGTTGGAAAAAGCTATACCCAACACTGTTCGAGTGAGCATCACTCAGTATGAGGTGAGGAAGTGCATTTAGTGATAACACACTTAGTGTTGTTGAGAAAAAAAACAAACAACCCGCACACAAGCTGCATTACTCAACTACCAACTCCTGGCCGTTAACCTCCATCCTAGATGAGCCCGTCACAAACGGCCATCTCCTAGAACATGTTTGAGTTCGCCCATGATTCAAGAAGGTGCATCACTGATCCCAGGCATCCGACCAAAATTCACGGGTGGTCTGAGCCGCAGTACACCCCCCTTTTCACAGCAGTGTCTCCTGGCTGGGGATCCCACTCAAGGACCACCTACTCAACTGGTATTCTCTGTAAAACTAGAGGAACCCAAATGCATATACACGGAGGTACACGGAGATACACGGAGTCTTATTTGCATTTGATTGACTCTAATGCAAATTCCATTTCTTGTGTGCGGTGCAATGATTCACAGAACTCTTGGTGCTCATCGGTTCCAAATTTTTGAGTCCTATATTTAACCAGTAAAAGAAAGATGTGTGCGGCAGTAAACATCCCAACAGATTTGGTAATCACTTCTATCATGCGGCGGGGGGAAAGTGTGTCTCAGCTGTCGGTCCCGACGGACCAGGGTGATGTCATGTTCAATATGACCGCGCCAGCTGTTGAATTAGATTTTCTGTTTCTTCACGCCTACATGCCGCAATGGTTTGTCTAACTTAACAAATACATTAAACATTCTCCTATATACCTATATATACTGTCATACGTGCAGAATATCCCAACACTCCCTGAAAAATTCTAAGAGGTGCAGCCATTGCAATTTTCATCATAACGAGTAATGTATTTTAAGTGCTCCTGTTTTTAAGGATTGCAGTGGAAGTGACGAGGCTGGTTGGCATAGTGTATGAATTCTGACAGGTTAAAATGAATGTACCCGCCTGGTTCAGTCCATTACATGGTATAAGTTGGCTTTGTTCACGGACAGTTCTTGGTGCTTGTTCTGATCTCCTACTAGCTTTAGCCGCTCTTCTAACGTTAGCCTCTAAACCTGCTATGTTCCTGGGGTGATTCAATTTGAAGTTCGTTGTGCCCAACACTTTTCCTGGTTATTCCTCCGCATCGTCTTTTGTCCTTATGTTTTAAAACGATAAATTACAGAATATATACATACATTCTGAGCTCCCGCTAGCTTTAGCCCCTCTGTTAATGTTAGCTTCTCAAATTGGTGTTTCTCGGGATCAGCCGTCCGATCAATCATTGCACCTCTAAAAAAAAAAAGAAAAGAAAAAAAAGATGAATCTGCATGTAGGTCAATTTTCCTAAGATGTCACAGCTGCCGTCTTTGTGGTTAACCAAACGAGAAACAAAGCCGTGCGGATCAGTCGTGGATTTTAAATTAGATGTAACGATAGTCGTCCCACCAACATTGTTGTTTGTGGTTCATTCATTTGCGGTTTCTTTTTTGCTTTACTGTCCGTGAACGTAAATCAAAGAGACCAGAAAAAGGCGATGTCTGGTGAATGGCCTAATCTGTGGTTTGCAAATCCTGGACTGAAGTCTTTCATGTTATCTCAATATCCTTCAGACGTTTTGTTCTGATCCTTCGATATAAGGAACTTGTTTTTTATCCGACCGATTCTTCCTCCACTGGAATATAGAAAATGTGAAATACAATTTATTATATCATATTTCGTTTTGCCACTTTAAACTAATTTGTCATATGTTATTTCATTTTTTTTAAACACGGCTTATGCAGCAATCTCCAACTTTTTCCACCTCAAGATCAATTTTCATATTCCAGTACAGTTGTGCTGTTCCACAATAAAAAGAAAATAAGGTCCACAAATGTTTGAATACTGCATCTTTTGTTTTACTGATTCTTGCAACTAATTAAATCTGACAATTTGTACTTTGTCAAGGGAAAATATTTGATTCAAATACTGTTATGTCCTCATCAGCCTAGAAGGCAAACCTAAACACATGAACAGTGAAGGCCGTTTAGTTAAAGAGAGAGTGTAAATATTACACACAGATGTCGTGTGTCTCCAAAAGTAAAATCAACCAGAGATTAGCCTTCTGTGTAGTTGTGCTCAAAATCACGAAAGAGCATCCCAAAATGGAAATAAGACTTAACATCAGACGGGGGACGGGTTTGGCCTGGATTAGAGGTTCGGGAGGCGGAGCCTATGCTGCTGGTGAGCGATTAATGGGAGATAAGGCCAGGGACAGGAGGTGGTAAAGGTGGAGGAGGGGAGGTCTGGATGAAGGGTGAAACACAGCTCAGCGCTGGCTGTTGCCCGTTTTGCGTGCTCTGCTCCGCCAGGGAGGAACAAAAAGACACCATGTGTTTTATTTCTCAAATGTATTATGATTGACTCTGACACCCCCCTCCCCCACCAAAAGATCGACATCTCAATTGGGTCTTCCCCTCAAAGACATATGCTCATGTCTGCCGAGCCCTCAGTCTCTTAGGGATCAGTAACGCCAACTAAATGTAGCCTGCCACTCCCACACTCACAATTGACTCAAGCTTGTCCAAGCGTTATTTCCACCTTTCTTGTCTCAGGCACCTTATTGTTCCCACAAGCCGTTGAGAGTCATGAGGAATGCGACATAAAAGAAAGGGTCTATCCAGTGGGATAAGAGATCCAGTCATGAGAGGTTACTTAAAACCTGTGGAGGCTTGTGAGAACTGCTGTTCTGACTTGATGGATGTTAATAGCAGGTGTAAACACTCTCAAAGCCGTTGTATTCAGCCAGAAGTTGATCTGGGCCAGCTGGCATTAAAATACCATCTCAAGGTTTGGCCAGAAGTTGTCAAGGAAAATTAACTTTCATACTTGTATTTGTTCGCTTATCCAAAAATAGCTGCCAGAAGGGAATTTCCATCAGCAGTGCATGAGTCTGACATCTAGTGCAGCTAGCTTTACTCCAGAGTGACTCTTAGGTTTCCAATTATTCAGACAGTTAGTGCCGTCCACATCGGCTGAAGATTGGAGAACAGGGAGAGAGAATCTAAAACCCCTCTAATCACCGCAGACAGACGTGCAGAAATTCCTGCAAGCTGAGGTTCTGCCATCCAGATATATTCCCAATCAAATGCATTGAACGAGGTTTGAAATATCATATTTGTATCTCTTAACCATCCTCTCCGTCTCTTTACTCCAGATGTTGCTGATGATGATGACGATGACGACGACGACAATAACGATGATGACGACGATAACGACGAGGATGACGTCACTGATCAGGGCAGGTCTCAGTGGGTTGTCTCTCAGGAATACATCCCGCGCAGGAGGGGGGGAAGGGGAAAGGGCCGCAGGTTTAAAAAGCGGAGGACCTTGAATCGATACGTCCACGGCGGAGTCCGCTCCCGTCGCTGTGGAAGCTGCAAAGGCTGCTTGGTAGAGGAGGACTGCGCAAAGTGTATCAACTGTCTTGATAAGCCCAAGTTTGGTGGCCCAAACACGAAGCGCCAGTGCTGCATGTAAGTTCAACTGATCACAAATTCATGTTTGTAACTTCAGCGACATAACCTGCCCAGTCATCATGTGACGGTGTCGTATGGGCATTTTCTACTTTGTTTAAGATGGATTTTAAAATGAGGGGGTGGGATATTAACTGGTGCCTATGACATCACTCCGTACAATAACACATTCATACCATCAGTAAGTGAACAGTGAGTCTTGACTCCTCTGTGCGTAACGTTTCTCTTTTCTAAAGAGATAATGTCTTATGTTACTTTTTAATAGCCTGATTATGAATATTCAAGTATTTAAAATCTTAAATTTTGGCTTTCGTTGTGGGATAAAGTGAGGTGAAAGGCCCGACGTGGTCGTGACTGTGATGATGGATACTTTGGGGGCTTGGATATGGGACAAGCGGACGTAAATAGAAATAAAGGGCTGGTTATCTTCTTAAAAACTAAACTGAGTCTCAAACCTCCATCTGAGATATCCGAGTTAGACTCAAAGTAGCCCCCAAGAAATACAGCAGTTATTATTCTGTATGGCTCATATTTGTCAGTTATTCTTACGTTGTAACTACAATGCCGTTAAATTCTTTAGCAGGATGATAAAAAATGGTTTGTCACGACCTGAAAGCCTTCTGAAATGTTGCCGTTGGTAACAAGTAGCAGTAGTTTGATACATGAGACAGTGATCAGGAGATACTTGACTGAATAAACTTATTCTAATGAGTTATCACTTCATTAAAAAACAGAACCACAGTTTTTTCGTGTAGCAGGATTGTACTTAAGTCCAATTTTGTTACAATTAAACTTAAACAAGTAAGGAAGACAACACAGCTCTTCCACATTAACACATTTACAGATGTTTACACACTCCGTGGGATGTACGATTTCATTTTCTCATTACTCTGCCGACAGATATAAGAAGTGTGATCTGATCGAGAAAAGGAGATTTGAGCGCATAATGAAGCCTCTGAAAGGTACGTCTCTAATGGGCTGCTTTTTTCCCTCGCCGTTGAAAGATAACAGCATACCCAGATGATTCTTTGTTCTTTCACGCAGTCCATGCGAGGCGGACGTTTGCATCTATGTCCAGTGGTGACGCCAAGGAGTGGGAGGACGGCGAGGCGACGTCCACGGCTGTGTCCGAGGCCAGGAAACAGTCCCTGCGTAACATCACTCCACGCTCCTACAGCAGCCTCCTCAAGTCAGAATCTGAAGAAGAAGAGGAGGAAGAAGAGCGGCGGGAAAAGGCAGACAAATCAACGGTTAAGCCCAGTTCAGCAGCTTTCAGCAACCAGGGTAAGAAAGATTTGTGTTCGGTCTTCAAAAAAGACTATTTCATATTTGCAGATTTTGGCTCATAAAGCTTTGACATCTTGTTTAGATCTTTGTTGCAGGCCTTCCATCGCCATTTAACACAACTCCAACGTCCCTGACATTGAACAGATACATTTAGGACAGTTCTGCCCACGATGACTAAACTGAACGTTAATGATCAGAGTCGCTAACATTTTCCAGGAACCTGTTTGCGTCGAAGCAAAGAGCCGTACGATCAGTCAGCTGAAACCTTTGTTTAGTCTGTGCTGAAGTTTGGTGTGAAAACGTGTTTGGAACCCTCCCCAGTACAACCAGGGCCGTGTCTTAGATCTGTTTATTTTGTTTTTGAGATCTTGCCCCTCAAGTGGGCGAATCACAGCCAGACGTGGTGAAGAATCGCCGGCCTTTCTCCAGAGTCGCCGGCGGCAGACCCAAAGCCTTCAAGGTAAAAACATCTGGCAGAGTTTCTTCCTCAGCTCCAGTGCGCCGGCTAACCAAACCTGGGTCAAGGTGTATTTTTGGAAAAAGGGTTTTTTGCTCGTTCTGGCGGGTTTGTTAAATTTACATACGCAGTAAATGGTGAATTATGATCCAAATTTAATAGTATAGGAAAATGAAACGACATTCACCAGGTTAAATCAGGTGGTTCACCTTATAGACCGAATAATCCTGATCTTTAGAAACTATCCCTTCAAAACCTGCAAATATTTCCAAGTAATACATTTTCCCCAGTTCTGCTTCTAGCTCTCGTTTTTTTCTTTTTTGAATTGAATCCTCCTACTCCTGATAACATTTTCACATTTCTCCTGGCTAACCATCTGCCTCTTCAGGGTTTCTTACACATAACACCTTGCATGTTTTTTTTTTAACTCCACGCCTCGTTAATCCCGTGTGTTTATTATGTATTTGCCTGTAGAAGCACAACATAATGTGGCTTCAGTTAGTTTGGATGGTGACATTTATTTATTTTTTTACCTTCCTGCTCCGATTGCCATGATAAGCCGAACTCAGATTCTGGAATTTAAACCCTGTCTTCATTATCTTGATCTTTAAAAAAAAGAACTGATGTGCTTTAATATCAAGTCATGTCATTTCTTCACGCGTTTAGGCCCAAATGACTTCATTATGTTCCTCCGTCATTCATTAAGCTTCATTCTCACCGTTGTTGTCCCATCAATCACAGGTAAATAAACATTTAGATTAAGAATGTTCCGGGAAAATGTTTCAAACTCTCTCATGCTTGTGGCTGCCGTGGAGACCAGCAGGCCGCCATACTCGCATTACAGAGGCGGGAACTGCATATCAGGCAGATGAATTATCTTCCTGAATTCAAATTATTTCTATTATTTTGATGTGTTAGACACCATGAGTGCGTTTGGCAGTAATGTTTTAAAGCAGCTCTGAAAGGAGGAACAAGGTGTTGTTGTTTTTTTAAAGACTATAGGCGTATGGAAATATTTAAGCCTCTGTTTTATCTCACTTTACCGTCTTATCCCCATTGTTTTTATTGGTTTTCCCAAAATACAAAACTTGAAATTGTCGGTTAACCTTATTGGTTTTTGCCAACAGAAGTAGAAACTTGTCAGTAATCAGTATTGACACAAAATAAATAAATAGATGTCCCGCATTCTTATCAATGAAGGAGGACCTTCATGGAGTCTGTCAATCATCTGATCCTCTATGAGTTTGCTTTCTCACAGCACTAATGTCATTGTTGAAACGATGCTGCTGCGTCGTCAACGTAAACCAAGATAAAAGCTTAGACTTTGGCTCTGCTGCCTGACTCCTCTCGCTTCTGCTGATTTCAGTTTTTTCACCAAGAATTTGATCCTCTGCTCTTAGAAGCTCTTTGTTCTGGCAGAGCGGTCATCTACAGCTGACGCTCTGATTGATGATTCCGGCTGATCCTCTGATCTTTAAATCTAAATTGCCTGAATTTTCTGCTACTCCTCAAAAGATCTTTCTCTGTTTGTATCAATCAATGCTGCCTGAATGTATCTCCAACTGTGTCTATTGGTTGTACATCTTTAGTGAAGGTCCGTTAAGTGGTCCAGTGTGTACCAACTTAAATATCTGATCAGGACCACGGTTTTCCTCCTTATTGATAACCGACTCATTGGTTTGTCTCGCCACAAGACCGCAGCTTCTTCGCCCTCGCAAACACACCAGCATCAAATGAAGCCGCCATGTTTTGAGCAAGAGAATGAAAAAGGAACCTAGTGCACCAAATCAGCATCATGTGGTCTCTCTCTATATGTGACTGTTTCTACAAACTGACATGCTGCTTCTTCTGGTCTCAGCAAACTCATGGATGGCTTTCTTTTTGTTGGCTGTTACTTTCTGTTCCTTTGCAATGACAAGAGCTGAACCGAATAGACACCCATCAGCTATATCATTATAAGCACTGTCAGGTGAGGTCGGGCTAACATCGATGGTCTCATCACACTGGCACCGGTCAGTTGGTGCTGTATATTAGACAGTAAGTGTACATTTGTCCTCAAAGTTAAGGAGGTGGAATTATGAAATAAGGGCAGGCACAAGAATCTGAGCTTCTTTGACAAGGGAGAAATTGTGAGAAAAGGTGATCTGAGGCAAACAGCAGATAGGGAAATGGGTGCCCAAGGCTCATTGATGCTCCCGGGGAGCGAAGGAGAGCCTGTTTGGCAGGTTCAACAGTAGAGCTACTGATGCACGAAAAGTTGATGCTGGCTCTGATATATAATGGTGTCAGGAACACAGAGTGTGTTGCAGAGCTGTTGTGGTGGCAACAAGAGAACTTAACCAATATTTGGCGGCTGGTTATAATGTTATGGCTGAATGGAGTAAAACGCACATGCATGCTTTTCAACGGTAAACTAGTGGGACCTTTCTGAAATAAATGTTTCGCATTAACACCCTTCATATCACACAAAAGCTTTCCTCTAAAACTTTTAGCATGAGCTCCTTTTTTACAACAACAGAAACTTACTGACTCAACCTCACATCCCATTTTACAGACACAGTCATAGGGAGGTCCTAATTTGTAATTGCTTATTACCAGGGCTGGGCAAATAATTGTAAAAATAGACATTTAGAACCTCTAATCAATGTCATCGTCCTTATGTCCAAGAAGTTGATAAATACATTTCCCAATGTTGTGTTCACCAACCGTCCCTGAAGGCGTCATGTTCGCTCATTTGTCTGCGGTCTCCCACATTTTTAAAATC
Source organism: Lophius americanus (assembly GCA_037951165.1). Taxonomy (NCBI): domain Eukaryota; kingdom Metazoa; phylum Chordata; class Actinopteri; order Lophiiformes; family Lophiidae; genus Lophius; species Lophius americanus. Next base: position 373,562 of record JBBDHG010000018.1, read on the forward strand.
CGTTAAGATTTGAAAATCCTATAGTGTGTAAAATCATCCCAGTTTTTATGTTCAGTCTAATCTCTGTTCAGGTCTATTGGAGAACCAGCAGGTTAAAAACAATCTATCGTTACTCGTAATCAAAGGGAACATTTCAAAGAATTGTGATTATGGTTTGAGGTCATAAATGACCCGTCCTACTGACACTTAAAGTCAGTGGTGTCAGTGAAATAATATCCCATAGTGTTAGAGTTTGCATTGAACGGCAAACGTATCAGAACCTGAAAAACACTAAACACGACCAGTTACTTCTTTATTTGATCATCCCTATCGAACAAGAGACACACACCTTACTTACACTTGAACTCTTTGTATCTACTGCTGCTAAATGCATTTGCTAAATTATCTCTACGTTTTTCACACTTCTTACTCCTGGCTAACATTACTCTCAAAGTCCCAGTTCTCCCCCCCCCCCCCCCCCCGCTTTTCTCTCACTTTGGCTGTTGCCTGTCGTCACCTCTGCATGTCACTAGTGTCAGTGAATCTTAAGAACCTGTCGTGCTGGTTGGCTTAGGCAGTTCCCTCCTCCACAGGAACAGGAGAGCACGGACGAGATGAAGCCCAGAGAAACCTTACCAGAAACCAGACCATCCCGGAGTGCGATGCTGAGCCTGCAGCCCCTAATACACTTATACCGCCTGCCCGATTTTATCCTGCAGTCTGCTTCGTATGTGCAGCTGCAGACGGCCCAGTGTCTGAAGCAGAGCCCTGCACATGCACAGTCCCAGCCATTACTATCCCAGCCATTACTATCCCAGCTTATAGCAGGGCCTGCTGTTTCACATTCATTACATTCCACAACAGATTCTCCCCCAGAATTATCACGACCTGCAGTTCATCCCGCTCCTCCACTTCCACCAGATCCCATAACAGACTCTGCACAGAAATGCCTGCTTTTACGTTTGCACCGTTTGCCACAGTCTGTGGTGCGCTCAGCTTCACATTTCTACCAATATGTATCATCGTCATCTGGACAACATCTGCAGTCCCTGCAGCGTCCATCTCCGGCAGAGGTTTTGCCAAAGTTGTGTTTTCAGGGAGGGCCAGAGTCTGAAGCGCACAACCCTGATGAATTGACTGAGACACACAGAGCTAAAACAGGTGAAAATGTGCGAGTGCACCCTCAGACCGTAGCGTTACAGGGGGGCGTCCAGCAGGACAAAAGAGGGGATCGGCCTGAAGAGGAGGGAAAGGACCCTTCTGCAGAAAGGACAGTGCAGCAAAACTGTCCAACAACTGACTCACACTATGTCCTTCATTCCCAGAATCCTGCAGAGTGTGCATCAGTCAACACCCTGGCAGGGTTAAATAACGGATATCCCCAAAAGGGCCTGTTGCAGAACAAGTACAAGATCCGTGTGGACTTCAAGGTGAGCATATTGCAATAGTTCTGTGTGGAATATATGTTACTCACTGGGGTCTTCATGGAATTAAATGATTATATCCTCTGATAACACAGGTTATAAAGGACGTTATAACCAGAGTTACCGGATTAAGTGTACTGTTCATTGATACAGCACCAAATCACAATCAATTTTATCCTTAGGCACTTTCCAAAGAGCAAATGTAGATTGTACTTTTTATTCAACGGACCCAACAGTCCACCAGGAGCAAGCACTTGGCGACAGTTGTGAGACGAACCTGCCTTTTAACAGGCAAAAACCTTGAGCAGGTCCCATTTCGTGGTGGGCAGCATTCTGCCTTGACCTGTTGGGTTGAGAGTGAGAGGAATTCATGTTTCTAATTGTGTTTGATAATAGTATCCAACAAGTAATAATAATCATTGTCTCTTAGCTAAACTAGATTGAAAGGTTTCTAGAGGGACACGCTGTAAAACCCCCCACATTTATGGGATGGTTTGTTTTAAGGGAAACCATATTTTTTCGTGGTGAATGTTAATGGTGGTCATCTTTTTGTTTGGAGCATATCTGCCAAACTATAAATACTTGAATTACCACATTTTAAAACAAACAGCCATATTATATGTTCCTGTTCCTGTTCCTTTTTGATATTATGAATTTTATTCTTATTTATGTCGTGTTCTTTTTAGCGAGTTGTCTTCTTGTCTCGTCCGAAACTTTGCATATAAATTAACATGGTAAATAGTTTTGTCTTTTTGGGGGTTTTTCATATAATTTTTAGTGTTTTAACGCAGATGAAGATGATCAACTGTGGCGACCCTTAAAGGGAAGAGCCGGAGGAAGAGTTTTCCACTGGAATACATTTAGTTTTTTTTGTGACTGAGGGGGTCAATTATCTTCTCCGTAACATTAATCCAAAAACAATAGACACAAATTGGCCACAACGTTACAATGATGAAAGATGAACTATATCAATCAGCCACAACATTAGAACCCTGTAACTGGCTGATCGGTGTCCACTGTTCTAGGCACTGAAAGGAATATAAGATGTGTCACATAATGATGTATTGGTTGTGCAATTTTTTCCAGGGCCTGTGACTCATGTTGTATAATTTCAGGATAACGGATTTCTAGTTTCAAGCCTGACACTACCGTTTTGTTTGTACTACGTACATTTTCTGACTCCGCGCTGCTATGATTCATGAGCTGAGGACAAAGCTGAAGTCACATCGAGCTCTTTCATCCTAAAAAAAGTATTTTTATTCAACAAAAAGCGATGATTTCATCCTGGATTTCCTCATCTTGTCTTGTATCTACCAGGAGGACTGTGCTGTTCAAAATGTCTGGCTAATGGGCGGCCTCAGTGTCCTCACATCTGTCCCCATCACGCCACAACCCGTCTGCCTGCTCTGTGCCAGCAAGGGACGACATGAAGTAATTGAAATCTTGACTAATGGCTCAAAGATGCCGCGTAGAAAGAGTTTGTAACAATAACAGTGTGATTTTCATTCAAATTTCACAGTGGCTGGCGCCGAGCCAATCAAACCATTTTTGTTACCCAACTGGACCGTTTTGTCTCCCACTCGAAACAGATGATATTCTGCCAGATCTGTTGCGAGCCTTTCCACAATTTCTGCCTCTCGCCAGAGGAACGCCCCGTGGAGGAGAACAAGGAGAACTGGTGCTGTAGACGTTGCAAATTCTGTCACGTGTGCGGCCGTCGCAGCAAGAGCTCGAAGGTACGCAACCCGGCTCTTGTGATGGAAAACTTTTCCTTTTCTTTTTAAAGAGCATGTAAATGTTCAAACAACCGCTCATATCTTTTAATGCTGTCTTAAAACATTCACGTGCCAACATCGACGTCCAAACACGGTTTACTTTTACTTCAACTGACTGCTTTAATGTCCGAGGAAAGACAAAAACAAAGTTACGTTATTATCCTGTCCAAATGAAGTGCTTCTCATTCAGTCAAGCAAATCCTGAATTTTTGCCGTGCTAAACAAAACACTGAGTCTCCTGAAATATTGTACATGATCGTATCTGAGAAAGCGATGATGTAACCCATAATTAACTCTGCCTCTTTCCTTCACCAGCCTGTGTTGCAGTGCAGGAGATGCCAAACCTCTTACCACCCTGCTTGTTTGGGACCGACGTATCCCAAACCTATGAACTCCAGCATGCCTTGGGTATTGACTTTAAACAGCCTTAAAATCTACAGGAATTTAGATTTTAAGTATAATAGATTATTAAATAAATACCCCCTTGAATAGATTATTAAATACTGTAGTTTATTTTGTCAATGTAGATCCCACATAAAAGAATCCACATATTGTTAAAAATATATATACAGTAATTGTCAACCAAGCCAAAATAACAGTTCTCCATAGACATGTTTTTATGCGGACCCTCCACTGCCCTCATTCTTGCTGTTTTGTGGCACGGCTTCTGTAGGTGTGCATGACCTGCGTTCGGTGTAAAAGCTGCGGTGCGTCTCCGGGGAAGGCCTGGGACTCGGCGTGGAACCTCGAGAAGGATCTCTGTCCTGACTGCACCCAACTCCACAGCAAAGGTGAGACCTCTTGAGTCCGGTGTTGCCCCGAAGGGTGACACCTCCTATGAATATTTTGCATTTACAGTTATATATATATATAGATTTGTGGCACTACCGATGGGTGATTGATAAAATAATCTTCATTGTCGTCAGGTAATTTCTGCAGCATCTGCAACAAGTGCTACGAAGCCAGCAAGCAGCACACACAGATGATCCGATGTTCAAGGTGCAGCCACTGGATCCATCACACATGTGGAGGACTTTCAGGTGAGTCTCACCGTCGATATATTTACATTATTTAGAAGGGACCTCAAATTTACCTAACGTTCATACACTACATAGGAGATCCTGAAGGTTTGTATTGTGTTCCATCTAAATCCCTCCGTCTCCTCTGAAGCTATTGCATGTAAAAGAACCACCTTCATCTTTACTACATCCCAATTTTGTCAAAAGAATATTAAATGGTTAAAACCCAACACATCTGTGATATTTTTTTTTTATGCACTCGAGACTTCCACACGTGTTTAACATGAGAGTTTATTTCACACGTCATCATGTGTCGTTACAGACGAGCTGTTTGGTTTGCTGCGTGACCAGCAGGAAGGCGGGGATTTCACGTGTCCACCCTGCAGCCAAAACCAAACTGAACACGGCAGCGGCCTGAAGGAGGACCTGCAGAGAAGTTTGATGTCTGGGCTGGAGGAGGTGATAGATCACCTCCTCTCTGACTCCACCACTCAGCACCTCCTAATCTGTAAAGCGGTAAGAGCTACGCACAAGTCCTCTTATAATGCTGCATATTTGACTTTAACAGCAATATAAAAAAACAAAACAAACAGAGATACAGCTGTATATGTATTTTTCCAGGAAAATGACCCCCTACCTATTTCAATTTAAATGTTAGTGTAATGTTTTTTTTGTTTTTGGTAATCCTCACCAGAAGGCTGACTTTCTGCTCCTACTCAATCTGCTGTGTTTCAGTGTCAGGAAACCAACAGCGCACACTGTGTAAAAGAGAAGCCGGCAGTCTGCTGTGATCTACAGGCCATGGAGAAGAGGTTCAAAGCAGGGGGATACACCACAGTCGTGAGTAACTAATCCAGTTAAACCAGTTGTGTAAGAAAATACTTATGAAGCCCATGACGTCATCAGTTATTACTCTCTCTCTCTGAAGCTTATGTTCCAAAACTGACTCTCGTGACACCTCCTTGACGTTCTCTTCTCGCAGAAAGCGCTCCATGCAGATGTTGCCTGTGTGATGAGGAAGTGGCTGAAGGAGGAGGAGCTTCTCCCTGAGGATCAAAGGCCAACCATTCATGCGAGTGAATTCTATGTCAAAGTGAGCTTCCTTCCTCCCAAATCCCCGACTTTTAAGAGCCGTTGATTTCACACGAAACTCTCGGATTTCTGCTTTCATGCCGACTTCCTGTCGTCGGCGCGGCATAAATATGGAGCTGTATCCCTCGACGTAGTCTATAAAAGGAATCGGGGACTTATCCAGAGTTTGAGCTCTCTTAAGTGTGGTTCTCCTCACAGGTGATTGAGGGCGTCTTCAGTTGGTTTCCGATGCACCGTCTGAAAAACTGGAGCTCCTTCTTCGAGGAATTCCCAAGGTACATTAGTTCCAACGCAAACACAGTTCTCTAAAGATGTTAATACATTCATAACCCCCTATCTGTGTATTCTGTGAGCTTTGGTTCACAGTTTAGTGTTTCCCAGTGTTTCCGTCTAACGAAATGCATTTCAGTAACACAACCGTATTAAAGTGTTACAGTTACACCAAACGGACAATGACGACAAATGTCTCCCCTCTCCTCTTTCTCGCTGCAGTGGAATGCTCTCCGAGGCGGTCCTCCCACCATCTAAGGAGCACAGCTATGCACAGTGGCTGGAGAGGAAATATCAACACATGGAGTTCAGCGGTAATATTATCACATCAAACTGATAACAATTACTTTGTCGTCCCTGAGCTGCTGTAATGGTGCATCTGTAATTATCAATGGCTTCTCAAACCTAAAATTGCACATCTTCCCTGGGTCCCTCTTCCTCACAGATGTATTGGGCGATCTGGAAACGTACAAGATGCAAGACGTGAGGCAGTGCATGCTGTGCCAGAAGCATGGAGACGCCGCTCCTCGTGTGAGTTAAGCTAAGGCTGGGACGGATAAAGAGCTTAATTATAGTCAGATTTTCAGTGTGAGAGCACACGATGAGGTGGTATCACAATAAATTCATCAGTTCGATACCCGAAAACATCAAGAAGGAGCAGCCTTCATCACAGTAGCAGTTGATTCATTTACTAGCTGCTTCTTTCTTCTTTCTTTTTTTGGTTTTAGCTCTTAACCAAAGCCTGTTACAAACATCAGGTGTTTAAATACTGAAACGGAATGCATTATATTTGTAGCTGCTGATTTTTCAAACTGCGTTCGATGCTTTTCTACTGAAGAAATAAATAAATAATGGTTCCCGGCTGCTCTTTGTGATATGAATGTGTCTTTTCATCACGTAGGATGCAGGGCGGCTGTTGAACATGGGGCAGAATGAGTGGGCCCACGTGAACTGCTGTCTTTGGTCTGCAGAGGTGTACGAGGAGAATAGTGCTCTTTTGCAAGTACACAGTGCCGTCTCAAGAGGGCGTCACCTGGTGAGATTTAGAGGAAATAAAAGAAAGGGTGCTCATGTTTCTAGGACAGACTGCAGTCGGCACAATCTGTTCAAATAGGACAAACCCCTTTTTTTTGAGGTAATTGAAATGTGTTTGTCCTTAATTCTCCAGCGCTGCGACCGCTGTGGGCAGTCAGGAGCTACGGTGGGCTGCTGTCTTGCAACCTGCCAGAGTAATTTCCACTTTATGTGTGCTCGTGCCCAGAAGTGTATGTTTCAGGAGGACAGGAAGGTGTACTGCTACAACCACAGGGATCTCGTCAGTGCAAAGGTGTGGAGACTTTCCTGTTATTTTGGTTTTTATCGTGGTCATAAGTTAAAGCATTATTCTTTCAGGCAAGTGACCCACATCTGACCTGCTCAGGTTCTCTAGCCTTTTTTTGATGTGTGATTCCTTGTGCTCCTCCAGATCGTTGCTGGGAAAGGATTTGAAGTCCCTCGGCGTGTTTACGTGGATTTTGAGGGAATCAATCTCAGAAGAAAGTTCCTCACGGGCATAGAGCCAGAATCAATAAACATGACCATAGGTAAGAATCGCAGATGTCCACTGGTTGCTAGCGTGAGCCTCTTGAATCCCACATATTACAGCTGTATGTAACACTTGAAACCAACAATTACATCTCATCTCTCACTTCTCTAGGTTCTCTGCAGATTCAGAAACTTGGAGTGTTATCAGAGCTGTCATCAAACGGGAGGATGTTATATCCTGTGGGTTATCAGTAAGTGACATTTGTCATTCTACAACTGCAGCTCTTCCTGAGGTCATCTAGGTGGTTAACCCTATATTACAGATCCATTCATACTAGATCTGATGAAACAAGCCGAATCAAATCATTTTAGGCTTATCCACCTATGACTAAAATCCCCAAAACCAAGTAGGACATCATCCAGGAGTCTTTTGGGTCTTTGGTCATGATTTAAGGACATTATTCTCAGAACAGCCTAGCATACCTTGGTTTTGGATTTTATTGTATCATTTGTTGATGCGCACGTCTTTCCATCGCCAGATGTTGTCGGCTGTACTGGAGCACGGTGGATCCTCGCCGACGCTGCAAGTACACTTGTAAGGTGACAGAAGTGAGCACTCCTCTCCCCGGTGAGGAGCAAGATCTACGCTGGGACCAAGAAGCAAATCACACCATAATCCACAGTCCCAGCCACCGTAGAGGTCAGCAGGAAGTTATTCTGATTTTAAGCACTAACTAGTTTTTACCATTGATCATCATTACTCACAGTAAGATTTTACCTCAGCCGCTGAAATGAAATGACTGAAATTACTTTCATCATTAAACGAACCAACTTTTTTCCTGTTTGAGTTTTGTTGTTAATCTAAGACCATTTTGCAATTTTTCCTGTCCTGCTTTGCCAGATGAAGTGTCCCCAGATCGCTTAAGCTCCTTATCCAGCCCCACTAAGTTCACTACGCCATCACCCAACCCAAAGCACAGCCCGTCAGGATCCAAAAGTCCAGGTTACACACAGACCAGGAGACCGGCAGGAGGATCATCCCGGCCTCTTCCATCTCCAGGTAAACATTTGGAACATAGAACAGTGGGGAAAAAAATAGTCAAGTCAGCATAATTTCAACATAAATAACCAGTATTGCCACTTCTTCTCTCTTTGTTTTTTGATACTGTCAGGGACCGCCCCTCCCAAATCACATCACATTGTGACTTTGAGGGACCTTGAGGACACCCGTCGGCCACGCAGGCTCTCGTCAAGAAGCCGCTGCAGTTCCTCACCGACCGACAGCGACCCGTCTGTACCGATGACTCTCCGCTCTGGCGGCACTGTCAATTCAAGATGCGGACTCTTCAGCTCGCCTCCGAGAACGTCAAACTTGGGATCGGTGTCGCCCCTTCTCTCACGACAGAACTCCACCTCACCTGTCTGGAGCTCACCGCCTCGATCAAATTCCAGCATCTCTGCGGGACTTTCTCCTCGGCAAGGAGCCGCCACGCAGTCCCCCAGAGGGAGGCAAAACTTTAAAATCACCACCCCGGTGTCTGCAGAGGTTCCCCATGACTTCCTGGCGTCGTCCGAGGCTGAAGACGCAGCAGTGGCCACAACCAACGGGATCTCACTGGCCCCCGATAATCTGGAAGAGGAAGTAGCCCATCTGATGGCGCAGGAGCTGCCCTACACGGTGTTCGACACTGACGCCGAGGTCGCAATGGCCTCCATGCTGAGCGCGAAGCTCGACTTCGATGAGGCGCTGCTCACTGAAAATGTGTCTCTTCACTGTGGAACGGACGGCGTGAGAGGAGAGTTGGAAGGTGTAGTGCAACATGTCGAAATACATGGAGGGCTTCAGGAGAACGACTCTGAAGATGAAGACTCAAGCCATTACTCCAAACTTTCACGCACAGTGGTGTGTGACGCAGCCAACAGCTCGGACTTCTCGGGTCCGGCTACCTCAGCGCCGTCGATCTCCCAGTTGGATGGAGCGGACGGTGGTTCAGAGAGTGATGAAAGTGGTACAGCTGATGAAGAATGTCAGGACACAGATGAAGAAACCAGAGAGTTTATGATTCACACCAACAGTACTACACCGACCAAACAGCTGTCCGTCGCTCTGAAGAGGCTGGAATCGATCTACTCCGTACCAGGAACAGCAAGCGGACAAAGAGCAGCTGAGCCCGAGTTTCAGGAAAATTCATCATCTGATGTCGTAGAATCGAGTTACGCAAACACTAATATGTTTGTTCAGGAGGAAGTGGTCCAGATGAGCTCATCCCAACATGAGTTGTACTTGGATTCAGCTCAAGGACATTTTTTTTCTGACGGGGATGAAGTATACCCGAACGACAATGAAGTAAATGATAAAGATGAGAGCAGCTCATCAGCTGACTCAGCGGAAGAATTCAAAGATGATTTGAATGATCCGGATTACTCTCCAGAGCTGGAAACCAAGAAGTCTCCCACGGCACAGATGAAACACGTCTTTGTTAAGTCAAGACGCCCGACTACACACCTTCAACAGTTTTCGCCCAACCCCTTTCTTACACAGCAGAACAAACCCAACGTGCCGCTGCTGCCTCGACCCATACAGACTGTCAATAACGCTCCGCTTTCTCTGGCTGCCGCCACGTCGTACGCAGTTCCACGCACAATCACCTCCCCCATTGTCATCAATGGTTTGAGTGCTCTTCCTTTCCAGCCTGGCGCCACACTAGGCAAAGGCATCTCCATCCGTTTGGACAATTCAAGGTCAGGAGCCCAGCACCAAGTCGGGGTTCAAAATCAATCTGCTGCCACCAGCTCACCACGGCCCCTGGCCCCCGCCCCACAAGTCCTGCTGGTCAACCGTCAAGGTCAGATTCTGATCAAAAACCCAAGATCAAACACTTTCCAGTCACTCAGTACAAATTCTCCCACCTACAGTAAGATAAGCCAAATCGCCAAGCTTCTCCACAGTGGTAATGCCTTGCAGCGCCCAGTCCCCCGTGTCATAATAAAGCCTCGCCCTAGCCCCTCTGCCACCGACATCCTGCCTGCCGGTAACCACGCAGCAACATCACAGAACAAAATCATTGTCAGAATGTTGCCTGTGAAACGCAGCGAGACCCCAGATCCTACGACTCCTGATAATGTGCAGATCGCCTCAGATGGATCCTTCTCCCGTATTGAAGAGAACACAGCCCAGGCTATTATTGACAGAGCCATGGCCACCCACCGAGACGTGCCGAAAAGGGTGCCCATCATCATCAGGAAGACTTTAGGACAAAGGGCCCAGAATCAAAACCCATCCATGCCGCCGGACGCCAACAACTCCGATCCGTCGCCTGTTGCCGGTTCAGAGCCCTCCGGTGGTTTCCACGAAGAACCCAACGTTACACCACAACCATCCCCCGCATCATGGCGCCAACAGGTTAGGGTCAAAAGGGTGTCATCGGTGACCGAGAAGCTCCCCAGGAAGAAATCTAAGATGGACTTCTTGAGAGATCCCTCAAGCGAGCCGGACGACGTTGGTGAAAGCAGGTATTCAAACATTGAATCCAACGATCCTTCATTGATCTGTTAAAACTATATTACTGGTTTAAGCTTCATTATGTTAGCTTCTAAAGAAGTGCTCCTCTTTTCATGGACGCACTACTGGTACTTCTCATTTCAAGTCCTGCAAGACACTGGTCTAACTTTGTCTAGTGTCACAGAACGAGTTTAAGCTAAAGGCAGAGAGGATATTCAGTAAAGATTATTTTTTGGTTTTGGACTTATGTCCTTACATCTCTACTACCTTTCTCTCAGGGAGTTTTTGCCACTTTTCCGCTTTTACTATCCTGCATCATGATTTACGAGCTTTCTGGTCACGTGACTCACCTGCTCTTCTGAAAACGGACCAGCAAAGGAGAAAAAAACACAGATTTTTGGAGGGGTGATTTTTATAAATCAGAGTCTTGATGGGAAAAGTTAAGAGAAGCAGAAACAGACGAGGCGATGTCCGTCCAGAGGGGAGGCCATTAAAGTATTATTTGGGGTGAAAATTAAGCTGAAATCTCAGAGGCTGCCACGTTTCTGAAACAGTAACCTAAAGATGTTAGTGCGACACTCTGCTCCAAACCATTATTTTAATGTTTTTATTTTCCCGTTGCTTCTGTCCCACAGAACTCCTTGCAGAATTCCACGCTGCAGCAAATTATCAGCACCAAGCCAGGATGTTTATTGTCTTTCTGTTTTCCTCCTGCAGACCGAGCGGCGTTAGAATGAAAGCGCCTTCGATGACGGATATTCTTGACATGGACCAGGTGAACACACCTAAGTCTGAGCAGCTGAGGATCACGGCTCCGCCCCTACATGCGTCCTCCAGGTTAGATACCAGCGCTCATTCAGATTAGAACACCGGTTCTGTGCTGTTTCATGTGGTAATAAATGCAGAACGACTTTCTTTTTCGTTATGTCAACGTCAAAGAAACGTCTCATTCATTAAAATCCCGCTTGTGTGTTGATCCAGACATCTGCAGGCTGATTATCCACTCGCACACGGACAGACCGAGAGTAAAACCAAGATGTGGGTCAGTGCCTGCCACGGGGACCTCTCTGAATGGGACCCTTATTCAGGTTTATACACCACTTTTATTCATTTGGGTTTTGATTTAGGTGTAACCGGCAGATACTTTATTCAAATCGAAACAGAAAGTACATCTTTGAAAATGTATGTTTGCCGTTACTAAGCAGCCCTTGTCTTTTCTTCAGGTTTCAGCTCAGAAGAAGAAGCACCGACGCCCAAATACAGGAAGAAGACGTACATGAACCAGCCACACCTGCGCTTTGAAATAACCAGCGACGACGGCTTCACCGTAAAGGCCAACAGCATCGAGGGTGAGAACTTCTTCTGGCTGCCTTTCTTCTTGTTGACGTACTGCGGCACCACCCTGTCAACAAAAATGTTGAAGTGGAAAAATCAAAAATAAATCCCAACCAGATGGAAATTGATTCCTCCGTGTTTCCCGCTCAACCTTCTTCACCACTTTCGTCCATCAGTTGCCTGGCGTGCGGTGATTGACGGCGTTCTGGAAGCCCGCACGGCCTTCCACCTGAAGGAGCTGCCGCTGGGCGGGATGAGCGGTCCGCGCATGCTGGGCGTCGTCCACGATGCCGTCATCTTCCTGCTGGAGCAGCTGCAGGGCGCCGCAAACTGCAAGCGTCACCGCTTCCGTTTCCACCGTTGCGAAAACATCGAGGAAGATCTTCCCCTCAACCCTAGCGGCTGCGCTCGCTCTGAAGTCTACACCCGGTACAGGAGCAATAACTTGTTTTTGTGACGGCTTTTATTTCAACGATTCTGTTTTTTGTTTTTTTTAATGTTTCCGTCCATCTGATTTAAATACACTTTCATTAATGACAATAATATTTTCTCTCTCTAATTAGGAAAGCAACTTTTGACATGTTCAACTTCCTGGCGTCGCAGCACAGGGAACTACCTGATATCATAGGGCCCTTTGATGAAGAGGAGGATGACTTCCCACTGAAATCTTCCAGGTAAGAGGATCAAAAATCTGCCACTTTCCTTATAATTTTATAATATTCAAACAGTAAGAGCCACAAAGAACACAAACGAAATGTGCTTTAAAAAAAAGAGGGTAAGACCTTTTTCTCTGTGTCTGCCACAGACGAGCCACCAGCAGCGAACTTCCGATGGCGATGAGGTTCAGACACCTGGAGAAAATCTCCAAGGAAGCGGTGGGAGTTTACAGGTGATGACAAAAAGACATGAGACTTAATGAGGGTCTGAAATAATCTAAATGCATGAAAGTATTCAACTGCCTTGTAAACCTTTTAGATCCGAAATCCACGGCCGCGGGCTTTTCTGCAAGAGGAACATCGAGGCCGGGGAGATGGTGGTAGAATATGCCGGCACCGTCATTCGTGCCGTCCTGACTGACAAGCGGGAGAAATATTACGACGGCAAGGTTAGTAAACACAGAACACGATAAAGAACATGGGTCTGGCCGTGATTTTTGGTTTTCAAGCGCTGTCAGACACTTCGTCATGAAGTCACGAGCGTTGGATAATAAAATGTGATTTTCACTAACTTGTCACGAGGAATGAAAAACGGTCGCACCGATCCGCTTTGTGTTTGAGTTTTATCTCACAGCTGTCGGATCTTCAGACATGATGCACAAAAAAATATACACGTTTTAAATCCTGCGTTTATTTATTAAGGAGATTTAGGTATTATCCGATACTTAGTTCATCAGCAGCACAGATGCCTCAAAGCGAGAAGGTTTTGGGTTCAAATCCGTTTTCTGACCCTTAAATGGGCCCTAAGTGTGAATGGGAGAATGAAGGTTTGTCGGCCCCTCTGCCAGTGTGTTCAGCCATTGCTTTGATTTCTTTGATCTTTCTTTGAGGGTGGAGCTGGGGGGTTCAGTGGGCTAAACAGAGACACTGAAGTAGAAAAGTGTCAGAGAGATTATTGGCGCTGTCCGTAGACTTAGAAGCTGGCAAAAACAAGTGCAACTCAACTGGAGCGGGAAGGCATGCGACTGTGATGAAGAACTGACTTCTTTTTACTTATTAAAGAAGTCAGGCAATAATTAGCCTTTTCCCAACATGCCATCTGCAACAGCCAGCGAGTTTGCACAGTAAGGGGTAAATGACAGAAAAGATGGTGTCCACAGAGAAGATCAGGATCTGTTTTGGTTCAAAGTTTAACTGATGCTGTTAACGGTAGTGGAGAAGTTCAAAGTCGGACTAATTCTGTTTGTCTGATCTCTCTGCATCAGGGCATCGGCTGCTACATGTTCCGTATCGACGACTTTGACGTGGTGGACGCGACGATGCAAGGCAACGCCGCCCGTTTCATCAACCACTCGTGCGAGCCCAACTGCTACTCTCGGGTCATCAACGTGGACGGCCGCAAGCACATCGTCATCTTCGCCCTGAGGAAGATCTTCCGGGGTGAAGAACTGACGTACGACTACAAGTTCCCCATCGAGGACGAGGACAGCAAGCTATTCTGCAACTGTGGGGCGAGACGCTGCCGTCGCTTCCTGAATTAGTGGAGCCAACGCACACACGCGCCATCATGGAAGGCACTGGAACTCTAGAAAGTGAAGTGATGAAGGCGAAGTGATGAAGCAGATTCTTGTGACACGGCCATGAGAGCGAGGCTGGTGCGCACGCACTGGTCTACTGAACGTCTGTACAGGAAGTTATTTCATAGAGGTGGACATGCGTGTCATGAATACTCGGTCAGGTTTTCGTACCTGCGGATTATCCCTCAGTCACAGAGCAGTGCAGTTAAATTAAAGGAACAGTACAAATACTTCTTTCTTTTTTTTACAACACATTCTCACAGTTTTATCATTGTTTATTAGTAGCCTCTGCTGGACGTGAGGCTTTGATTACTGCCAGGAGCTCATCAGAACCAGTAACAATCGGTGCAAACCCAAACCTCCTCATATTAGTTGTTACCGTGTTGAAAAATATCTTATCCCCCGGGGACGGAGGCTGCGCCAAGAAGGATAGCAGTTGACTCGGCGCCTTTCTTTGACGCTACCTTCCCTTACCTGGCGGTGGTGATGTCACAGGAGACGCAACAGATGTTTATTTCCGAGCATAACAAACCCGCTGAGTGCCCCTTGTGTTCACTTTAGTGCAGCTACCTTTTGAACTTGACTCTGGATACCAGATGCAGGGACTCCAATATTTCAGGTGCTGGTGACCTTTACCCCTTCACACAGTTTTAATCCAGTCCGTTTCCACTCACTCACCTAAAAACTTCCTGTTTTTATTTTTGCACGGCGGAGGTGCCGTGCTTTTATCCCGACGTGACCGTCCCTTTTTTCTTTGTTCGCCCGTGCTGTTTGTGAATTTTAAGGTCTATGAGGGAGTTTCTTTGACGCGAGGGGGTTCAAACTGCATCGCAGCCACCTCGCTCCGCACAGTCCCTTATAAATCTTTGTATTTTTGTATATTTGAACAGTAAATGTATATTCCTCCAGCTGATGGGAGTAAATGTGTTTTGAACTTTTAACTCTATTTCTAAGTGAAGGCTGGTAGTACTGAAGCCGTTGCCGAATAATGATCCCGACATGTTTGGTTTTTTTTCCTGTTTGGTTTTTCTGTATTTGCAGCTGAGTTGCACCCACGGTTTTCTGCTTTGTTCTGGGGTTTTCTCTTTTTTTTCCTCAAAAGGTTTACTACCTCAATGGTGTTATGAAGCAAGAATTGATTTAAATACACAATTGGCGTTAAGAAAGAAAATAAATAAAAAAAAGCTTCCTTCCATCATTATTTTCCCTATTGTTCATTCCTTCCACTCATTATATCTTAATAGTATGAAATAAACACAAAAACACGCTGACTGCTCTGTAAGTACTTTGTAAAAAAAAGAAAGGAAAAAGGTTGTGCCCATGTTTTGTGCTCCTCCTCCTCCTCCTCTTCCTCCTCCCCCCCAGAAAACAATCACAACCAAGCCATGGACGTGGTTGGATGAATAGTTTGTGCGTGAGGACAGATCATCGACTTTGACACGCAAAGCTTTGTTACTTTTATGGGCTCGCTTCGGATTGTACATAAGTTGTATAAAGAATTTCTAAACCTGTTCAATATTTTTTTACCGTCTTTGTTTTTTAATTTATGTTCAATAAAAAATTCTGAAATGTTCATAAAAATGTCTTTCCCTGGCGTTAAAATCCTTACCAAAGAGGAAATACAAGTATAAACACACACCGAACGCGCCGATATCTTTCTTTTCATATTCATACCGCCGTAATGATGATGCATCCAGGGAGTTTCCTGGATATGAGTCTGAATGTTAGATTGTAGATAACAGCTGATCACATCAGAGTGAAAAACCAGTGGTCCATTAACCTGGAGATTTACTCCCCTCCTTCAGACATCACTCAAGCTCCTGCTGCCGCCCGCAGCCAGATGGTGATTTCCCAACACGCGGTTTTCCTCTTCACCTCAGTGACCTTCCTGACAACCGCTCCATGTTTGATGAGATGGAAGCTGGGTCTGAACTTCTGATGAAACATGTAAGGCTTTGATACTTACACTGAGAAAAGATGGAAGAATCACATTATGTGGACTTATCTGTACCTTCTTTTCTCTTACATATTATATGTATGTGTATATATATATATGTGTGTGTATATATATATGTGTGTGTATATATATATATATGTGTGTGTATGGATGTATATATATATATGTGTGTGTATGGATGTATATATATGTGTATGGATGTATATATGTGTGTATGGATGTATATATATATATATATGTGTGGATGTATATATATATATGTGTGTATGTGTGTGTATATGTGTGTATGGATGTATATATGTGTGTGTATGGATGTATATATGTGTGTGTATGGATGTATATATATGTGTGTATGGATGTATATATATATGTGTATGGATGTATATATATATGTGTGTATGTGTATATATATGTGTATGGATGTATGTATATGTGTGTATGTGTATATATATATGTGTGTATGGATGTATATATATGTGTGTATGTGTATATATATGTGTATGGATGTATATATATGTGTATATGTGTGTATGGATATATATATGTGTGTGTATGGATGTATATATATATGCATATGTGTGTATGTGTATATATATGTGTGTATGTGTATATATGTGTATATGTGTGTGTATGGATATATATATGTGTGTGTATGGATATATATATATGTGTGTATGGATGTATATATATGTGTGTATGGATGTATATATATGTGTGTATGTGTATATATATGTGTATGGATGTATATATATGTGTATATGTGTGTATGGATATATATATGTGTGTGTATGGATGTATATATATGTGTGTATGGATGTATATATATGTGTGCATGGATGTATATATATGTGTGTATGGATGTATATATATGTGTGTATGGATGTATATATATGTGTGTATGTGTATATATATGTGTATATGTGTGTATGGATGTATATATATGTGTGTATGGATGTATATATATGTGTGTATGGATGTATATATATGTGTGTATGTGTATATATATGTGTATGGATGTATATATATGTGTATATGTGTGTATGGATATATATATGTGTGTGTATGGATGTATATATATATGCATATGTGTGTATGTGTATATATATGTGTATGGATGTATATATATATGTGTGTATGTGTATATATATGTGTGTATGTGTATATATGTGTATATGTGTGTGTATGGATATATATATGTGTGTGTATGGATGTATATATATATATGTGTGTGTATGGATGTATATATATGTGTGCATGGATGTATATATATGTGTGCATGGATGTATATATATGTGTGTATGGATGTATATATATGTGTGTATGGATGTATATATATGTGTGTATGTGTATATATATGTGTATGGATGTATATATATGTGTGTATGGATATATATATGTGTGTGTATGGATGTATATATATAATAATAATAATAATAATAATACATTTAATTTATAATGCACTTTACATTTGGATCAAATCTCAAAGTGCTACAAGGCAAAAGCAGATAAAAGCATCAATAAAAAATAAATAAATAAATAATAATAATAACTATACAAAAACGTGACCAAAAGCATTAATGTTAATTAAAGTTATAGGTTCTGCTAAAAACGAAAGTTTTAAGTCCTTTTTTAAATGTGTCAGTCGTCTGTGGAGCCCTCAGATGGTCAGGGAGGGCATTCCACAGACGAGGGGCAGCAGAACAGAAGGCCCGATCTCCCATGGTGCTGAGCTTAGTCCGGGGAAGGAGGAGGCGGTATGACTGGGTAGAACGGAGGGATCGTGTCGAGGTCAGTGGGGTGAGTAGTTCTTTCAGGTAGCGGGGTGCGTTACCATGGATACACTGGTGAGTGAGGAGAGATATCTAATAATAAATCCTGGTGGAGATGGGAAGACAATGAAGGGGATGAAGAACAGGGGTGATGTGTTCGTGTTTACGAACTCTCATCAGGATCCTTGCAGCACTGTTTTGAACATACTGAAGTCTTTGAAGACTTTTATCAGGGATCCCGATGAGAAGTGAGTTACAGTAATCCAGTCGGGAGGAAACGAATATATGTGTGTATGGATGTATATATGTATATGTGTGTATGTGTATATATATGTGTGTATGGATATATATATGTGTGTATGGATGTATATATGTATATGTGTGTATGTGTATATATATGTGTGTATGGATATATATATGTGTGTATGGATGTATATATATGTGTGTATGTGTATATATATATATGTCTATATTTGTGTATCTGTGTGTATATATATATACATCTTACATATATGGATGTATATATGTGTGTGTGTATATATATATCTCTATATTTGTGTATATGTATACATATACACATCTTACATATATGTGTGTGTATATATATATGTGTGTATGGATGTATATATGTCTATTTGTGTGTATATATGTCTATTTGTGTGTATATATGTATACACATCTTAAATATATGTATGTATATATGTGTGTGTGTGTGTATATATCTATATCTATATTTGTGTATATGTATACATATACACATCTTACATATATGTGTGTGTATATATATGTATATATATATATGTATATATATATGTGTGTGTATATATATATGTATATATATATATGTGTGTGTATATATATATGTGTGTGTATAGATGTATATTTATGTATGTATCTCTCAACCGCAAAATGTTAATAAACCTAAAACCCAAATATTGAAGAAAGTAAAACGAGGTTTTGGCTTTCTTAGGAGAATTTCTATGTGTGCATAATTATTAGGCAACTAAATGAAAAACGAATTTTTTTTGACATTGACCAATTCAGCAACCTTATTTTCAATAACACTCATAAACCTTCCAGTGATGGAGTCTGTCGGTTTCTTCATCTGTTGACGATCAACGGTTTGTGCAGCAGGAACCACAGCTGCCCAGACGAGGTTCAGAGAGGTGGACTCTTCCTTCACCGTAGAACCCCCCCGTTCAAGAAGGGTCCACAAGTTCTTAATATGGTTTAGTTCTGGAGAGGAAGGTGGTGATGTGGTTATTCTTTCATCTTTAAGGCCTTTACTGGATAGCCTTTCAGTACTTTGATGTATGTGATGGGGCATTGTCCCGCATGATGATGGTCATGGTCTTCTTCATAGAAGCAGACTTTTCCTGTAACACAGCTTGAAGAAAGTGTCTTCTAAAAACTGGCAGTGGGTTTGGAATTTGATTTTGAGTCCATCTTCAACCTGAAAAGGTCCAACCAGCTCGTCTTTGGAGCACTGTGCCCGTTCCTGATCCAGCCAGGGGTCCGTCCATCTGGTCCAACAAGAGTCACTGTCGCCTCATCAGTCCATAAAACCTTTGAAAAATCATTACAGATATTTCTTGGCCCAGTCTGACGTCTCAAAGTATGTGTCTTGTTCAGTGGTGGTCAGGTTTCATATATATATATATATATATATATATATATATATATATATATGTGTGTGTGTGCATATGTATATATATGTATATGTATAAATCTATATGTAAAACCTTTCATAAACGCTCCTACAGTAAGAGAACCCTCAGGATCAGTTTGGACTTCCTGATCTTCATAAACTATACACTGACATGTATCTAGGTTTTGGGAATCGAACCCCTGACTTTGGTTTGCATCAGTGGAATTAAAAGCAGACTGTTTAACCTAATGATGCTTTAAAAAACAAACGTCCATTGAGTTTGTAACTTGACCTGTGACCTTTTACACACAAGTAACGTCTGTCTGAGACGCATCATCGAAGGTTGCAGAGACGGACCAGCCAAAACATTATAACCACCTTCCTAATATTTTGTAGGATCTCCTTTTGCCCTCGTCCCTCATCCCTCTACTCTCCACACGATCTGTGTCACATGTCTGTTGGGTTCGCTCATAACAGTGTGGTTTAATCAGTTTGTGCCCCACAGATTTATCTTATCCTGTTGTGGTATACACATGACCCAGTTTTGGGAACCGTGTTATCAGGTATTTATTGGATTAGCGGGAAAAATCTGGAACGTTCCTGCGGTCTACTGCTGAGTCCAGACCAGCGACACCTAAAGAACGTAAACAGCTATCGGCCACATCCACATTTAGAGGAGTTCTGCTGTAGGACAACACGGCATATGTTCCTACACTGACTTTAAAAACATAATCCATCCAGATACTTTGAGTTTCAGAGTCAAATGAGCCGCAAACATAAATATGAAATCAAAAGCACAGCTCCGAGAGACGCCACCGAAGGGAAACGTCATGCCTGTGTTTTGAGCGAGACTCTCATTCTTTCCTCTGCATGCAGTCATATGGTGTTTTCCCAGAACAGGGTTCTACGTCTCGCCCTTCTGACCTTGAGAAATGAGTGGCTGCAGAGGCCGGTACAAGAGTATATAAGGAGTTACAGAATGGATTTGAGGGAAACCACCATGAATGCTCTGGTATTCCTGGCTTTGCTTGGCGCAGCTTGTGAGCATATTTTTGATAAATAGATATTTTTTAAAAACAACAGGAATAAGAGTTCCAGGTTTTTTCCTCATGTGTGATGTCATACTTGATGTGTCGTTTCAGTCGCTGCAGCTGAGGATGATAAGATCGTTGGAGGGTATGAGTGTCCCAGAAACTCTGTCCCCTACCAGGTGTCTCTAAACGCCGGATACCATTTCTGCGGTGGATCCCTCATCTCCAGCCAGTGGGTGGTGTCTGCTGCTCACTGCTACACGTCGTGAGTGCATGAAGCCGCGTTCCACAGAGCTCCACTCACAAACATATCGCTTAAATTGTTTCATGGTAGAAAGACCAGAGAATCAAGGATCAATATTATTAACATTTCTCTGTCCTGTGGTTTCTGATCAAATGTGAGTAAAGTGAAAGAATGTCTCAAAAAAAGATTTCTTCGTTCGTTGATGGTGATTTTTGACTGTTTTATGTCCTATCCATATTTTATTTCTTACTGAATGATGAGACTGAACCTGTTTAGAATGTAACCCAGGGGGCAGCGTGTGTAGGCTCAACAGTAAGGGTCCAGGGATAGAGCCCTGTGGGACACCACAGGTCAAAGGGGACCATCGAGAAGGAGGCATTAACAATGGCTATTGAGAAAGTCATATTTGATAAATAGCATTTATTTTGGGGCATTTTAAAGTCTGTAAGGACTTAATTAATAGACTTTATACACCAGGAAAAAGTCTAATAAGTGTCAGATAGTTTTATAAAAACAGGCATTTCCAACAGGTTGAGCTAATCTTATTCAAATGTACTATTTTCCATAAAAAACCTATTTCATCATGTCTAAAAATCTAAAAAGATATTAAATCTATTTGAATGCCCCAAAAGAAACAACTTTCCAGTGTTTTTTTTTTGTTTTGAAAAGGGAAAGAATCTGATCTGATCACATGCTTCTATACACCAAAAAATAAATCCTACTTGTTGCACGGGATCTTCTCAATATTCATTGTTAATGCATCGTCTTCAGTGGCGCCTTTGCCCTGCGGTGTCCCATGGCTCCATCCTGGGCCCACTACTGTTTAGCATAAATATACGGCATCTCAGACATTTAATGAACAGATTCAGTCACATCTCAACAAGACATAGTGACTCAAAATCTGCACCACAAAACGGTTGATGTAGGAACATTAACGGGTTTTAACTGAACTACGATTGTAGATTTTATTCCCCCCCACCTCCGTCCAGCCGTGTCCAGGTGCGTCTCGGGGAGCACGACATCGCCGTGGATGAAGGCACTGAGCAGTGGATCGATGCTGCCGAGCTGATCACACACCCGCTGTACAACAGCTATAACCTGGACAACGACATCATGCTGATCAAACTGAGCCGCCCGGCCGTCCTCAACAGCTACGTCCAGACCGTGGCCCTGCCCTCCCGTTGCCCCGCGGCCGACGAGAGCTGCCTGGAGTCAGGGTGGGGCAACACCTCGGCTGATGGCAGTGAGTTGGGTCTGGAAGGTCACCTAAAAGCAAAAAACTGATCTCAGTGTCCTCAAGGATCCGCGTCAGTTCATATCGTGATCAGACGAAAGAGTGAATGCATAAAATCACAGTTGAATTTAAATAATATGATATGTGTTCAACCATTATTAGGAACTACTTCTCAGCCTTTGGGAACGGTTACATAATGCAGGTTATTTGTTTCGGCTTCAACCAAAATCGTTAAACAGCCTCCAGAGTGGTAGAATGAACTTATTTACAACAATTAGTGCTACGTTAACATTTTTAGCCCTCAGCGCAGGAGGAGGTACGTGATTGGGTAACTGGGTCGCGTGATAACTAACCTTCTGAGGTCACATGTTCATCTATCCCGGTTATATGACAGGGAGTGACTTTAAGTGAAGTTTCAAGTTTCTCTCTATGTTAGATCATTTGAAACTTGATGTCATTGTGTGGAGATCCAGAATATTGTAAGCTTTGTTCATGCAGTCATTGTTTTTATTGAGGCGTTAAGATATTTGAATCAGTAGCTAACTTCATCCTAAGATATTAAAAATGACCTGTATC
The DNA here is from genome assembly GCA_037951165.1 of Lophius americanus. Lineage (NCBI taxonomy): Eukaryota > Metazoa > Chordata > Actinopteri > Lophiiformes > Lophiidae > Lophius > Lophius americanus. Next base: position 396,174 of record JBBDHG010000018.1, read on the forward strand.
ATTGTATCAGTCAGTTGAAATGAGGATTTTTTCATTTAAGTTGCAGTAACCAAACGTTTTAGACATTCTTTTTTAGTAATAAGTTGTCATTTAATTTATAATAACTGGGCTTTATGATGAATGGCGCTTGCCTTCTTGCTGCCCAGGTGAATATCCTGACCGGCTGCAGTGTTTGATGCAACCCATCATCGATGACCGGGTCTGTCGGAACGCCTACCCCGACCTCCTCACCGAGAACATGCTTTGCTCCGGTTTCATGGCTGGAGGTGCCAGCAGCTGCCAGGTGAGTCAGACTGAACCTCGGTGAACTCACAGGGGGTCATGTGATGCATGAGTGTGCGTTCTCCTCCTCCTCAAAAACCGCCAGAATGCTTGAAGTCTTAAAAACTTTACTGTTTACTGTGGCTTTTAATGAAGACGCTTCTTTTAGTCCGTAACCTTTATTTTCTCTGTTTTTTTCTCTGTCTTTTAATGCAATTTTTTTAAAATACAACTTTCTTGAATTGATTTTGTTTTAATTGTCTTTTTATTTTGGTTTTAATGTCTTATTTTTGATTTTTAGTTTTGGAGAAAGCGTCCGCCAACACCGTAGTTGAGGAATAATGAATGTGCAGCCAACAATGTGTCGTAAATATTTGTAAACTTAGTAGTTTTATAGCATTGTACACCTGTTAACCTCTATTATTATTATTATTATTATTATTATTATTATTATAGTTATTAGTGTGAGAGTTGTAAATGAAGAGGTCCAAAGGATCAGTAAGGTTGAAGTCAAAGCAGCTGAATGAAGAATGGACAGGCGGTTTGTCCTGATGACATACTGGCGGAGGTATGGAATGGCTAGGAGAAATGGCAGTGGAGTATTTAATTATTATTATTATTATTATTATTATTATGTTCTTTCATGTTGATGAGGGACGGTTTTCATCGTAGTGACTGAACACAGCATCTGATCACCATGACTACTTAACGACTGCTGCTTGTGTTTGAAGGGAGATTCTGGCGGCCCTTTGGTTTGTGACGGTCAGCTGCAGGGAATCGTGTCCTGGGGTTACGACTGTGCCATGGAGGGACACCCCAGCGTCTCTGTCCGCGTGTGCCGCTTCAACGGTTGGATCAACAACGTCATGAAACACAACTAAGTTTCCCTCAGTCAGAAACAAGATGACATTTCCACACCATGCTCATACTCCGTTTATTAAGTAGACCATTGTTGTGTCCTTCATTTATGTATCTTGACACATATTTTGGCATAATATCCTGTGACCTACTGTTCAGACATATGAATAAACATGTACATTAGCATCCGTTGCATTTCTGTCTTTCTCTACATTGACTTTCACAGTTGTTGGCATCAATACATCAAACATGCTCTTGCCTTTTAATGCTGTCTTCGTTCTTAAGGCCACTTCTGTCTCATAATTCATTAAGAAAACATAAAACAAACCATCCGTCTACATTCATTTGTACTTACGGTGCGATATCTCATGCAACCCCTATGAAAATTCCGTCTGCATTCAGCTGCAGTGGGAAGCGCAGCGATTGATGGAGAAATGTAAACACGTGTAAGGAAGCAGTAAGCATTTTCTGCGTTTGACTCGTCTGGATTCTTTTGCGACCATCCCTCAGACGCCACTCTGCAAACTCCGCTGCTTCCTGTTTGCTGAGGCGACCTGAGCATTACAAACAATAAGAGAGAGACAGCAGTTGGTGCCGGCACACAAGAAGTCCTATTAAATATAAAGGGATGAAACGCCAAAGGATATTCAGCTTGTCAACAAACATTACAGTTTCAATCATTCTGAATCCATCAAAAACTGGCCGAGGACAGAAGAGGTGGACGTGAACACACACATATGTGGAGTGGGTTTGCGTGGGGCGCCAAAGTCTAATAATCATCCTAATGAATGTCCTCGCCAAGACAAAAAAACTGTGGAAAATGTACTTCTCTGCTTATTTCATTAATTGGGGCATTTATTTATTATCTTAGACTCTAGTCCTTTTTAATTAGATTAACTCAAACCTTTAGTAAAAGATGTTTTAGAAAAACTCTTTTTTTTCCCATATTAGACTTTTTCGGTTGCATATGTAAGTTATATAATTCTGTTTTGGTTGTCCTAGTACACCAGAAAGATTTCTCAAGAGCTGTGGTTAATGTCTCGTCCTTAGTGGCCCCTTTGACATGTGGTGTCCCCCAGGGCTCCGTCATCGGTCCCTTACTCTTTAAAATATAGATGTCATGTCTGTTTAGAATCTGACACTGGGTCAGAGAGAAATAGTGACTCAAAACGAGCTCAGACAAACAGCTGAGAAGGACATTAAAGGGTTATGGCGGAGATCAAATTGCTCCTAACTAGTCTTCTAAAGCTTTTCTGAAAAACTAGATCATGAAAATATAATGTTTGATTTAATGTGATATGTGCATTTTATGGTAGGTCAATTGAGAGGAACTGGTTATAATACACATTTTGTTTGAGTTAGAACACTGCAGTATAAGCGTACTTGTAGTGAATTTATTGTACAATCAAGTGAGTAAAGTCCAGGTCTATAAATATAATCGGTAGAGGGCTGCTAAGGCGTCCACAGTAGGGCGTCTTACTTAGTGCCAGGATAAAAGAGCTGTTGGCCCCAGACTGAGAAACCTTTCACAGTAGTACAATCCCAGCGCATTCCAAAGCAGGGTAACCAAGACTTTAATCTATCGCTTGCTGGGTCTGACTCAGAGCAGCGGTGGTCCTGGCTTACTTTAAGCCCCGGGCAAAAATCTGCATTTGAATGGTGGTTTTGGGGTCGGGGTTAGCCCCCTGACCAGATGCAGTACGGCCGTGAAATACAAGAGGGGCGCAATCTCAATTTAAACAGGTTTTCTGAACATGGACAGAAAGCTAAACCTGAGTTATGTTACTCTTTGAAGTGATTTTATTCTTTGTAATCATTGTATGTGTCAGCACCACCTCATATTTCCGACCTCTTGCAAAAAATATGCTACTACCTGTTTTTAAATCAGGTCTTGGATCAAATTTTTACTTGTTGGCTTTTAAGCCAGAATGAATTTTGCACATTTATTTCTAGTAGTCTGTGTTTTTAATTATGTGGCTATGCTGTTTATTGAGTGTGCAGCACTTTGGTCAACTCTGTTTTTCTTAAATGTGCTTATACAGAAGTTGACTATGATTCGTGTACCACATACCTGACCGGCGATCCGATCCAGATCTCTCTGGCCCTGAGGAGTGAGTCTTCTTCCGCTGTGGCCGTATGAAAAAAAATCTATTATTTTTAAAAATCATTACAACAAACGTTTGTTCTTGAACATGACGTTGCTCAATCTCACCCATTTGGGTCCTTCTCCGCCATTTTGAGGCCTTCCAAGGCCTGGAGGATCTTCCTCGCCACATTCCTGGAGCCCACGCTGAAGTGTGCAGGGCATACGCCGTTCCTCAGACGCCCGCCGTAGACCTTGATCATGGATCCCACGCCAACCCCTCCTCTCAGGTACAGGTGACGAGCTGTGGACGCTGGTGACATGTGCAAACGGCACACAGAATCTGTTTCATGTATTTTTGGTGTGAATGCTAATGTCAGTACACCTGTGTAAATGACAAACACAGCAGCGGAGACGGGACTTTGTGCTGCTAATGCTTGTTTTTAATATTTTATACGTCGCAAATCAGCCGATAACGTCAAAGTAAGCCTCTCTGTCATTATATATACATTCATTAATTTAGTGTAAAATCCTACTTACAGCAAAAATCCTCAAGATGTGGTTTTCTCAAACAAAACAGTATAAATAAGAAAACCACCGGAATTCTTTATTCTGACTGACACAAATGGAAGTAAGGTAAGGCTGAAACTTAGAAACATTTCCACTGCAGATGAATCAAGAACAACTACAGGAATACCGTTTCAGGAAAAGGAAATCTAAAACATGAGAGAGGTTTTAATGTCCAGATATTCAGCATTAATGTATTTATTTCACTTGCTGCAGATGAAATGATTTATGGCAAACACTTCCAGTAAAACCAACCTGCTCTGGTGTAAAACCAGTTGTCATCACAGGGAGCCAGCTCTTTATGTCTGGCTAGCTTCACGGTGTCAACCCATTCCGGGACTTTCAATTTGCCAGACCTGAAAAATCAATTATCAGATGATGCGACGAGTCAATGGATTGGATTGTTTCCGAGAAAAACACAGAAAGCATGAAATGGGAATATTTATATTTATTTCATGTATTTTTTTTTTATCATGGGTGCCCATGTTGAAGTGTAGCAGCTAACTCCACAACGAAAAGGTTCTCCCAGTTCACCGTGAGTTTTGATTTAATAGCCAAACTGAACGCTCGCAGTGAACAGGATCGCTTTTGCTGTCTGCAGTTCATGGCAGTTCACAACTGCGATTTAATATGAGAATACTGAATATAAAGTACGGTCATCTAACTCACAATCTCAACATTAATGTTGGAGTGTCTCTAAAATAATGACTAACAATCTCAAAAGAATGACCCACTATATCAAACGAATGACTTGATATCTCAAAAATGAATGACAGACTATCTCAAAAGAATGACCTAATATCTAGATGACTTAGTATTTCAAAATAAGGACAGGCTGTCTCAATACAATGACCTAATATGGATGACTTAGTATTTCCAAAATAATGACAGGCTGACTTAAAATAATGACTTGATATCTTGATGACCTAGTATCTCAAAAATAATGACATGCAGTCTCAAAATAAGGACTTAATATCTTTAAGACTTAGTACCTTAAAATAATGACACGCTGTCACAAAATAATGACCTAATATCTAGATGACATAATGATGAGCTAAATCATTTTTTTTAAATTTATTTTGAGCATGCTAACTCAGCTAGCTAAATTTGCTCACGTGCCCCCTGCAGTATCTCTGACTACCTATAGGGGGCAAATGAGTCAGCCAAACCCCCACACCTACCTTCAAAAGTGATTGACAGGTAGGAATCATAGCTCAACTTTAGAGTAGCTTACTTTTTGAGGAAAGCTGACAGAGCCCGGACAAACTCCTGCTGGTTGACGTCTTTCACAGTAACACTGGGCATCTGGAAGGTAAATTAAAGACAGATTTTTGCACTTAAAATTAAAATGTAAACTTGAACGTCTTTTGGAAATGAACAACAACTTGAGACACCGAACCGTTTGAAAACGTGACCTATTTATGCTAACGCTAGCCGGCTAGCCTAGACACCTGTACGGTCAACACGCGAGATAAACAGTATGTCGTACACACAGGTGGAACGTGATCCACTAAAGAGATATCTGTTACTCTGATTTACCATTCAAGCTCAGGTGGTCGTGGTTCGGGTGTGGTTTGAGCTTCAGTTAGCGTCAGTGTGGAGGAAGATGCTGAGGAGGAGAGGAGAGGAGTGAAGGAGGAGGTGGTGGTGGCTGCTCTCATTTGGACACAATGGTACCGTAGCCTGAATTAACCTCCCGCCAACAGTTAAACAACCATACACGCATCACTCAGCTCTTAAATAAAGGAAACCTAAACAACAATATTACACATAAGTTGAATAGTTTGACTCCTCTGTGTGTTAAATCGATGCTTTTATCACATTTGTCACCGTGAGGATGCAGGTCCTGTGCGATTCCCCTTGGATCCCAGCAGTGGGCGCTGTTGTAGTGCAGTTTTCATACCGCAGGCCCAAAGGCACATTCGTGAAGATTGGTTCCCACTAGGGCTGTCACAATCATGAAATTAAACCTGACGATTAATTACATCCAAATGATTGCAATTAACGATTGAATCGACTTTTTCCCCCCTATTTGGTCCTATACACCAAGTATAGTATAACTAATTAAAATAATACATAATACCACTGAAGAAAAGAAGCCAGTATTTGACACGTTTGTATTTAGACTTGTTGAAAAGGTTCAATCACGGTTAGTTTCCTAGATGGACCAGTGGCCAGGCTATAAAACTTTAGTGCATTTGGTAGAATGGTGGATCCATAGATTTAGAGCTTTTATGGTTTCAGCAGGTGACCAAGACTATTTCAAAAATGGCCTCCTTCAAGATATTCTGCTCTCTGTCCTTTAATTTGGATAAAAAAACAAAATGTAACCACAACAATATTTGCTTGGGGGCTAAAATATCCATAATCTACACATCGATACATACTTATTTAAAAGGTAGGCTCTGTTGGAGGCGCTAAAGACTAATTAATTCTCCACTAAAAATAGTAATAGAATAAGGAAAACCAGGTGACATCATTAGTTGAAATTGATTTTCATATAGTGAAAAACATATGACATTTCTGTTACAGCAAACTACTAGTTGAGTTTGTCACGATTATGACAAATATATGCGGTTAAATCCAAATATTTGCCATCAGACATTGTGATAGAATTAGTCCCTACAGAGTTGGATTGTGTTCACACTCTAGTATTAAGTGGCGCAATTCGTTTTTTCTGACTTTTTTTTCAACATTAGTTTGAAAGATATCAGTCATGCATAGTTGTTCAAAATTTTTTTATCTCTAATAAGTGAAATAAACATGCCATATAAGTAAAACAAAAATAAACCACATTTTTTATTTAGTGTTCCTATTTTTAATTGCGACTGTACTGCAAAGAAGCAAATGCAATCTAACCGACTGAGTGGGATGTTTAGATATTGAACCATTAAAAACTCCACAGAAATATGTGGTTGAAATGCAGCAGCTATACGGTTAAAACCAAGGCGGGCGAACAGAATGAGAAACATAATACAGGGCCAACAAATTCTGATAAAATGACACCTTCTAACAGAACCACAGAAAATGTCATTCGTATACCGTTTTGTTATCACAATATAGATGTGATGCAAGCAGACCTTTCTTGCAATGCTAGTTGTGATTATTGCAATAGTGTGGTGACAGTCATCATTTCAGGCGGAAGGCAGACACAGGATTTGATTAAAGCTGTTTCAAATCTTTTAAGTGAATTTGAAACCTCGCGTCTCCCAGAGGTCATTGCAGTGATCTTCTTTGTTTGACTTGAAAACTTAATTCAGATCTGACTGTTAACACTGTTGTCCAAACAGGAGGAATAGGAAACGTAGTTTAGTTAGGCCCAGATATGAAAGTGGCCCACATCAGATTTGAAAAGATTAGATTCCATGTAATTTGGATTGTTTGCCGTGTCATGGAAAAATTTGAGCTGAGTGACTAATGAGTAAAAAACACACATTTGGGCCACATTTCTACTGCAGTGTGAACATGACCTTAGTAATACTTCAGTTTCTTCATACATGATGCTTGTTTTGTTTTGTTTTTTATTACCTTTTTTCACCCCGGTTGGTTATTTATGCAATATCTCCTCTCGTTCAATTCAGTGTAGTATCCATGCTTTTGTTTGCTATGTCGATTGCAGCCCTTGGTAAATAATGTATTTGTAGAATGCAAATTATGCAGTTACTTTTATCCTTGAAATGCAAACAAAATGAACATTCCATTCATTCTTAAATACGTCATGCAGGGAAAGTTTGTTGATCAAGGTGATTAGTTTTTCCTCACATTTCTCTCTTGAGCTCTAATGACCCCTTCATTCCTTCTCCACCCTCAACCCTCCACCCCTTCCCATTAACAACACGCTTCTTACTAGAAAGTATTAACACTATCTCAAACCTTCATTAATGTCAACCTCTCCCTACTACTAACAATATCTAGACTGTGAACTCAATTGAAACTTATCACTATGGCAAAATAAGAATTGTTTCTCTGGCTAACCCACGAGCCAGTAGGGTCTTTCTTTACCATCTGAGGGAATGAGGCTCATAGTGATGTCTGGATTGGTTAGTTATGAAATATGACATAGCACCTCCCCATAGGTAGTTTTTAGTTGTGATGTCATGCAATGCCATTTCAGCGTTTCTGAAAAGTGGCCGATATAATGAACAACATTTATATTTAAGTCATGTTCTAGGTGAGTGCTCCATTTTTGACTCGCTGCAGGGTTTACGTTGTCGTTTTTTATGTTTGCGTTGAAGAAGCCCTTTATATCTACGAGAGGGAGCTGGTCATCTTCCACTCTGTGGAAGGTGATAAATCGGTTCTCGGGGGATAACTAGTTTGTACTTTGAGAATGTTGACAAATGGAGGCTCATATTTATTACTTTGCACAAGAGAAAAAAGGAAGCATCTAAGTGTTTCAAAATTTGGGTTAGGGTTTGAGATACTGGCAACTGTAGTTGCTCCCACAATGCTAAACAAGTAATAATTGGTATCTTACATGTAAGCAGTATCCTATATTTATAAGGAATAAATAACTAAATCATAAATTACATCAAATGATACATTTATTTCAAAATGCGAAGAGGTTGTACAAAACAATTATTAGTCCAGTCGAACTGATTGACTTGTTCCACATTTAGCAGCAATATCTGAGGATGAGTCTGTCATTTTACTGCGGTGGGAGTTTCACCCAACCTTCTTCGCGGAACGGCACATTGGTGGATTTGTTAGTTTGAACTTCCCTTTCATGTCCCACCGCAGATTCTCATTGGGCTTCATTTTCGGACTTTGAGTAGGCCACTCCAAAATCTACTAATATTCCTTTTGAGCTATTCGGAGGTGACCTACTGACTTACTCTTCTCCATGGAATCAGGGTCTTGCTGCATGGCCCAGTTGCACTTTTACTTAGAGACTGATGACTTGACATTCTTCCTCAGTATTTCCTCGTAGAAAGAAGAATTCCTGTTTAAGTCAATTATTGAAAGTCATCGTGGCCCTGAAGCAGCACAATTTCCCCAGAACATCCCACCGCCACCTCCATGCTTGAACACACTGTAGGTATAATTATCTTTTTGTGGAATGCTCTGTTTGCTCGTCTCTTGTGCCCCACTCCCTCAGGGATGCTGTTTGACTCCTCCATGTCTCATGGATGGTAGAACCCTTACCGTTATTGAGGTGAGGGAGGACTTCTTGAATCCTCCATTACTGTAAGTCTTCTTTATTTGTAGATAATGTGTCCCATGTGGGTCTCTGCTGTCCCCGATCTTTTTAATCCATCCCAGATTGATGGATTTCAGTCACCTTCCATCTCGCTTCTTCTGGCATTTCTTTTGATTTTGGCATAGTGTCCTTCTGGTGAAACCTTTATACCAATAATGCTGCTGAATAGGATTTTTATTTTTTTTTAAAGAGATTATTTGAAGAGGACTTAATGAAGGCAGCTACTTAATTACGGATAATACTAATAGTAACTATTGTTTTATATGAGCTCGTCACAACGCCAGGCTCGCACTGAGGTTTAAAAAGGATTTGACAAAGATTAAGAGCACACATTATTAATGTTGTAGTCATAACAACAATAAAAATAATAACTGACTAATAATTATTAGTCATTTGACTGATTAAGTAAGAACCTACTCATGGTGTATTTTTGAAACAAACAGTTACTTGTTACGTCTTTATGTGAGTATTTGTAGGTTTTCCCTGTCTCATTTTACTGTAACCTGACACCTTTTTTGGTTTCCCTCATCATTTTCACAAACACAAGATTCAGGGCTAAACGTTTTTAACGTCGGCAGTAAAAAACGTCGGTCGTAGCTTTAGACAAGACTTACTCATTACATGTGCCACAACTAAACGCAGCCACAATGCGTGGATTTGTCTTTGTGCGTAGGTTAACATCGTTTGTGGATTAGTATCATCGAGGTGGAGTGTGAAACTCCACATCTGACGCCAAGGTACATGAATGCTCGTTTACAAATGTGCATACATGTTCACACACGCACACACACACACACACACACACACAGCCATGTTCCCATCGCCTTTGCTGACTGCATGTCTAAACCTAAGAAAGGTTAATACCTACAAAATTACTTTAACTAGATTTATGTTTTAATAACATGTGTATTACTCGTACACACACACACACAGAGACACACACACACACACACAGAGCAATGCTGTGCTCGCTGTGTCTGCTTGTCTAAGCTTCTTCCCCTCCCCCTTCAATATCTCTCTCCCCTTTTTTGTCCCCCTCGCCCTCTCCTTTTCCCTCCCGCTCCCTCTCCTGACAGCGAGCTCTATTTCAAGTCTCTGACTTGGGAAATATAGTGTGTGTGAGAGAGAAAGAGAGAGAGAGAGAGAGAGAGAGGGAGGCAGAGAAAAATAGATACGCAGTTTAAGAGAGAGAGGCAGTGAGACAGAGAAAAAGCCAGACAGACGGTATGACAGACAGGGAGTGAGAGAGACAGACAAGACAGTGAGACAGAAAGCGAGAGAGTGAGACAGAGGGCGAGAGAGAAGCAGACTGATAGACAGAGAGAGAGAGAGGGGATGGGAAAGTAGACAGGATTTAGAGTTCAAGTGCATGTGCAGAAAATAGGCTGGAGAGTGAGAGCAGAGAGGAAACCAGGAAAAGGAAAGTCAGGGGCCAGAGACAAAGAACACAGTACGTCATTCCCTTCTTCTTTCTTCCTCTTTATTTTCTCCTCACAGAATGAGAATGGACAAAAAAAGAAAAATTAAGATACTCTCAGTGCAAAAGAGAAAAAAAATGTATTCCTATTTGACCCCCCTCCTCTTTCCTCTCTCCGCCGACACACTCCTCCTCTATCCCTCCCTCTTTGATATTTCTCCATGAACCCCCCCAGTCCCCCTCCTCTCTCTCCCTTTTCTCGCTGGCTCTCCTTTTTCTCTCCTCCCACCTCTTCACACACACATGCACACACCCCAAAGTCCTTCCTACTCCCTCACCTCACGCGTGCTTACGATCCACTTTCACTGGAGACCGACCGCAGTGGGCTCGTGGGTTTTTGGGGGGTTTCTTTTCTCTTTTGCGTGCCAGTCGTAGCTTTTGGTTATGCCCTCATGTAAGGAGGCACCATCACATAGATGCCTAAAAAACGTAGGCCGCGGATTGTCCCTGCGCTGCACTGAACGGCACACAACGCTTGTCCTTCCTTGAGCAGTTTTTTTTCCTGCTCCTCTGCAATATTGCTTTTTCTTTTTTTTCAAAGACAGAACTTATGACTCAGAAGCCGTTTTGAAAATGTTGCTTAAATTCTGAAGCGGGAGCATTGAGTTGAAGATAAAGAAAAGAATGTCTTGTGGATGGACAGATGAAGGGAACAGAGGCAAAAAAAAATCAGGGGAAAATGGAGAGCATGGTCTGCGGAAGAATGAGAGAAAGAATGAGAAGAGAGGTAGGAGAGAAAGTGGCACTGGCCAGAAAACTGGGGAAGAGAGAAGAAGGGAGGCTAGTAGAAGACAGAATCAGGAAGGAGGGACGGCTGGATAGGAAATGGCAAAATCGCGGGAAAAGTGAAAAAAAACCCAACAACTCAAGAATGAGAAGAAACGGGACTTCTCTCCAAACTCGCACTCTGGTCGCCTTTGATTTTTTTCTTTTTTTGGCATGATGTTTCATCACTTCCTCGGTCACCCTCTCATTCATCTGTGAGTATACTATACGTGTACGTCCTCTCCTCCCCTCTCCCATACATGCATCCTCTCTTTCCTGTTCCTTTCTCTTCAAACCCTTCTCTCCCCCTTCTTACCTTCACCTCAGTCATCAACCATCTTCTTTTTTCCTCTTTTTCTTTTTTAAAAAAAAATGTGTTCCCACCATCCTGTTCGTCTATCCCATCCCGTGCTAAATCTCGTTCTCGCTTTCACGGTCTCTCTCCTTTCCCCCCTTCGGCTCTTTATCGTGGGTTAATGCTGCTCTCTTCACATCCCCTTGAAAGATTACCTCGGCTCACATTTGGATGGGTTTGGAAAGGGATCACCGGGTGCACTCAGTTTTAGGGGCCCACTAGAGTGTGTGTGTGTGTGTGTGTGTGTGTGTGTGTGTGTTAAGAAATAGCAGTGGCCAGCCGTGGTGAATGGTCATTCCTGCTTACGCATGCGCGGATCAGCACAAGCACTTTTCTCGTTTCGTATACGTATCATTATTTTGCAATCTTTTAAAGTCAGGAAATGTACAGCAATGAAAGGAACTGTGATAAGAACATGTGAAAATACTTTGAGTACTGCCGGATTTCTTTCTTTCTATACATTTTGCCACACTCTATCAGCACCGATATGACCCGGCATCTCTTTTTTTTCTCCCTTTATTTTCCTCTCCTGTGTTACATATCTGCCTGCTCCACTTTTATTGACAAAGCCTCCCGTTATCTTTGCCCAAATTTGCTCAATCACTTACCTTAGGTGATATCTACAGCCGGGATTGTCCACTGGTATCGATATGAGGCGAGTGTGTGCGTTTCCAACAATGCTTTTTATTGGTTATGTGTTTTACGTTAAACGATACGTGCCGAAAAACCATTCCATAATTTAAGCTACGTTTCTTACATTTTTGTCTGATTTCTTATTTTTGTGTGCATCATCTGTTGGTGAGTAAAAAGAACATGAGGGCATGGACATTTAAGGTATTTTAATACGTACTTACTGTAGGTATGTGTTTAATATGAAAATAAATTATTACATAGCCTAAGCCCAATTGATGGCAGTCAATGGTCCAGTTGTCTTAAATGTCCCTGGTCTAAACGTGTGATGAATTAAATCATGCAGTATCTGGATTAAAACTCTATGACATGACGTTTATGGGCGAACAGCATCACTGCATTCTGTGATAAGCCAAGAGGGGAGGACGCTTTTGTTTAGTAGCATCCCAGCTCAACCTTTCCCTGACCTCTGCAGTAGCTCTCAAGAAAATTAAACGGATAATCAATCGCAGACAAACTCTTGTCTGTAATATTCAGACAAAGACACGAGAAGGTCGGCCAAGATAAAGTCCCTCCTCGGTCTCCAGCCTGCTCTCATTTGTTTGCAAATGTGACTTTTACTGTTTCAAGCCTACCCGGCACCGTCGATTCTACTCCTGAGGGAGTTTGATGATAATGCCAGAGTAGTGGGACCCCCTGGTTATGAAATATTACTAAGACAGACCTGGTGTTATGTAATCTTACATAACTGAGGCGGCGGCTCAGCAAGGTTGTGATCAGGGGCTCTGGGGGAGAAGCTATATGGGTCTGCTTATGGTATGAACTCACTGGCAGGGTCAACACACTCTGGGCCTTAAAGGGAAAGAGGCCTATATAAAGATACTGCAGTATCCACACATATGGATTTAAGTGCATACCGCCTGAAGGCAGAGGAAATAGAGTCATCTTACCTACTGTAGGATAGGTAAGCTCCGGGCTGGTTGCCTCTTTCACTAGTTTCATGTACACTTGGGTGTAATTTGAGACCCACCTTCCCATCTTATCCTGTTCAAGATAATGTCCTTTACTTTAATTAACTTTAAATCAGTCCTCTCTGATTGAATTCGGCTTCATCTCTGACGATAGGTGCTCTCGAAATGTGCTCGCTTACCAGACGGCTTGCTGAAAAACTAGTGTACAATTGACTGAATAATGTTTGTTACCCCAGAAAGTATGTGTTGGAAACACAACAGTACCGGCCCATAACCCACGGTTCTCCACCAGCACTCTGGGAATCTCATGTGTTCCTCATTTATAATTGACAAAATGATTCAACCGCAGCATACATTAATGGATCAAACAGACCTCAGAAATTCCCGTGCAAGCTGCCATTGTTTGCAGCAGGTTTGAATATTTGCTGCCTGGTTTGTATTTTTCCACGTTGGAAACTGAGACACTGACTAGAGCCGCTGCGACATCCTGACGGGCCTGTTGTAGAATATAAACCCTGCCATGACATGCTCGTATTGTTCTGTGTTTGACGAAGACATAGAAAGACATCAGACGAACAGATGTAGACTCAAACACAATTAAATAATGAAAAATATATAGATGTTAAATTATTTAACTGAAATATTCATTTGGCTAAAATACAGCTGAGGTAACGAGAATGAAAGTTAAAAACAAGTCTGGATTCAGGCAGGTTATGCATACAAATGAAAAATGGTAATCTAGAATTTGTTAATCAATGCTCATAAATATACCATATTTTACAGCGTGCCTACAATTGTTAGTAATTAGAAAGTAAGTAATTAACATTTCTGTCTGTTTCTCAGATGGAACCTCTAAGACAAGCTGAACTTTTTCCTGGAAGGAATTATTTTTTATCAGGTAAGTAACCATTTTCTTCAAATTGATTTGATTTGGGGTCAGATACAGAGCAAACAACAGATCCTGTGATTGAACATTTTCTCCAAAGATTAGGGCTATGTCTAGCTTTAAAAAAAAAAAAAAAAGATTCACTGAATAGGCTTTTGCTTAATGGCACTCAGCAGTCAGGAACACTTGGTCAGCCATTTTAGTCGGATGCCTGATCGAAATGTCGATGCACCATCACAGAATGATTGAATTACTCTTCCCTGAGTCATTCGGTCGTATTAACCTCACAAACTTGTGCTAACAGTGGGACTGTGTGAAAGCGTGCAAGCAGACGACGTTTCACCCTGCTGACATGCTTCTTTGGGTGCGTTTGGTCTGAAGCTGTTGAATGCGACTTATTTTACGAAGCAACAAGTGGAAGGGTCATGTTTTGGTCAGGTCCCCATTATCAGATGTTGAAAAGTGAGAGAGATCGGGTATACAGGGTGACCTGTTGTCTAGCCTTGGCTTAAAACTAGCTTTAGAGATGCTTCACATTACATTTTTGTCTTTGTGCTGATGTCAGACCGATGCCCCCGGTCCAGCAGCAGGAGAATAAGAGCGACATTTAGCCTCCACGACACAATAGAGCCCTACTAGTCCTGATAGTTTCACAATGTGTTTTTGCAGGGCCTCACACACACACACACACACACACACACACACACACACACACACACACACACACACACATATTCTCTGCAGGTAGCACAAAGCCTTAAATATAGAGTGAGTTGTGCGAGTGCCTTCTTCATTTCCAAAAAGGTGTTTCTGCAGAGACTTGAACACTGTAAGAACTCTGTATGTCATTTCTTAGGTTCATTTTGGCGTCCGTTTACGTTAATTCATCTTTTAATAGAGCATTAATTTCGATCCGAATGTAAGAATCATAGCTACCGCTACAAAGGTAGCGGGTCATTTTCCTGGAATCCACACAACGAAGCAGATAAAACATGTAACATGTGCATTTCGAAGGTGAATGGTTGCATATCTTTTCTTGGTGGGTCAGTGACAGAGAGGCCGTACGCAGCACTGCAGTACAGTGTGTTGGTGAGGCGTGGGTTAACATCTGAGGGCCGGAGGAATGTGACAGGGAGAATTCCACAGTCCTGTGCGACTAGGTCACTGCACTGACAAGAGTCTGGTACCTTTTTTAGCATGCACACTGCCACCCTGTGTCTCTGTCTCATCGCCTCCACTCTCCTCTTCTAATTCTGCCTGCCTGCCTGTCTGTCTCTCTCTCTGCCTCTGTCTCCGAAGCTGTCTTTCTTTCTCCTCCTCTGCATCACTCCTTCCTTTGTTCTTCCTCATTATTCTGCCACTGTCGTCTGCTTTATCCATTCTTCCAAGACTCTCTGTCTCTCCCTGTCTGTCTTTTTCCGTGGCACATTGAGTTCACTGCTGCAGGTGCTTTCGAGAGGAGACGGGGATAGCGCCAGGGAGAGAGCGTGGTAAAACCCAACCCTATGTGTTCACCATAGTCTTATGAATCAAGGGCGGCGGCGGCGGATCCTTAAAATCCTGACATTTACTTTTTGCTGATGACTTTCTGGTCTCAATTAATCTGAAAATATCCTAAAATATCTGGAGTTTTCAAAGAGTGTTTACAATAAATCGAATCTGCGGTCTATTTTTTGGTCGGTTTTATTTACTTCATTCTTCAGGGGTTTTTTTCTCTCCAGTATTTCCTCCTAGAACCCACTGTAGTGACCTTCCCAACAATGTCCTATTTGTTTCTATGTGAAACGGGTCACACGTGCTCTGCTTTAATGGACGGCGACGTGGTTATGGTGCTCACCTAATGTAGAGAACGTTTTGAACACAATGGAGGGGCAAATAATCTTTAAAAAAAGAGGAAGTGTTGCTTTGAGCAGGCTCAACCATTGGTAAAGTGCAAAGGGAGGTGACTGGTGAATGAGAAATGTCTTAGCTGGATGAAATCATCAGTTCTGGTTTGGCTGTCAGTCTTTCTTCTCTGGCCTTTTTCTTTTAGCACTTTTTCCTTCTTTGGACTAGTTTTATTGCCATTCAGGTTTATTATATTTTAACTGGTGGGAAGGATGTGATGTTGGATAAGGAGCAAAAAACCTAATTTATGTTATACAAGTTTAGTTGAACTCCATAACAGAATTGATTGTTGTCTAGTTCATTGATTTAATCAACATAGGTAACCACAGAAGATGGGTTAAAACTGTTCAGCTGCATGAAGCTGCGAAAGCTGCTAACAGATCCCACCGCGATCATCATAAATTCTCAGCTAGTAATGGAACACTACTATCTGTGCGTGATAGAATTATTTCCATCTCAATTCCTCCTGTGAGTCGGTGTGTGAGCCCGAGCTAATTCAGGTACCACAAGTACAGAATTTACACATTATTACAGCGTTTTGGCTCCGAGTACTTCAAACACAGTTTTATTTAGCTCTGCGTGTATGATTCTACGCATGTGTGTTTGCCTAGCCAGCCACCGAGCAGCCAAAGTCCTGGCAGTTCCAGACAGTGAGGGGAGGTGAGACCTGATTAATTCCTGTCACTGATGATGTCACAGACAGCATTGCACCACTTCAGATGCCCCCATGACCCGGCTTTAGGACGGCAGCAGCAGCAGCAGCAGCAGCGCACAACCACCCGTGGGCAACGCACGCCAAAACGCATTAGAGGCAGGGAGATGGAGAGACAGAACACTGCTGAGGGGGACAGAGGGAGAAACAGCCAGACAAAGACCTAGAGAGAGAGAAAGGACGAGAGACCCTGTCAGATTAAAGAGAAGCTGGGAAACATGTCAGCGTTTGCTTTTCGTACTTTGTTGCAGACTGTCTGGTCAGAGTTGATGTTCTGCCTCAGGTACACATCAGTCTCTCCCTGGTTGTCCGTAGTCGTCTGCCAGTTTGATTCCTCTATCACTTCAGTTGAAATGCAGATGTTATATCAAGAACAAAGACAGTCCGTCTTATCGAGCTTTTCTCTCTTTGTGATATAATTGTTTGAACGTATTTGATTCAAACAAAACAATCCATTTGGATGGTTAAACTTTTTTTTCTGTGACGGGCATTTTTCGATGAGTATCTGACATATTATTGGCCAAATATTTCAATAATGCATCAAAACCAAAAAAAAACAGCAATCAGAATAAACATGTGATGCAGATCTCTGCATTCATTCTCTCTAATCTTTCTTTCAGATAGCACACAAACACACATGACATTTCATCTGCAGTAGCATCTCTGTGTGCGACTTCGTCTCATTTGTATCCATGGTCACTGTCTCTCGACCTCGACCGCGCTAAGGTAAGACTAGTGGTGTGAGTTCAACAAGGGTGAATGGACTGACAGTGATGCAGGTGAAGGACTGCTGAGATGGCTGCTTCAAATCTTACTCTCGCAGGCAGGTCTGCTAGATCGACTCAGAGGGCGGCTCCTGCAGCCCGCAACTCCTGTCAGTCAGTCCATTCGTTGCGCCACAGGGTATACCGGCCGCTACAAAATATGCCATTTGCGATGACTCATATCATCTGATAGTAGCAATTATGTAGTAGAGGGACTCAAAACAGAGGACGACATGAAGTTTGATTGGAAACTTGGCTGGTGAAGAGAGAGAGAAATTCACGCGGCCTGATGCAGTGACCATATAAATCCGGGAATAACATGCTACAAACATTATGCTGATGGTCAAACAAGTTGTTGCTCATCAAAAACTTATTTGAATCTATGACTTGCTTGTTTACTTAAAAATGCCCCAAAAAAATCCTGAATATGTGTGGATTTTCATAATCTTCAATAATAATCAAACAATCAATAATTTAGGGTAGTAAATTGAGTAACTGCAGATTTTGGACAATCAGTTGGACAAAACAAGCTATTTGAGATCATCAACTTGTGCTTCGGAATACTCCAAATGTCATTTTTCACTATTTTTCGAAATTTTAGTGACAAACCTCCCACAATGCTCGTCAGTTCCCCCTATATGCACAAGCCCATTCAATAGTCATCTGGTAGTCTGACCCTCCTGACTATCAAAACCTATCCCTAGAATTTGAAATGACATCTCTATCAGAACAAAAAAAAAAGTATCTTAAGGATGTTTTCTTCAGCGTTTAGCTCCAAAGTTTCTTCAATGACACATGCTTACCCTTCCTCTCAGTCTCCATGATAATTTCAGGTTGTTTTTTTTAACCCGTCACTGACAACGATGGTCAAGAAAGGCCTGTCTTGTGATGTTTGAAAAAGTCTTAAGAAATTCCTTGTTGGGCTCCTTTAGGTCAATCCTCTCAAAAAAAATTGTAATCGGTTCTTCCCTCGGCTAATCCGGCTAACACTCTAACAGAGACAGTGTCCATCAGAACATCACCTCTTTAGCGGATTTAATGATTGTGGTCTGTAATAAATAATCCCCGTTTAATCCCAGATGATGATGACGATGATGATTGCATCATGTATCAATATTCATGCAATTCATCCATTTAATGACAGGAGAACTGAGCAGCAGTGTCAGTTTTGAGCAATTTGTGCTAAAGTAACTCTTTGGTGGATCAAACAACACAAGCTAGTCCTTGCTTCCCATGCGCATCAATAAGCCTTGGGAGCTCAAAACCATGGTTCTCCATTTGTCCTTCCCTAGACCACGTTGGTAGGTTCTAACCACCACAGAGCGGGAACAACTAACAAGCCCTGCGGTTCTTCAGATGCTCGGGTCCAGTTGTTTATCCATCGCAATATGGTTTTTATCAAAGTCACTCCGATTCCTGCGCCCTTCCACACATCAACTTCAACATGTTCACTTGGAGCCTGATACGTCCCACTGATAGGTACCATGGTAATGAAATATTCAGTGTTATTCCGACTTATCGTGTATTATATAAATATATGAATAGTATTCAGTGTCTCCTCAGCGTCTTTTTCAAGGCAACATGCTGAATTCTACAAAATCCTTGCTCTGTGGGTGTACACTTAAACAAGTAAACATTATCGCACGTATTATTTCCTCTAAGGCGCTGGAGATGCGGCACTCACAGCTAACGGAGGTATTCATAATTGAAATCCATATCAAGAGCCACGGTACCTTGAGCTGAAAGTGGAGAGTGTCTCTCCTCAAGAACTCGTGCTTGTTTTAGCCACAATTACTTCAAAGTCTCATTTAATCCCAGGTCCCAAAAGGCCGTCGGAGAGATGAGCTGATATTCAAAGTCGAGCGATCTCGTTTGTAATTTCAAGGAGATGTTCGGAAGCAAAAAGGATTCTCAGATATTTCCTCAGCCTACCCAGAAATCCCGGCTCTGGTTTGATTTATCACGCTAATAGAGTACGCGGGGAACGGAAATAAAAAGGAAAAACCTCTAAACGAGTGTAAATTACAGAAATCATATCTATCAACTGTGTTGCTGAGCTTCAATTAACATTCTCAGCAAATGAAACGTGACACTCAGTTAAATCTTTAATTGCATCCACACCATTTTCTGCCTGCATGTAGTTAACAGGTATGTCATATTTCAGCAGAGGGCCTCACTTCTACTGTTAGACCGAAATGCGGTTGCATATATTTTCAGTTATTAAAAATCTGTTAATCATTGCGGGCAGGACAGATTTTAATCCGTGCTAGCCAGAGATTTTTTAATCCGGCTTTGCCTGGTGAGGGGGAAACGTGTCGATCAGTTGAGGAATGGTAGTAAAAGGGTCAGAGTCCACTGTGAATGCATTTGTTTTATTGTCATCTACAGATTCGTCTCTAACAATAAAAAGGCAAAATGTTCAACTAAAATATTCGAAAACTATTTTGCTGTCTACACAGTTGAACTTTTTTTATACTGACCTTGTAACAGGCTTTTCATTAGAAACACAATTCGTATAGCGAATACGTAACTTTTATTTAAAGGAAAGATCACGCAGGTTATAAAAAAAAAATGGAGAAAAATCTTGAAAAGAGGCGGGCTTGTCTAGTTTTCACAACCACTTCTTAAAGAAAGGGAGAAGAAAATACCATCAGTGATGAAAGAATGGCGCCGAGTGTCCTCGGCGCTGCTGCTCTCATGGCTCTGATTTCTCTCTGTCTCACTTAACCCTCCATTTTAACCATCAGTGACCTCAAAGCGCTGAGGTTTGGGTTGTAGAAATCCATGGTCTTTCCCAAGTGTACAGTTAGTCGCTGTGCTGCTGCAAACACATCACCCCTCCTCCTCTTCTTCCTCCTCCAACTCTCTTGCTTTCATTCTCTCCTTCCCTCTCCTTCACTCCCTGGCTTAATATTGATCCGAATTCATTTGTTGCCTATTGATCCGCCACTCCACCCTCTGCCGCATTGAACAAACACAAGGACACGGCCCGTTTGCACACAAGCCTCATGTGCCGACCCCACCGAGAGGCAGCACTCACCGGCGTCATGCAACCTTCACGCACATATCTGCAAGCGAGGAAAAAAAAAAGACTGGAAGTGCTTGTTTACAAAACTGTCTGACGTGTAATAAGAAAAAACAAACATACACACAAACACGCACACATACAGACTGCAGACAGACACACACGCGTGATTTCACAGGTTGTTAACATGAAGGTTTTGAGAAGTCTGGGCTCCAGCGTCAGACAAGCTAATGACACACAAAGGAGCCTGGATTCCATATTGATCCAACACCTCAGGAGTGAGACGAAAACACAGGCCGTGTGACACAATTACAGCTACAGCTCACATCTAACGTATTCAAATTCCCACTCGGAGCTATCTCTGCAACCACCACAGCTGAATTTGCTCGTAATTGTTTGGGGATGTATTTGAGCCTGAATACATTTTTCTGTACACCAAGGAATCCTTTATAGCCTTCAGAATGAAAGAAAGCAATGAGGTCTATTAAGAGAACACTATGTTCAATGTTAAGCTTTCTAAAAAAAACAACAGCATTATAAGGCATATATGGAGTATTACCGGTGGAAATTCTGTTTTAAAAATCTAATAAGATAACAAAATTAAAAACTATAAAACAGAGTTATACAGAACTAAAAACACTCGGCCCTGTTTTTTTCATTCAATGTGAAAGTGGGAGATGAGTAGTGGTGCAGTCATTTGGTCTTTCATCATGGTTAGTAAACAGTAGACGCCGTGTGTACTTTACAAAGTCATTTATCTGGAATGTGCCTAATGTTTTTATGCCGTTTGGCAGGTCTTGGGATGATGCCATTTTGTGGTCTTTAAAAAGATGATCTTAAGCTTTACATCTAAAATCATTCAAAAAGATCCCTCTGAACGGGCCCTCAGTGTCTCTCCCTAAGTTCTGCCGGTGGCCCCAACAGCCGCTCCAAAATTTTTGGTTGATAGCATGAAGTTGCCATGACACCAGACAGTTTTTGCTGCCCTCTGACCTCCTTTGAGGACACGCTGTGCTCAGTCAGGCTGCATCTCCATCAGCGGCTTGTGTTCAAACGGCTGGCGGGGGGGAGGCATCGAGGAGAGGCCGTGTAATATAAGATGCACCACAGACAATATTGGCTCCCCCTGAGATCATGCATATGGAAATACACGCCCATATACAGTATATAGATAGAAACACAGATTAGAAGTATTGAGCACACACAACTCGAAACAACACGTCTCTCTCTCTCTCTCTCGGCTGTCCCTCGTTGTGTTGCAGTGTCATAATTATTGCATTTATTTGGCTCAGTGCTGTTTAATTTATGATGCCGGATTGTATTTTCCAGCATTATTAATGTATTATTCATTACGGCTGACTTTAACCGTCTCCACTGCCAGAGTATTTTCGTACTATCCTCTCATTCATGGTCTGTTGGTGGAACAGTACTCGCCAGTATTTCCCACTTTATTAATCCGTTTCCTTCTCTGGTCGCCATGTGTGATTCCTCCGCTACGAGTTCATGCTTCTCTGTGTTGCAGGCATGTTCCTTTATGATTTAATTTTCTCATTGCGTTTCCATGATTGAGTGAAGGACTCTTAGTGCTGTAGTGATAGTAGCGGTGCTTTAAACCGTCATTCTAGTCCACGTGGCCCAGATTAACAATCGGATCAGGTAGTGACCGGCTGGTTGACTTTAGTTACGTTCTCATCCCAACTTCATAGCCCCGCTGTGTTTATGGATGTTCTTCCTACCTATAACGTGGGATGCTAATAATCTGCGTGATGCTGTTTTTACTCAGGCATGCTATGATCGACCGTCAAAACTCACCGGTGAACGTAAAGCCATGGGAAAAATCTCAAACTAGATCCCCGTTGTGAGGTAAGTGCTTTGGCAACATCTGTGTTCCCTGTCATAAAACACAAATGTGTTCTATTGCGTTCCTCCTAACTGCAAGTTCTTCAGGCCTGTTGAAAGGGAAGTAAATCGCATACGTTCTTCATCATAATTGTACATGGAAGGCACGCCAATGCTTGTCTCACTCTCCCCAAGAAAAATAATTGACCACAAAATTTGCCTCCCAGAGTTTGTCACCTACAGAGTCAAAGCAGCAACAAAGAAAAACAAGTCAAATGGTACTTATTGTTGGGTTTAATTACACATTGTATGCATATAATAGCCTTTCATTATGAATGACGGCCATTGAATTTTGATTTGTAAAATGTAGACGCGCAGTGTCTACGTTTTACCAACACATACACCTTACCCAATACACACAAACCTCCTTTCCCACACACACACACACACACACACACATGTGCTCACATGCACACACGTACCGGCTGACACTACCCAATGGCCATTGACAACAGTGCCCTAGCAACCAGCGGGCATCATGCCAAGCCGCTGAGGTTGGCTGGTAGTGTGTTCCCATGGTAACGTTTTCTGCCTTCGTAAATATGGTACGGAGAGAACAGGAAAGGGGTGTTCAGGAGAAATTTCTCTACAGGATCTCATCCTATCTTGGGAGAGCTAATAATTTCTGCTTTGTGAGTAGCGTATATTTATATTGGCCCTGCACCACACCGCCGAGGAGGTGCCTCCTCGGCAGCGATGGGGATGTCAGGTTCTTGCTACATAGGTTCACCTCCAGTTTGAGATCGGACAGTGGATCTTTGCCTCGTTTTTCCCGGGCTCTGAATGATTTTACCCGTTTGGGACAAAGGCAGAACCCGGAAAGCAATGATGAAACTCTGCTGTAGGATGTGGTGAAGTTTAAGGGGTATTTTGGGTATGTAATTGTCTTATTTGTGCATTTGTCTGTTTTTTTCGTTTATCCATAAATGCCTTTTACTTAGTTTAACGTTAATTTGTTTTAACCTTCATTCAGTTGTTTGTTATTCATCAATGGAAGTGCTTTCAACTGTCAGAGGTCCTGAGTCTGAGGGCTGTAGCCTGAAGCCTGATGATTCCAGTTTATTTGCCGTCACTGGGCAGATTCCACTCTCCGTGCCCCTACATTGTTTGTGTGGGGTCTCGGCACGTCACTTTGTAATGACAGCGAGTGGAAGAGAGTCAATGTCGTGTCTTAATCACACGACATCAAGGCCTTAATGCGTTTCTTTTGTAAAGGAGAGTTTGTGTCTTGTTGTGAGGCAGATGTATTCTTCATTTCCTCTCGGATTTTTTTAACTGCCCAGTGATTTACATCAGCTTTGTAGTTCTCTTTCTCACGGAGCATTATATACCGTTACAGAATTGTCTTTCATTGCACTTCCTCTCTCACTGTTGTTGACAAATTATGTAAATTATTGACAAATTTAAGGAAGGATATTTATTTAATGCCACTTAGTCACAAAACCTTGAGATTGTTATCTGAATCTAACTCATACAAACCATGCGAAAATGGCCACAAAAGACAAAACAAATAATAAAAATCCATAGTCTAAGCCTTCTAATCAAAGAGGCAAAGAGCCTGAACATTTTACATGGTTTGGTCAGCTGCCAGTTTTCATAAAAAGCCTAGAACTTTGGATATTCCCTCCTGGAAATGTGCTTTTTCTCCATCTCAGCTGTTGATGAGGAAGATTAACTCATGATGATACACACAACCATCACTGGCTGTGATAACAATAATTTAAAGCAAATGAACAAACTGGAATGCGGCCAAATTTGATTTAAAAGGTTTACATAACGGTGTGAAAAGCATGATGTGAAACTATAGCTGTAAAACATAGTTTTCTTCTTTCATTAAATGAAAAAATGAAGATAATTTGATCTAAATCATTTTCATTATATTCATAAGAATTTGTCTTTTTTATGCCAATCTTTGTTTTTGCCTGTTAGATCAACAATGACATTATTGATCTAGTTTTTTTTGTCTGAGGCTAAACCTTGACATCAACTAACATTGGACAGTGGACCACCATTGGGACCCAATAGAGTCCCAGGTGTCTGTTTGTATGACTGTTAGATTATGGATAGAGGAGCACCGATGATAATTCATTTTCTTGGCCGATTCCAAGTACCGACTTTTATTAAGTAGTCTGATCGGCCTATTCAGGTCTTTTGTTCTTGAAAGTTTTAAAACATTAATTGAAGGCATACTTACGTACATGCAGCGGGCTGGCGGCTGACACTGCGCTCTCACTGGCTTTAGCCGCTCTGCCAACGTCAGCTGCTTGAAACCCGGTTTGTTCCCCAGGGTGATTCATTTTGAAATCTCAGATTAGGTACGTTTACCTCCGCAGCTTATTTTGGCCTTATAGGTGTCAGAAATGACCAGCTCTGTGTTTTCTTCTTTCAAGTGAAAGATTTCCAAGCTGCTGAGATGTTTGTAGCCATCTTAGCTCATGATTGCCTGTGACGCCAACCATTGTTTGGTGCACGCGTTTAACCGGGAGTGATTGGCCATACTGAGACTCAGTCGGTCACTGATCATATCATAATAATCCTCCTGGTTCCGATCAACCGGCTGGACAATCCATCCGTGGACCTCTTATTATGGAACTTGGAGATTTTAGTAACGCACACTTTGCACTACTTGTTTTCAATGATTTTCACATTAATGAATGCTTTGGTTATTCTAGGTGTGCCTGCATTTATATTTTGGGTCAACATGTTTAGTTTGTTTTTGCTCCCTCAAGAGGCTCAGCTGTAATCTCCGTAAAGCTTCACCTGACTCGACACCAGCCGGGAATCAGGCTTAAAAGCCACCGTGGCCTCTAGAGCAAAGGCTTCCCACCAGACTCACACTGGCACACAAACACGCCCAGGCAGATTGGCAAAGAGCTGGCATTGGCACAACCGTGCCGCATTCAGTCGTGATCCGACTGCGAAAGAGACGGTGAGAGAGGGTTTAAAAGGGGAGGAGCAGAAACCAGGGGGAGACTTACTTATTATGAACAGAGATTGTTTGAGGGAAGAAAATGTTACAAAAGATTTTAAGGTCAGTGATGAAGGACAAATAGGAGGCAAGTAGTGAGACAGGAAGACGGCCAAGTGAAGAAAATGAAGGGCATGCGGAGGGGGTGGGCTTTCAGAATGGTAAAGGGCAGTGTAGAGAGGCGAGGTGAATGGGTTTGCATTTGGAAACTGGCCAATATACAAAACTGTGTTTCTATTAAGCATGTGCTGTTTCTGTGTCTTCTAAAGCTGAGCTGATCTATTTTTCGTTTGATAGTGGCGGGTAGTTGAATATTTAGCACATTACAAATTGAGAATGATTAGAAATGGCTTTTATCCCTTTTAATGTCGTCAAACGAGACCCAAAGCCATTCATCATCTCAGACTCCGTCACCTGCTTGTGCAGTGCATGTTACTATGCAGTAGTCCTGACAGGAAATAAAGTGATATCCTACTATTGTGTCTAAAACAAGCTTTGCTGGTGAGGTCCCAACCATCTAATCTTCAAGGTTGTATTTTTGGTGCATTGACCGAGCTGAATGGGGGGCCTAGCAACGGCGCTGTGCAGCAGCGATCAAGTAATCAATGAGTCCTCGAGGCTCACAGGAGGAGTGTCAAAACACAGCCATCGACTGCCAGCAACAGCCAATTTGCTGCTTTTGCAGGAGATCACCTCAGCTAGACGTCGACTGTGTGGGTGTGCCCCATTATTTATGGAGCATGAGAGGGATTAACTAAATACTGCTGATAGTCCAAGTCATCATCCAGTTACTCACCCATCGGATCTGACTTGTTAGGTTAGAAGTGACTCTGCAGCGTGTCACCGTCTGCATTCCTTTGAATGTATCGTGCGGCACAGATGAGCTCATCGCGATTTTACGTGTCACGATGTGTCCGACACAGACTCCTGAGATTCTGGTCAAGGAATAAAAACACTAACAGATAATATCTGGACACCATCTTGACATTCGCCGACATTTTGACCGAAACAAGTAACTGGTGAAGCGGTCCCTCTGCAGCACAGCACACCCATAATACGATTATCCCTTGTTACTATTATGACCTGTGTGCAGAGATGTGCTGCTCACCACGGCTGCCATTGTTTGACATTTGACAATCATCCACCCACAGAAGGTACATTTTTACCCACTCCAACTAGAGTGGTGGGTAAGTAGATAAGATAAGAAGAGATGCAGCGGGTCGCTGATGCTTTTGATTTACTAAAGCGATTAGAACAAAGAACTTTATTTAAGACATGCAGATTCATAAAGAGAAATTATTTAAAAAAAACACCACAAGATTATATGGATATAAAACATGGAATAAAATGTAAAAGATGAACTGGAAAGGTCCAATGTGAGTAACGCAACATTATGAACGTAAACACACATTGCATTTATAGTCAATGCAAATATATACGGATTCATTTTCTCTTATTTTTCATATATGGAAAAGCAGAGGAGGTCAAAAAGAATGTTGAAACATTGTTTCAGAGAAAAACAAGAGCACAAGCAGACCTGAGGTTGTGAGGAAGCGTAGGTGGAAGATGCAGGCAGCTCCAAGGTGAGAGCAGTGGGTCAGAACCTGGTATCATTTGTATTTAGTCATTCAAAGTTCACAAGAATGTTTCCGTCAGATAATAGTCCCAATGGATAGACTATGAACAAAATCAGTTAAAGCATGCATGATACAAATAATGTCATTTTATTTTCTGGAAGTGATAGTTATGATTGTGTTCCATTTTTATTCATCCTATAGCAAACCGGATATATTTGTGTTAGTCAAACACCCTGTATTGGTAATAGGAAAGAAAATGGGCAATCTTATTGATAGATATAAATATTAGAGTTGATCTTGAGTGAGTCAAGAAGAGAAATGTTGATCCATCAATCATCTGAAGAGGTGAACTCGGCCCTCTTCAGACTCCATGCCACTACTGGAGCCCAAGTATGGGTTCAGTGAAATGAAAGTAGAGGAGGAGGGTTTAGTTCATCCCCATCAGGAGAATGAAGTGCGCTCAGTAACGCTGAATCGAGGCGTTGAGGGTAGGGAAGGTTCTTCCAGCTCCACATGAAGAAGTAGGTCAGGCAGACGCCTACAGTGAGACACTGCAGGTTAAATGCATGTCTTTGTTTTCAGAGACAGTGAGTATCTGCCACCTCCGGTGGGGGTGGGGGGGTTGGTCTGTGTACTTTGTCTACCCACAAGAGGGAGACAAGTCCAGGAAAATGCTTAGGCGGCAGTTAGTCAAGCGGTCTCAGCCGTTAAACACCATCCAAATGTTCAACGCTCCTCTTGTAGCCGTAGACTTTTTATTATTTATTTTTGTGTTTTGTTTTAGCTGAGTTTGGAATTCAAAAATATTACATTCTCAACTGCACACTCACTAATTCATGTGTTGAATTTCTCAGAGAATGTTCACAGGGAATGGCTTTATGATACACGTACGAGATAGAGGGTGAGGGAGGGTCAGCTGACGGACGCAATTCAGCAGAGGACTCCGCGAGGAGGAAGAAGGAGAGGAAGAAGAAGGAGAAGAAACTCCAGCGCTGACCCCGCTCCGGTGCTCTGCAGTGTGAGGTAGTTGGTTGTATGGTTTCGCATAATAAACAGCCTGGAGATAACTGTACAACCTTCTAGCTTTCCCTGCGGCGTCGCCAAGACTTCACACTAATTCCATCACCTTTTGAAGTGGTATGTATGAAGACTCATCTGAAGGAGGGAGTATTTATTATTTATATGTGTTATATTTAACTATTTAAGCAGCTCGCCTCATGTCAAACTTTAGCAACGATGTGGTCAAACTATACAATTCAATGGTCCTCATTTTAATTAAGTAATAGATCATATTCTATTTTCTATTATTCTTTGTTGCTCGTTTTTCCTGACATCAACCGGTCCATTTAGAGGCTAAAGGTCTGATGGATGTCTGACCCTACCGCGGCGTTCACATCTAACATAATTCAACATGTCTCCTTCAGCGAATTCAAGTTCAAGCCCAGGATTATAATGACACGAAAAGACGAGCAACAAAGTGGCTAGGCACTGACTTTCAGCCTAAAACACCTGAAATACTAATCAGGTGGTGTTGTTGGGAGCCAGTTAATCCAGACATCGATATCCCCACCTTGCGCTGCAGTGCTCTTTGATTTGTTTCTTGGTGCAGTCTAACGGGGCTTCAGAGCCAACTATCAATAGCTGTTTGTTTCGGTGCTTTCCCACTATGCCAGGCACAAATACACGGACATGCTCTTCAAAGTGGTCGGGAACATTAATACCAGGAAAGACGTAATCTTAAAACGCTGTCATTAATCATCTGTGCAGCTTTTCCTCACCTGGACTAAAGCCGAGTGTGTAGTCCTCCAGCATTAGCCCTTTACTGCAAGTCATCCCCCCTCTCCCCCCTCTTTCTCTCTGTCTCCGTCAAACAAAGGCAAGAAGCCTAAAAAAACTGTTTTTGACTCACCCGCTCAACAGATTTGTAGGTATAATATTTAAATTGTAGTATGTTACAGAATATATTTTTAAAATTTTTTTTCCCCATTTGCACACAAATATGACGCATTTTTCGGGAAAAGAATAAAAACCACTTTTTGTCCTCAGAGTGCAGCCAATCAACTGACTTGAATTCTCCTAACTTGACTGTCTGTCGGAGCTCGCCGCTCCCGTAGTCATGGTAAATAATGACAGCGAGCCCAGACGTTAGTGTCAGTGTGTCCTGAAGCCCACGGCTGTCTGTATGTGAACTTGCTCACTGCCCCCGCCTCCTTTTCCTTCTCCTCCTCCTCCCCCTCTCTGTGCACCCCCTCCCCTCCCACCGCTCTCCACTACCCTTCTCCCCTATGTCCCCCAGTGTGTCTGGCTAGTGGCTCAGACACTCAGTATCCGCATTGCGTTGCTGTGCTCCGGCAAGGAGGGGAAAAAAAGAGCATATATCAGCAATCTCTGCCGAGCGCTGCTCTTTTCGGTACCAACACAAAGAAAGGACTCCGCAGCTTGTTCCAACTCCAGGGGAAATTCACACATTGCAATAGAGCCGCCTACTCCTCACTGTTTTATAAAACATGGCCAGTTCTGGCATTTGTTTTTGATTTAATACAAACATTTATTCGTTCATTTATTTCATCCTTAATTTTATTCTGTTTCTTATCCTTATATTCTGTTTCATCACGTCAATACGCCATTAAATTAGAAGATTTGTCATTCATCAGATCGATCATTGAAAACAAATCTCTTATTCTTATGCACTTTAAAATTTAACAAACCTAGTGTTTCTGTGACAGGTGCAAATGTTCGTCGATGTTATTCACCAATGGTTTACTCACGCACTCATCATAATGTTGTGGCTTTTGACAGAGCGTGCAGCAAATGCTTTCAGGTTGGTGTGTGATGAATGTGCAGATAGGAAAATGCTGTATGGAAGATGGAGGAAGAGCAGCAGTGTTGCGGTCAGAGCGGCTTGAAGGTTAATCACCCTTGGGCTTACTGTTGCTTTGATCCACTTCTTGTGTAAAATCCACAGACTCCCTCTGTGAGCTCTCTCCGCTCGTTCCCTCCCTCCCTCCCTCCCTCACTCTCATAAAGATATGTGTGCACAGCAGCGCACGATGACATGCACACACACACACACACACCCTCAAACACACACACACATGAACAAACAGTAATAGATGCCAACTGGAATCATGGCTTCGTGTGAACGTGGACAGCTAGATGGTCAAGATGGGACATCATGCCTGGAAAAAATATAAGGTCTAGAGTGGAGAGAGAAAAAGAGAGAGAGAGAGAGAGAGAGAGAGGGAGTGGTAGAGGGGGAGAGACAAAGAGGGAGGGATGAAAATGAGGGGAAGGTTTGAGACATAGCGAGGGGGGGAGGCGGGATAGGGTGATCCGGCAAGAGAAGAAGAAAGGGCGATAGCTGGAGATGCTGCATGCTTGCAGATGTGCCTGAACATGTGTGCATGTGTTTGTGCGTGATGTATGTAGGTGACACAGATTTCTGAAAGTAGAGGGTCACAGATGGAGGCGCTGTTGGTGCTTCGTGGGGGTTGGGGGAGGTGGGGATGTTGGTACGCACCATAAAATGGAATCATTGCAATCTGCATGCCTTTTTACTGTTCGCGACTGTGTGTGTTTGCGTGTGTGTGTGTGTGTGTGTGTGTGTGTGTGTGTGTGTGTTTGGCGTACCTGCCTCATAGACACTACCGGTTCGGACTCTAATCGCTTGGAGAATTAGTGATGTGACTTGGCAGAGGGAAACAGGCACCAAACAGAGCCAGGGACAGCGCCTGACAGAGGGGTAGAAGAAGAGAGGAGACAAAACGAGGAGAGCGAGGGATGGAGGGTTAGCAAGAGGGGAATGGTTTCTCTGTTGGCCACCACCTTCAGAGCTCTTCAGACTGAAGACATGGCAGCCTAGGTTTTATCAAGCGCTATTTTCTTTCCCACTGGATTAATTGGTGCTTTTTTGAAGGAGAAAACGGATCAATAACGCGTCTAAGGCGAGCGAGTGTGTGTGTGTGTGTGTGTGTGTGTGTGTGTGTGTGTGTTTAATGTAGATGCACTTGTTGTATGCGTGAGTACATGGACTTAAGTACAAATTTGTGTGCGTATGAGTATGTGGCCGTCTTCCTGTATGTCTCTTCATGTAAGGAACACCAGGCAAAGGAAGTGGTGAGTCCAGTTCCCTTAAATGGGCCAGCTAACAAATCAAGACTAGCCATTTGATTGACCACCTGCCATCCTGCCTTCATTTACGTCCTTCCTCACGTTCATTCTTTCCGACAGGTCTTACATCATAACGTTTCGCTTCATCCACCCTCTCGCTTCTGGCTTTCATCCTTCGGTCTTTGTCTCTTGTGCCTTTGAAGGCAGCAGAGGAGCTCATGAAACTGGGACGGAGGAAAATATCCCAAAGCACAGAGACAAAGAGAAAACAGAGAGCGGCAGTTTAATTCCTCACACTGGCAGCAAAAGGCTTCATGTTCTCTCTGCCTTTACGGAAGCGCATGTTTGTCTCGGTGTGTGTGCTCGTGTTCGTTTGTAAGTTAGGGATGAGCACGGGATCGTCGGCAGATTTAAAGGATGGACTTTGCGAAGACGTACGCGCGTGATGCCCGTTACAGCTGTTGGTGTGTGTTCGGCCGTTTGGACCCAGGCTGAGATTCTTTGTGTGACATCTGCAGCGTCGGGCTGGTGTGATATTTATTTTGTCTGGGGAGGAGTAAATCATTGTGTGTCCCTGGAGGCTGGGCATCTTTGTCATGGGGGAATGATTGCATAATCCTGTGAGATCACAAGGCCCATAGAAAATTTAAGACGGCAGTGTTGTCTGCAGGCTCAGCTGTCTGTGGCAGTTTGGTGCATCTGCACGAGCAAAAGGGTCGAGTGTCTTTGGGTCCGTGAACCGTGTGACCGCGTCGTCAGAGGTGAACGACCGTACCGGCCAGACGACTAGATGTTCATGCAAATATGGATTTATACATATTGTTCAATGGTTTTTCTCTGTGTGTGACTGTCTGGCTCAAATAGCTTCTATACCGTCTGCCAGCAGGGGGCGCCTTGTTTCCTCCACAGACCCGCACTGACAGAAAGATGAGCGAGGAGGACAGGGCCCTAGAGATGAAATAATTGCATGGCAGACTTGATGTTCATATATTAAACGGTGTGCTCCATCTAATTCTTCACGTTCCTGCAGGATGAGATCTCGGCCGTTTGCGATGACGCGTGAAGACGAAACATGTCGGACGGCGTCGGAACCGTGGTTCCTAAAGAAAACGGTAAATGTGCATGACGACACACGAGCTTCACACTATGTATCTGTCAGTTTTGAAGAAGGATGTTTCTCTGCAGGTTAATCAGCAAACCGTAACCTCACCAAGCTTCAGTAACAAAAATGAGTAACCATAAGCCTGTAAAAGATAAGTAGTATAAAGACGCGAGGATTCTGACTCTGATTACAGAAGCATGTCACATGTGTTGATCAAGCTGTGGTATTGTATTTTCCCTGCGGACGAGGTAGGTGGGAGGAGTGAATGTGGGCTGCTGTCTTCCCACACCAGCAGTGTTTGTCGGCGTGTTTCATTGTCCCTGAGACCCTTAACCTGTGATGACGTGAAAGGTCACAGGTGAGGTCCTTGGGAACAAAGTAGCATGCAGCCGCAGCTGAAGGTCGTGATATCGTGTCATTAGGCTGAGAATTTTTTTTCTACAGAGGACAAAAAATTTTGCAAAATTTTGACATCAATAGATTAGAACAAACGTCGAGAAAATAAAAAAATCACAAATCAGAATAAGTCTTAAAACGGGCGTAGAAGATGTAAACTGTATGATCTCATCTCACGAGATTATTTCAAACTTTCCACGGGTCCCGGAGAGCCGAGATAAGACGCCGTACTTTCTCCACAGGGGGCAGAAGCTTCGGCTGACTTTGTGTGATTCCACTGTTTGATTAAAAGAAGACAGTCAAGGTTCTTGACCCCGTTTTATGATTCACATGGGATTTTTAAATCTGGTGTCACTGGAACCCAACACTCAAGAAGTCCATTAGTGAGACGGGGAACACGTCACCGTGATCCATATTCATTCATTAAAGTTCTACAACACCATGTTTGTGGAAAAAAGACATTTAATGAGGCCGCAACCAATTAAATTTAGTGTTTCATCTTTTCTTTTCTTTTTTTAATGAATCATCTGGTGCCTGAAATGTCCGTTTTGTCAAATCCTTCTGTTTTATATCAGATAAGAAAAACAGCGTCTCATCAGAAACTGAGCAGAACATAAGCTAAACGGTTATAATCCAAATAACTGAGGGATGAACTGGTTGTAGCAGCTTTACATGATCAGAGCTCATGTGGATGAATGATTTGGACCTTGTTTTATTTTTGATCAACTGTATGTATGACAATAAAAATCCATGGTGAAAACTCCTTCTGTCGTTTTGTGTGACATCAAGTAAACCCAACGAATGCTGCATCTGTGAAGCATGTTTTTAAAGGGGCAGAGAAACATTCAGATCGGTGCCGTCCTGATAACACCGAGGAAACTTCCATTCACAGACGCGGTCACATTTTGCTGACAGTTTCACAGAAACCCAGAGCAGCTCTGGCCGTGACACTCGGCCTGGGCGGCTCAGTGTTTTTCCCAGGACAGTTGATATTGATTGTGCAGAGACGGACTGAGACACATTAGTACCCCGCTCGCCCCTGCTGCTGAAAAACACATTAAATGGCTGCATTGGGAGCCCTGTCTGGTAACCATGGCAAAGCTCACACGGGGGGGGAGGAGGGGGAGGGGGAGGGGGGATTCACAGGGGCAGCGGGTTCAGTGCTCAGTCTCTCAGGGGTTGTCTTTATAAAATGCTCCTCTCCTCCGGCCACATCTGTCATTCTCTCTTTCCCCTCCTTGTGCTGAAAGCTCCTCTCTGTTAGGACTCCTTCCTCGTCCCCTTCTACTCCTCCTTTGTCTCTTTTTGTTTGTCTCTGCTCCTTTGTGTGTCGGGGTGTGGCCCATTCCTGCCGCCGTCTGCAGCAGCAGCACACACACACACACACACACCTGCACCTGTAATACTTTAGCCTGATCTCATCCTGCATCTCTCACTCAGCCCAGCGGTACCTCTCTGAGTCGGGCTGATGATGGAGGATCCAGTCTGTGATTTTGTCCTGTGCTCGTCTGTTTTTCTCTCGTGCTCTAGATTCCTCTGCGGCGTCTGCCGGTCGTCCCGTCTGCTTCCTCCAACCGGTCGCTCTCGCCTTGTACGGCACTGATGATACTAATAATAAACTTTATTTGTATAGAACTTTCCAAACAAAGTAGACATCAGACAGTGGTGCAAATTAAAAGGTTATGTGAAAAACTATGAAATGATTAAAATAGACAAAAAGACAAGGAATGCGCCCAGTTTACTACTAAACTACTTTATACTGCAGTATTTTACCGAGTAC
Source organism: Lophius americanus (assembly GCA_037951165.1). Lineage (NCBI taxonomy): Eukaryota > Metazoa > Chordata > Actinopteri > Lophiiformes > Lophiidae > Lophius > Lophius americanus. The sequence goes on from JBBDHG010000018.1 coordinate 430,447, forward strand.
TTTCATTTACAGCAATGCGTCATAACGCATCTGTTTAATGGTGTTCAGAGTCGGCTGTGCACGTCCTGTGATTACAACAAGTCAACGTCCCTCTTTAAAGTTCTGTGAGCAGGTTTGGTGCAGCTCCTCCACAGAGATGGTCGATTTAGCGTCAGTTTGTCACAAACGGTCAAAATCCAGGACCGTAGATGTTGGGTTCTCTCTGGACGAGAATGAACGGAAGAATATCCTGGGAGTGCCAGACAAGCAGACTCCAGCAGTTGTATTAAGTTACATCAAGTGGAAATCAGAAACTGAGCAGAGGATTAACTAAATAAATTCTAGCTCTATTATAATTATAATGACCTTTCACTTATTTTTAGCTCTTTTTTTTGCATATCTTTTTACTAATGTTTTGGTAGTTGTTGTTTTACTGTTATATCTGTAAGGTGACCTTGACTTTCCTGAAAGGGGCCCATAAATAAAATGTATTATATAGAAATGCTTTGCTGTCATGCTAAAAAAAAATGAAATAATTTGACTGTCCGGTTATAGTGTGACAAGTTTGCAAGTTTTTTACGTGATTATTTTAATTTTTTTACATATAAGTCTTCACGTTATGAAATGAAACACAATTTTCCACCTTATAAGGTGAAAATTATCATTAAAAGAATGAAAATGTATCTAATAAGAGGAAAATTACCCGGTAAATGCATGAAAAAATAAAATTTGTTGTTTTCTGACATGACAGCGAAGCACATCCTTAGTATTAGTTAGAATGTACTTTAACTGTACTTAGTTACATTTTTATGATCTTACACACGCTCATTCACAGACGTGTGTAAGACACCAAAATACCTGTGTGTGTGTGTGTGGGGGGGGGAATGTTTGATTGCAGAGTTCTGGGTTTCAGACACAATCTCACCAGGATTTATTTTACAGTCTAAATCGCTGTACTTATTCAAATAAACAGGGTTTTTATCAATAAAATGACTGATTAAAAGTTTCAGCTGGAGTTCAAACTGCACGACTTTCTCGTCGCAGCACTGCATGACTTTTCCTTTTTACTGTTCTGCCCATGTTTGGTCATCCGCTGCCCTGCTTGACGACCCACACCTACGGAGGGTCTTCACTCTGAGTTCAGTCCCATCAGACAATAATCCCTGAAGAAAACAGGCCATAAAGACAATTACACATATCCTCCTTTTTTTTTTGTCACTTCATTACCAAACAGTTAGAAGCCACTTTAGCATTTATGAAGGTTGGGATTATTTTTGTCAATATAATCTGGTTTGACAGGATACATTTATGTATTTTGGATTTCCGTCATCTTTTGTATCATCATATAAATAAAATGCTCCCATGAACTAAATCTGATCTGACATTATTTATTGTGTCATGCACCTTTTTATGCTCCACCTGAATGGAACCCACCCCAGAACAATGCTGCAATAGTGCCCTTAAAAACCCCCAGTGTCCTGCAGTAACTTCTTTACATATATAATCTGCCATAAAGTTGGTTTCATTCCTTGAATTCAACTGGACTGAGTCATCAGACACGGAGGGTATTTAACAGAAGAGAGTGATTTCATCTGACAGCAGTAGCTTCTTTTAAATGATATGCCGCATGAAGCCGGCTTTATGCGCGGCTCTTTGCACCAACAACAATTAAAGCGCTTTCATGTGATGAACACAGCTCAAGCTCAATTTCACAGCGATTCCACACGGAGAAAACCAAAGGAGAAAAAATGTAGTCGTTGCAGCATCTCCAACACACAGATATTCTAAAGGTGCCTAAATCTGAAGACGTACTATATAATAGGAAGTCTTATAGACATGTATAGACAAACCTTATTTAAAAACATATATATATACATATATATACATGCATATATAGTAATATATACATACATTTATACACACCATCTATATACATATGTACATACATATATTTATATATATATAAATACACTTTGTTCAATTTAGTTCACATAGTTCTGCTGAATTGAGTTCATCCTGTAAGTATCTTGTCAGGTTTGTCCATTTTCAAATTATTTTTCGTTGAGATCCCGAGGGTTTTGTTCATCAACTGGAATTTCCCTCGGGATTAATAAAGTATCTATTTCTTTTTATTTTGTAGCTATAAACATATTTGGCTGAGGTGTGGCAACTAGTACAGATTGCGTTGTCTAATTTCCTGATCATGAATTAAAAAAAGAAATAGATGCACAGAATGAGGATTGTTTCAATATCTGATTATTTATGACACACGTCGATATATAAATAAAAACTCTTTATATAAAAATATAAAGAGTAAGCGTACTGAAACCAAAATAATGAAAAAATAACGTATTTGGAGTAAAAAAAAAAAAGATTCAGGTTTTTTTTTTTAAAGGCATCTACATTTTGATCACATATTGCAAAAGGTGGTATGTTAACTACTATGTCCAATAGGGGGCGCTGTAGATATAACATTACCTCTCTTTACAACCACTACTTGTACACCATTCAAAGGTCATGGAATTCATTTCTTACATAAGAAAGACGTGCTAATAGTTTTATATATTATGTTACAATATATATTATATTTTATATATTTTTTGTAATGAATAAAATTGGCAAAAAACATTAATTACTTTTATATAGCAATGAAAAAAGTGGACCAGTTCTTCATCCCGTAGTCATGTCAAATTTGCTGAAATCATTTTTAGAAAATTATTTGACACAAACTTTTAAAAATGTTCAAACACAACTGACTTATTTTGTGCCACAAGGGAGTAAATAATTGAATGTAAAAATCAGAAAATAATTGATTGACAGCAAATTTAACATTGACCAGAACATTCGGAAAACTAAATTAACTCAGGGTTAATATTAATAATGGAAATATAATATCTTGGATTATTATGAATGCACTTTACAAAATAAAAGGCCCACAAAATGAATTAATTATTTGCAGTTGAGTTCTCAGACACCAGAAGTAGGAGATATGCAGACACAAACACATCTTACAAAGAAATACAAAGACTCTCTTGGATGCAAGATTTTGACTTGTAAACGGCTTTTTCCCGCTACCTGACCCTGACAAAAACCAAGCGGGTTTAAGATCCCCCTTTCCTTTAGTCTTCCCAATCTGAATTTTCATGTGAGGAGTTATGTGGTGTGTTTTGTAAAATGTTGTCAGATTATATAACAGTTTAGGTAATCACAACCTAAAACAAAAGGATTCATTTACAATTACATCAGACAAAATGATGGTATTGGCCTTAATTTGTGGGTAAATGGTTCAATTGATAATAGAGTAACTTTATAATAACTGTTAGCAGTTATTAACAGGGTGGTCCAACACGTTTTTTGAAATACACCAAAGTGAAATTGCTGCACTTATATCACATAGATGAGGAATCTTTGCCTCCACTACCAACACCTGATACTGTTGAGCAACACAAAAATATGGGAACAGGAGGGGGAAAAAAGGAGGTTTAGAGGTAGGATTTGGCTTTTGAGGGAGTTTTGCAATCTCTGAATGCTTTTCCTATACATGACCATGTATATCAATCAATATCGATCAATCGGAAAGAATGTATATGTAAAAAAACCGGACAACAGGGGGGGTGTCTGCAAGGAGCCTGAGGCGGAACTAAATCTCTTTGCCACCGGTTTCTTACGAGTGTCTAACACTTACGGACACCCGGAAGTAATCGCAAATTTAAACAGCCATTACAACAACAAAAACGCGCACTTTCACTGCTCAGGCGACCTGATGAACCGATAATTGATGGAAGATTAGGTAAAAATCCTACAAACGGTTCCTTTAAGGTGAGGTTTAATCTCTGGTGTTTGCAATATTTTATCTGCTTCACACCGTTAGCTCCTCTTTCCATCGCCATCGATTCTGAAGCTGACTATTTCCTGGAAAACAATCTGGTCATAATCATAGCGACTGTCTAACGGCCTGAATTTGTACACATTCTCCGTCTTTACATTTCAGTTAGCTGCGAGTGTAGATACTACGTTTTCATTTTTAAGGAAATAATAATACATCAAGCTGTTGATATGCAGTATACGAACACAATTATCACATGCAAGCCGCGACACTAATAGTCCATATGTTATTGTTGGCCTCCTAAACACCTAACTGCCAGACACCTTCCCGCCGATGCAGGACTCCAGTCCAGTAAATAGACACATCCTGGCGAAAAATATTTAAAAAATAATATTATAATAAATATTTATTAGCTGTTATTTGTTTACATTTATCTATATATATCTTACTCTACGTACTGACTTGAATATAATGATTTTATTTGTTTAATTATATTTAAAAAATTACAGTGTTTAGGTTGTTTATTTGCATCCATTAATACATTTTTCTATAAATTAAAGTATTTAAGCCGCCTTTAACTGATTAATAGATATACAATAGGTATAATCAAAATTGTTTATATATGTATATACTTTGAAACATTTATTGCTTTAATTTTAAATTAATGTATTGATAGAAATGCTACTTAGCATTCATTTATGTTCAACTGATGGTAAAATAATTTTTCAATAATATATTTTAATAAATCAGAGTGTTCGGTCAGGCATAGTAAACATATGTGGTCAGAAATGTCAGCTATTAAGTATATAAGATAAATAATCCTATTTAAAATTGCGTAATTAAAATATTTCATAAAACTATATGGTCTTGGACTGTATAGTTAAAGACATCAATTATACCAATTATCTAACTTTTGCTGATGAATATGCTAATTTATTTTTGCCACAAATTTTAATTTTATAAATTAAATGTATTATAATTATTATATTTTAATTTTCAGACATTTGGCCCTAAAAAAAAGACCTATTTTCTATCTTTGTGCCTCTTTCCTGATCTCGCAGTGGAACTTTCTTTGTACAGATAAATATGTTTGTTTTTTTGCACAAGCATAAATTCTAGTATGAAGGGAAAACATTCTTCAGCTAAGAGTAAACATGAGCAAGTAATGAAGAGCGTAAAGACTCCATAGATGTAAAATGCTGTTTTTGACTGTGCCATATTTTCTCTCTCGTTTTTTTTTTTTTTATCATTTTCATCGAGTTATCACAATCGTTGTGATTTAATACATGGCTTCAATAATAAGTGGGGCTGTCCACTTGTTTATGCTTATTTACAATATATAGTTTGTTTGTGTTCTGGTTCAATATATATACTGGATAAAAAAAAATCTAATTTAAGGAAATCTCCTTTTTTATATATAAAAGGAAATATTAGAGATATGATAGATATAGATAGATGTGTATAAATGAACTTTTCCTGCAATTAAATCGACGCAATGCACATTTATATTTGACGAGGTTTCTGCAAAAATAACAACCATCATAGCATTAGTTTTTGTAAAAAATAAAAAAAAAAGCGAGCAAAATAACAATTGTTTACTTGTGTTCTCGTCAAATGTCACCATTTCTGTAGAAACATGCCATATAATGTGTAGGTGCTGACACAGAGATTACTTGAAGTTGAGGTATTTATTTTTGTACATAGATGGCATATAAATGAGCTTTGATAGTAAAAACCGTACATCTGCGCATCTAAACCATATAATGATAATAAAAAAATATATATCTTTGTGTTTTTGAAATAGGGATACTGTATTACTATTCCATCCATTGTCAATTATTAATTGTACTTTTCAATCTTGATTTTACAAGTGCTAACTTAAAAAACAGTCCAAACGGACCGCAACAGTATGGAAGAAGAGGTGCAGGCGGCTGAGGCAGAACAAGGGGACGCTGTGGACAGTGAGTCCAGTGTAGACATGCCCAACAACAATCCCACTAAAAGAGGACGGGGCCGGCCACAAGGCTCAAAGAAACTGAAGGTGTGCGTCACAGACGCCAACCTGATGCAGCTGGTTTCAGGGATTTCCAACGGCGAGTCCACGCAGACACACAAGAGAAGAGGACGTCCAAGACTCTCTGGCGCAACGCACGCAGAGCAGCAAAGAACGGGAGGCAGCGATGCTGAAAATTCTGCGCAAACTCCCCGGGGTCGAGGGAGGCCCAAAGGATCCAAGAAACCGTGCAGTGATGAAGACATTCCTATGACAGACCATTCCCCTAAGAAGAGAGGCCGGCCAAGAAAGTCTGTTGAGGGGGCTGATGCTGAAGTCTTACCGAATGGTGGCTCTGAAACGGCAAAAAAAGGAAGGGGTCGTCCAAAAGGATCTCAAAAGCGGAAGTCGGGGAGTTTAACAAGCGAGGATGAGAGCAGCCCTGTGACACCCAGGAAAAGAGGTCGCCCAAAGGGCTCAATGAATAAAGCAAAGCTGGGGGGCAGGGTGACCAGTGATGGGCAGGCAGGTGTTGGAAGACTTAAATCTACTAAAAGGGGGAGGGGACGTCCCAGAAAAGTTGAATTAAATAATAATGGGGGGTCAGTCGAATCAAACGGCATCTCAAAAAAGCCTCGGAGAGGGAGGGGAAGGCCAAGGAAAAGTATCGAGATGAAGAGCGGGGATAGGAGAGAACTGGTGACGGGCGGCTCCCAGCTCGCCAAGAGGGGAAGAGGTCGACCCAAAGGTTCCTTAAACAAGAAACACCCCAAGGTGGGCCAACCTTGGGCAGTACGTGTCCTTGGCTCCAAAGGGAGGCGTGGTCGACCCAGAAAACAACCTGCAAAAAGGGGACGGCCCAGGAAATACCCTCTGCCTTCACCGGACGAACTTAAAAGGCCCAAAGTATGGAAGCCACTGGGAAGGCCGAGGAAATACCCCCGAGTTGAACCTCAGGAAGGCGTCCAACCAGCCACCCCCCGAAGCCGCGGCCGTCCTCGCAAGTCAGAGTCTAAGAAAGGCGCTCACTTACGCAAGAGTCACTCCATACCATTCAACACCAGCGACGGATCCCCGAGAAAACGGGGCCGTCCCCCAAGTAGTTCCAGAAGCGAGCGGGACGCCCCGAGGAAAAGGGGCCGTCCTAAAGGCTCGGTCAACAAAAGTAAGGCGAGAGGTGAAACACAGCTCGACAGCGCCAACCCCAACTATTCATCTGCTTTTGGGACAGAGCGTGACGGAGCGAAGGTAGAACAGAAACCAGACACGGACGTAATGTCCGACGTGCTCGCGCACAATACTGAAGAAATGTTTGATGACGACGCAAGCTTTGATCTTAGTAACCAGGCTTGATGAACGATCCCTGCCTGACCAAAAAAAAAAAAAGGTGCAGTAGAAGTAGGTGTTTAAAAACATTGGATACAATCTTGTCAATAAACTAATTTTTAACGTTACGTCAGGCAGTTAGTCTAGATATTTAGCGGCTTTTTCTGTCCTTGCTGACTAACTTGTACATGTTTGTTTTATTGTGTTTTTCTTTTTTTGTGTTTTTTTTTAAATACTTCATTTCTTTCATACTACTACTGCTTAGTAGGACTAATGATCTTTTACTAGAACTGGCATGTAGACTTCATATAAACTGACAGGTCCAATTTTCCCTTTAGCTCCTAGTGTTTGTCATTTTAGCTCTAAATGTTTAAAAGAAAAAGAAAAAAAAGAACTCGAATGGAAACGTAAGACAAATGTTGCCGATGTGATTTAAAAAAAAAAAAAAAGAAGGAAAAAAAAAGAATCTGTGAGGTTGAGAGCTGAATGTCACGATGTCCCACTCTGTCCAGGCACCAACATCTGTTACCCAGAAGTCTCTCTTTCAGCAGTCTGTCACGTCCGTGTGATAAAATGAGACGTGCTTCTGGGTGAACGTTCCGTCCTCTATGACCGACCAGCGCAGGGATCAGCCACGCTCCTGAAGAACGTAAAGAAGGTTCTGGCCAACCGATAAACTTTTTCTCATTACGATTCTTTTCAGTGGAGATTCACTACCCGGCAGTTTCCACGACGGCGGGATCAGTGGCCCTACATCTCAAGTCTGACTCAATTCATTTCTTGTGTATTCATTTAACAGGAGCACCTCGGAATAATTTTCGGTTTTACAGGAAGGTAGTAGTTTTAAATAAAGTAAAAACAAGGTTTTTTTAGACTTTATTTCGTACACAAGAAAGGATCATTTAAGGTTTTCCCTCAACGTCGTGTTGTTTTTAAACTGTTCTGATCACCAGTTTTATACTGAAGACGTGAGAGAGTCCCTCGCAGTAACGGACCTGCAGACCGGATTCTTTCAGATCAAGGTTTAGGCGTCTGCCCCTCATCTCCTCCGTCTAGGTTCTCTCTCGTCTTTCTCCTTGTCGTGTTTTTAGCTGAAGAATAAACCGTTTAAGCCTAGACGGTGAACGGAGAACACAGCCGCTGAAAAGGCCGAAGGGGTTACTCAGAAAGTGACCCCAAAACCCGGCAGAGATAATGATGTAACGGGCCGGTATGTGTGGCTCGTCCAGATTTCGCGTAACGCGGTTCGGCACATACCAGCGCAAACTTAAAAGCACCGCTTTCAGAACGAGTTTAACTTGAGTTTAACCTCCTGACGATGGTGGAAGCTGAGGACCATTGGTCCTTCTGGTGAACCGTTCACACAGCATGAAATGAGATGAGCGCGAGGGTCCGTTCTCTACTCCCCCTGGCTAACGGTCGCATAATAAGCACAAACCGGAGACAGCAGATCCACGGCGTTGTCTTAAGATTTCTGCGACGTCACCTTTAACCGACCGACCAAATCAAAGGTCTCGATGAACAGAAAAAGAACCGATATCAGACGAAGATATCAGTCAGCTCTTTCCGTCAGAACGTGACACAAGCCAAGGACGTTGTTCGTATCTGCATCTTAGAAAGGCTGCGATACAAATTGAATCTTGTGGATATTGGAACACATCCGACACCAGATGCAGGATGGCGTTTCTCACCGTGTGATCCAAAACAACAATCGCAGGCACATTAGAAATGTTGAAAGGCCGTGTCACAGGGTAAGGGTCCATCTTTCAGCCCTGCAGAGTCATTGAAAATGTGGATGTGGTTCAGAAGGAGGCGGGTCTGCTTGTGGAACTGATCTCAGGATTGTGCATCTTCACTTTGGCTCTATGGAGTTTCTGTGCGGTGAGTCGGAGTGTCCGCATGATGAAATAGGGTCTCAGTGGCGTCAAAGGTTTCCCAATGCCATCTCACATCCACGTCTCCTCGTTTCTGTTTGCCTTTATCGCCAAAGCTTCGAATGTCCCGCCACGCACCGTGGGATCAGAGTTCCTCCTTCACGCGGAGCCTTTCCTCTCTTAGTTCCAGCTGTTAGCAGCGTAAAGTAGTTTTTGTCCACCCTGTCCTCTAAATGTCTCCGTGTTACTGTGAAGGTTTTTGAAATACCTTGAGACTGTCAAGAGATTACATTTAAATGATTTGCTTGATTTTTTGCAAACATTCTTTTACTTGTCTGTGACCATCTAGTGGAAAAGTCCTGTGACATGAGTCGTACGACGTTAGTACCGATATGGACATCTTTATGGATTTTGGTAATTTTGAAGTTTCTAAATGCCAAATTTGTGCTCGTGTGTCAAGTTGTCATGTGTAAAAAAAAAAGAAAAGAAAAACGAATGTGAGCTGGGGGTTGAAACAGAGCTGTACCCATTTTTAAAATCACCGTCATGTTCAATCTGGCTTTGTGAGGTCAAATCATAATCAGTGGACATATTTGGATTTCGTGTGTTTTGAAGAGAAATCGATAATTTGTGAGATTATACTCTTGAAATAAAACAATCTTGCCATTTTATTTTGTACAGTGTTGTGTCATGTTTGCATTTGTTAAAAACAAGGATATGTTTTTATAGTGTAATAGGTGGCAGCTCCACCTGTCAGTCCTGTCTGATGATTCAATCTTTCTCTTAGAACCTCAGTGTGGGTGAAGCAAAGATGGGCTGATTTTACAGAGGAGTCACTCTGAAGGGATAAAACTGGCACTGAAAAGTTGAGACAAACATTACTGATGAAATGATAAACTTGTACTGAGAAAAAGCCAAACGTAACCTTCTATCTTCCTCTAGAAAAATAAAAAAATGCAGAAATGATTTCTTTACATGTTTTATTTAATTGGGGCAATTACTTCATTTAATATCTTATGAAAAGTCACTTGGCCAGGCATGTTTCAAACAATAAAAAAACAGACATACAATTATTTCATGTTGAAATAAAGGTCGTTAAATTTAGATTAGCTTAACCTTTTGGTAAATAATTTTTTTTAGAAATCTATTTGGCCCTTATAGGATTTTTGTTTTGGTTGAATCAAGTTACACTCTGAAATAAGAGTATTTGTTGTAGTTGTTGTGTTTTCAATAAATACTTTATAGTTGTTTCTGTTGAATTGGTATTCGTGACCGAGTATTTTGTTTGTGACCGAGTATTTTGTTTGTGACCGAGTATTTAGTTTGTGACCGAGTATTTTGTTTGTGACCGAGTATTTTGTTTGTGACCGAGTATTTACTTTGTGACGGAGTATTTTGTTTGTGACCGAGTATTTAGTTTGTGACCGAGTATTTAGTTTATGACCGAGTATTTAGTTTGTGACTAAGTATTTACTCCGTGTATATAGTTTGTGACCGAGTATTTAGTCGTGACCGAGTATTTAGTATGTGAGCGAGTATTTACTTTGTGACCGAGTATTTAGTCTGTGACTAAGTATTTACTCCGTGTATATAGTTTGCTACCGAGTCTTTAGTCGTGACCGAGTATTTAGTTTGTGACCGAGTATTTAGTTTGTGACCGAGTATTTAGTTTGTGACCGAGTATTTAGTCAGAGTATTTAGTTTATGACCGAGTATTTAGTTTGTGACTAAGTATTTACTCCGTGTATATAGTTTGCTACCGAGTATTTAGTCGTGACCGAGTATTTAGTACGTGACCGAGTATTTAGTTTGTGACCGAGTATTTAGTCAGAGTATTTAGTTTATGACCGAGTATTTAGTTTGTGACTAAGTATTTACTCCGTGTATATAGTTTGCTACCGAGTATTTAGTCGTGACCGAGTATTTAGTACGTGACCGAGTATTTAGTTTGTGACCGAGTATTTAGTCGTGACCGAGTATTTAGTACGTGACCGAGTATTTAGTTTGTGACCGTGTATTTAATTTGTGACCGAGTATTTAGTTTGTGACTGAGTATTTATATTGTGACTGAGTATTTAGTTTGTGACTGAGTATTTAGTCCGAGTATTTAGTATGTGACCGAGTATTTAGTTTGTGACTGAGTATTTAGTTTGTGACTGAGTATTTAGTCCGAGTATTTAGTATGTGACCGAGTATTTAGTTTGTGACCGAGTATTTAGTTTGTGACTGAGTATTTAGTCCGAGTATTTAGTATGTGACCGAGTATTTAGTTTGTGACCGAGTATTTAGTTTGTGACTGAGTATTTAGTTTGTGACCGAGTATTTAGTCGTGACCGAGTATTTAGTACGTGACTGAGTATTTAGTTTGTGACCGAGTATTTAGTCCGAGTATTTAGTATGTGACCGAGTATTTAGTTTGTGACTGAGTATTTAGTTTGTGACTGAGTATTTAGTCCGAGTATTTAGTATGTGACCGAGTATTTAGTTTGTGACCGAGTATTTAGTTTGTGACTGAGTATTTAGTCCGAGTATTTAGTATGTGACCGAGTATTTAGTTTGTGACCGAGTATTTAGTTTGTGACTGAGTATTTAGTTTGTGACCGAGTATTTAGTCGTGACCGAGTATTTAGTACGTGACTGAGTATTTAGTTTGTGACCGAGTATTTAGTCCGAGTATTTAGTATGTGACCGAGTATTTAGTTTGTGACTGAGTATTTAGTTTGTGACTGAGTATTTAGTTTGTGACTGAGTATTTAGTCCGAGTATTTAGTATGTGACCGAGTATTTAGTTTGTGACCGAGTATTTAGTTTGTGACTGAGTATTTAGTTTGTGACCGAGTATTTAGTCGTGACCGAGTATTTAGTACGTGACTGAGTATTTAGTTTGTGACCGAGTATTTAGTTTGTGACTGAGTATTTAGTTTGTGACTGAGTATTTAGTCCGAGTATTTAGTATGTGACCGAGTATTTAGTTTGTGACTGAGTATTCAGTTTGTGACCGAGTATTTAGTCGTGACCGAGTATTTAGTACGTGACTGAGTATTTAGTTTGTGACCGAGTATTTAGTTTGTGACTGACTATTTAGTTTGTGACTGAGTATTTAGTCCGAGTATTTAGTTTGTGACCGAGTATTTAGTATGTGACCGAGTATTTAGTTTGTGACCGAGTATTTAATTTGTGACCGTGTATTTAGTTTGTGACTGAGTATTTAGTTTGTGACTGAGTATTTAGTCCGAGTATTTAGTTTGTGACTGAGTATTTAGTTTGTGACTGAGTATTCAGTTTGTGACCGAGTATTTAGTTTGTGACTGAGTATTTAGTTTGTGACTGAGTATTTAGTCCGAATATTTAGTTTGTGACTGAGTATTTAGTCCGAGTATTTAGTTTGTGACCGAGTATTTAGTTCGTGACTGAGTATTTAGTTTGTGACTGAGTATTTAGTTTGTGACTGAGTATTTAGTCCGAGTATTTAGTATGTGACCGAGTATTTAGTTTGTGACTGAGTATTTAGTTTGTGACCGAGTATTTAGTCCGAGTATTTAGTTTGTGACCGAGTATTTAGTTTGTGACCGAGTATTTAGTCGTGACCGAGTATTTAGTACGTGACCGAGTATTTAGTTTGTGACCGAGTATTTAATTTGTGACCGAGTATTTAGTTCGTGACTGAGTATTTAGTTTGTGACTGAGTATTTAGTTTGTGACTGAGTATTTAGTCCGAGTATTTAGTATGTGACCGAGTATTTAGTTTGTGACTGAGTATTTAGTTTGTGACCGAGTATTTAGTCCGAGTATTTAGTTTGTGACCGAGTATTTAGTCCGAGTATTTAGTATGTGACCGAGTATTTAGTTTGTGACTGAGTATTTAGTTTGTGACTGAGTATTTAGTCCGAGTATTTAGTATGTGACCGAGTATTTAGTTTGTGACCGAGTATTTAGTTTGTGACTGAGTATTTAGTTTGTGACCGAGTATTTAGTCGTGACCGAGTATTTAGTACGTGACCGAGTATTTAGTTTGTGACCGAGTATTTAATTTGTGACCGAGTATTTAGTTTGTGACTGAGTATTTAGTTCGTGACTGAGTATTTAGTTTGTGACTGAGTATTTAGTTTGTGACTGAGTATTTAGTCCGAGTATTTAGTATGTGACCGAGTATTTAGTTTGTGACCGAGTATTTAGTTTGTGACTGAGTATTTAGTTTGTGACCGAGTATTTAGTCGTGACCGAGTATTTAGTACGTGACCGAGTATTTAGTTTGTGACAGAGTATTTAATTTGTGACCGAGTATTTAGTTCGTGACTGAGTATTTAGTTTGTGACTGAGTATTTAGTCCGAGTATTTAGTATGTGACCGAGTATTTAGTTTGTGACTGAGTATTTAGTCCGAGTATTTAGTTTGTGACCGAGTATTTAGTATGTGACCGAGTATTTAGTTTGTGACCGAGTATTTAATTTGTGACCGAGTATTTAGTTCGTGACTGAGTATTTAGTTTGTGACTGAGTATTTAGTTTGTGACTGAGTATTTAGTCTGAGTATTTAGTATCTGACCGAGTATTTAGTTTGTGACTGAGTATTTAGTTTGTGACTGAGTATTCAGTTTGTGACCGAGTATTTAGTTTGTGACTGAGTATTTAGTTTGTGACTGAGTATTTAGTTTGTGACTGAGTATTCAGTTTGTGACCGAGTATTTAGTTTGTGACTGAGTATTTAGTTTGTGACTGAGTATTTAGTCCGAATATTTAGTTTGTGACTGAGTATTTAGTCCGAGTATTTAGTTTGTGACCGAGTATTTAGTTCGTGACTGAGTATTTAGTTTGTGACTGAGTATTTAGTTTGTGACTGAGTATTTAGTCCGAGTATTTAGTATGTGACCGAGTATTTAGTTTGTGACTGAGTATTTAGTTTGTGACCGAGTATTTAGTCCGAGTATTTAGTTTGTGACCGAGTATTTAGTCCGAGTATTTAGTTTGTGACCGAGTATTTAATCCGAGTATTTAGTTTGTGACCGAGTATTTAGTCCGAGTATTTAGTTTGTGACCGAGTATTTAGTCCGAGTATTTAGTTTGTGACCGAGTATTTAGTCCGAGTATTTAGTTTGTGACCGAGTATTTAGTATGTGACCAAGTATTTAGTTTGTGACCGAGTATTTAGTTTGTGACTGAGTATTTAGTTTGTGACTGAGTATTTAGTCCGAGTATTTAGTTTGTGACCGAGTATTTAGTATGTGACCGAGTATTTAGTTTGTGACCGAGTATTTAATTTGTGACCGAGTATTTAGTTTGTGACTGAGTATTTGGTTTGTGACTGAGTATTTTGTCCGAGTATTTAGTATGTGACCGAGTATTTAGTTTGTGACTGAGTATTTAGTTTGTGACTGAGTATTTAGTCCGAGTATTTAGTTTGTGACTGAGTATTTAGCTTGTGACTGAGTATTCAGTTTGTGACCGAGTATTTAGTTTGTGACTGAGTATTTAGTTTGTGACTGAGTATTTAGTCCGAATATTTAGTTTGTGACTGAGTATTTAGTCCGAGTATTTAGTTTGTGACCGAGTATTTAGTTCGTGACTGAGTATTTAGTTTGTGACTGAGTATTTAGTTTGTGACTGAGTATTTAGTCCGGGTATTTAGTATGTGACCGAGTATTTAGTTTGTGACTGAGTATTTAGTTTGTGACCGAGTATTTAGTCCGAGTATTTAGTTTGTGACCGAGTATTTAGTCCGAGTATTTAGTATGTGACCGAGTATTTAGTTTGTGACTGAGTATTTAGTTTGTGACTGAGTATTTAGTCCGAGTATTTAGTATGTGACCGAGTATTTAGTTTGTGACCGAGTATTTAGTTTGTGACTGAGTATTTAGTTTGTGACCGAGTATTTAGTCGTGACCGAGTATTTAGTACGTGACCGAGTATTTAGTTTGTGACCGAGTATTTAATTTGTGACCGAGTATTTAGTTTGTGACTGAGTATTTAGTTCGTGACTGAGTATTTAGTTTGTGACCGAGTATTTAGTTTGTGACTGAGTATTTAGTCCGAGTATTTAGTATGTGACCGAGTATTTAGTTTGTGACCGAGTATTTAGTTTGTGACTGAGTATTTAGTTTGTGACCGAGTATTTAGTCGTGACCGAGTATTTAGTACGTGACCGAGTATTTAGTTTGTGACCGAGTATTTAATTTGTGACCGAGTATTTAGTTCGTGACTGAGTATTTAGTTTGTGACTGAGTATTTAGTTTGTGACTGAGTATTTAGTCCGAGTATTTAGTATGTGACCGAGTATTTAGTTTGTGACTGAGTATTTAGTTTGTGACTGAGTATTTAGTCCGAGTATTTAGTATGTGACCGAGTATTTAGTTTGTGACCGAGTATTTAGTTTGTGACTGAGTATTTAGTTTGTGACCGAGTATTTAGTCGTGACCGAGTATTTAGTACGTGACTGAGTATTTAGTTTGTGACCGAGTATTTAGTTTGTGACTGAGTATTTAGTTTGTGACTGAGTATTTAGTCCGAGTATTTAGTATGTGACCGAGTATTTAGTTTGTGACTGAGTATTCAGTTTGTGACCGAGTATTTAGTCGTGACCGAGTATTTAGTACGTGACTGAGTATTTAGTTTGTGACCGAGTATTTAGTTTGTGACTGAGTATTTAGTTTGTGACTGAGTATTTAGTCCGAGTATTTAGTTTGTGACCGAGTATTTAGTATGTGACCGAGTATTTAGTTTGTGACCGAGTATTTAATTTGTGACCGTGTATTTAGTTTGTGACTGAGTATTTAGTTTGTGACTGAGTATTTAGTCCGAGTATTTAGTTTGTGACTGAGTATTTAGTTTGTGACTGAGTATTCAGTTTGTGACCGAGTATTTAGTTTGTGACTGAGTATTTAGTTTGTGACTGAGTATTTAGTCCGAATATTTAGTTTGTGACTGAGTATTTAGTCCGAGTATTTAGTTTGTGACCGAGTATTTAGTTCGTGACTGAGTATTTAGTTTGTGACTGAGTATTTAGTTTGTGACTGAGTATTTAGTCCGAGGATTTAGTATGTGACCGAGTATTTAGTTTGTGACTGAGTATTTAGTTTGTGACCGAGTATTTAGTCCGAGTATTTAGTTTGTGACCGAGTATTTAGTCCGAGTATTTAGTATGTGACCGAGTATTTAGTTTGTGACTGAGTATTTAGTTTGTGACTGAGTATTTAGTCCGAGTATTTAGTATGTGACCGAGTATTTAGTTTGTGACCGAGTATTTAGTTTGTGACTGAGTATTTAGTTTGTGACCGAGTATTTAGTCGTGACCGAGTATTTAGTACGTGACCGAGTATTTAGTTTGTGACCGAGTATTTAATTTGTGACCGAGTATTTAGTTTGTGACTGAGTATTTAGTTCGTGACTGAGTATTTAGTTTGTGACTGAGTATTTAGTTTGTGACTGAGTATTTAGTCCGAGTATTTAGTATGTGACCGAGTATTTAGTTTGTGACCGAGTATTTAGTTTGTGACTGAGTATTTAGTTTGTGACCGAGTATTTAGTCGTGACCGAGTATTTAGTACGTGACCGAGTATTTAGTTTGTGACAGAGTATTTAATTTGTGACCGAGTATTTAGTTCGTGACTGAGTATTTAGTTTGTGACTGAGTATTTAGTCCGAGTATTTAGTATGTGACCGAGTATTTAGTTTGTGACTGAGTATTTAGTCCGAGTATTTAGTTTGTGACCGAGTATTTAGTATGTGACCGAGTATTTAGTTTGTGACCGAGTATTTAATTTGTGACCGAGTATTTAGTTCGTGACTGAGTATTTAGTTTGTGACTGAGTATTTAGTTTGTGACTGAGTATTTAGTCTGAGTATTTAGTATCTGACCGAGTATTTAGTTTGTGACTGAGTATTTAGTTTGTGACTGAGTATTCAGTTTGTGACCGAGTATTTAGTTTGTGACTGAGTATTTAGTTTGTGACTGAGTATTTAGTTTGTGACTGAGTATTCAGTTTGTGACCGAGTATTTAGTTTGTGACTGAGTATTTAGTTTGTGACTGAGTATTTAGTCCGAATATTTAGTTTGTGACTGAGTATTTAGTCCGAGTATTTAGTTTGTGACCGAGTATTTAGTTCGTGACTGAGTATTTAGTTTGTGACTGAGTATTTAGTTTGTGACTGAGTATTTAGTCCGAGTATTTAGTATGTGACCGAGTATTTAGTTTGTGACTGAGTATTTAGTTTGTGACCGAGTATTTAGTCCGAGTATTTAGTTTGTGACCGAGTATTTAGTCCGAGTATTTAGTTTGTGACCGAGTATTTAATCCGAGTATTTAGTTTGTGACCGAGTATTTAGTCCGAGTATTTAGTTTGTGACCGAGTATTTAGTCCGAGTATTTAGTTTGTGACCGAGTATTTAGTCCGAGTATTTAGTTTGTGACCGAGTATTTAGTATGTGACCAAGTATTTAGTTTGTGACCGAGTATTTAGTTTGTGACTGAGTATTTAGTTTGTGACTGAGTATTTAGTCCGAGTATTTAGTTTGTGACCGAGTATTTAGTATGTGACCGAGTATTTAGTTTGTGACCGAGTATTTAATTTGTGACCGAGTATTTAGTTTGTGACTGAGTATTTGGTTTGTGACTGAGTATTTTGTCCGAGTATTTAGTATGTGACCGAGTATTTAGTTTGTGACTGAGTATTTAGTTTGTGACTGAGTATTTAGTCCGAGTATTTAGTTTGTGACTGAGTATTTAGCTTGTGACTGAGTATTCAGTTTGTGACCGAGTATTTAGTTTGTGACTGAGTATTTAGTTTGTGACTGAGTATTTAGTCCGAATATTTAGTTTGTGACTGAGTATTTAGTCCGAGTATTTAGTTTGTGACCGAGTATTTAGTTCGTGACTGAGTATTTAGTTTGTGACTGAGTATTTAGTTTGTGACTGAGTATTTAGTCCGGGTATTTAGTATGTGACCGAGTATTTAGTTTGTGACTGAGTATTTAGTTTGTGACCGAGTATTTAGTCCGAGTATTTAGTTTGTGACCGAGTATTTAGTCCGAGTATTTAGTATGTGACCGAGTATTTAGTTTGTGACTGAGTATTTAGTTTGTGACTGAGTATTTAGTCCGAGTATTTAGTATGTGACCGAGTATTTAGTTTGTGACCGAGTATTTAGTTTGTGACTGAGTATTTAGTTTGTGACCGAGTATTTAGTCGTGACCGAGTATTTAGTACGTGACCGAGTATTTAGTTTGTGACCGAGTATTTAATTTGTGACCGAGTATTTAGTTTGTGACTGAGTATTTAGTTCGTGACTGAGTATTTAGTTTGTGACCGAGTATTTAGTTTGTGACTGAGTATTTAGTCCGAGTATTTAGTATGTGACCGAGTATTTAGTTTGTGACCGAGTATTTAGTTTGTGACTGAGTATTTAGTTTGTGACCGAGTATTTAGTCGTGACCGAGTATTTAGTACGTGACCGAGTATTTAGTTTGTGACCGAGTATTTAATTTGTGACCGAGTATTTAGTTCGTGACTGAGTATTTAGTTTGTGACTGAGTATTTAGTTTGTGACTGAGTATTTAGTCCGAGTATTTAGTATGTGACCGAGTATTTAGTTTGTGACTGAGTATTTAGTTTGTGACTGAGTATTTAGTCCGAGTATTTAGTTTGTGACCGAGTATTTAGTATGTGACCGAGTATTTAGTTTGTGACCGAGTATTTAATTTGTGACCGAGTATTTAGTTCGTGACTGAGTATTTAGTTTGTGACTGAGTATTTAGTTTGTGACTGAGTATTTAGTCTGAGTATTTAGTATGTGACCGAGTATTTAGTTTGTGACTGAGTATTTAGTTTGTGACTGAGTATTCAGTTTGTGACCGAGTATTTAGTTTGTGACTGAGTATTTAGTATGTGACCGAGTATTTAGTTTGTGACCGAGTATTTAGTTCGTGACTGAGTATTTAGTTTGTGACTGAGTATTTAGTTTGTGACTGAGTATTTAGTTTGTGACCGAGTATTTAGTCCGAGTATTTAGTTTGTGACCAAGTATTTAGTCCGAGTATTTAGTTTGTGACCGAGTATTTAGTACGAGTATTTAGTTTGTGACCGAGTATTTAGTCCGAGTATTTAGTTTGTGACCGAGTATTTAGTATGTGACCGAGTATTTAGTTTGTGACCGAGTATTTAGTTTGTGACTGAGTATTTAGTCCGAGTATTTAGTATGTGTCCGAGTATTTAGTATGTGACCGAGTATTTATTTTGTGACTGAGTATTTAGTTTGTGACTGAGTATTTAGTTTGTGACTGAGTATTTAGTCCGAGTATTTAGTATGTGACCGAGTATTTAGTTTGTGACTGAGTATTTAGTTTGTGACCGAGTATTTAGTCCGAGTATTTAGTTTGTGACCGAGTATTTAGTCCGAGTATTTAGTATGTGACCGAGTATTTAGTTTGTGACTGAGTATTTAGTTTGTGACTGAGTATTTAGTCCGAGTATTTAGTATGTGACCGAGTATTTAGTTTGTGACCGAGTATTTAGTTTGTGACTGAGTATTTAGTTTGTGACCGAGTATTTAGTCGTGACCGAGTATTTAGTACGTGACCGAGTATTTAGTTTGTGACCGAGTATTTAATTTGTGACCGAGTATTTAGTTTGTGACTGAGTATTTAGTTCGTGACTGAGTATTTAGTTTGTGACTGAGTATTTAGTTTGTGACTGAGTATTTAGTCCGAGTATTTAGTATGTGACCGAGTATTTAGTTTGTGACTGAGTATTTAGTTTGTGACTGAGTATTTAGTCCGAGTATTTAGTTTGTGACTGAGTATTTAGCTTGTGACTGAGTATTCAGTTTGTGACCGAGTATTTAGTTTGTGACTGAGTATTTAGTTTGTGACTGAGTATTTAGTCCGAATATTTAGTTTGTGACTGAGTATTTAGTCCGAGTATTTAGTTTGTGACCGAGTATTTAGTTCGTGACTGAGTATTTAGTTTGTGACTGAGTATTTAGTTTGTGACTGAGTATTTAGTCCGGGTATTTAGTATGTGACCGAGTATTTAGTTTGTGACTGAGTATTTAGTTTGTGACCGAGTATTTAGTCCGAGTATTTAGTTTGTGACCGAGTATTTAGTCCGAGTATTTAGTATGTGACCGAGTATTTAGTTTGTGACTGAGTATTTAGTTTGTGACTGAGTATTTAGTCCGAGTATTTAGTATGTGACCGAGTATTTAGTTTGTGACCGAGTATTTAGTTTGTGACTGAGTATTTAGTTTGTGACCGAGTATTTAGTCGTGACCGAGTATTTAGTACGTGACCGAGTATTTAGTTTGTGACCGAGTATTTAATTTGTGACCGAGTATTTAGTTTGTGACTGAGTATTTAGTTCGTGACTGAGTATTTAGTTTGTGACCGAGTATTTAGTTTGTGACTGAGTATTTAGTCCGAGTATTTAGTATGTGACCGAGTATTTAGTTTGTGACCGAGTATTTAGTTTGTGACTAAGTATTTAGTTTGTGACCGAGTATTTAGTCGTGACCGAGTATTTAGTACGTGACCGAGTATTTAGTTTGTGACCGAGTATTTAATTTGTGACCGAGTATTTAGTTCGTGACTGAGTATTTAGTTTGTGACTGAGTATTTAGTTTGTGACTGAGTATTTAGTCCGAGTATTTAGTATGTGACCGAGTATTTAGTTTGTGACTGAGTATTTAGTTTGTGACTGAGTATTTAGTCCGAGTATTTAGTTTGTGACCGAGTATTTAGTATGTGACCGAGTATTTAGTTTGTGACCGAGTATTTAATTTGTGACCGAGTATTTAGTTCGTGACTGAGTATTTAGTTTGTGACTGAGTATTTAGTTTGTGACTGAGTATTTAGTCTGAGTATTTAGTATGTGACCGAGTATTTAGTTTGTGACTGAGTATTTAGTTTGTGACTGAGTATTCAGTTTGTGACCGAGTATTTAGTTTGTGACTGAGTATTTAGTATGTGACCGAGTATTTAGTTTGTGACCGAGTATTTAGTTCGTGACTGAGTATTTAGTTTGTGACTGAGTATTTAGTTTGTGACTGAGTATTTAGTTTGTGACCGAGTATTTAGTCCGAGTATTTAGTTTGTGACCAAGTATTTAGTCCGAGTATTTAGTTTGTGACCGAGTATTTAGTACGAGTATTTAGTTTGTGACCGAGTATTTAGTCCGAGTATTTAGTTTGTGACCGAGTATTTAGTATGTGACCGAGTATTTAGTTTGTGACCGAGTATTTAGTTTGTGACTGAGTATTTAATCCGAGTATTTAGTATGTGTCCGAGTATTTAGTATGTGACCGAGTATTTAGTTTGTGACTGAGTATTTAGTTTGTGACTGAGTATTTAGTTTGTGACTGAGTATTTAGTCCGAGTATTTAGTATGTGACCGAGTATTTAGTTTGTGACTGAGTATTTAGTTTGTGACCGAGTATTTAGTCCGAGTATTTAGTTTGTGACCGAGTATTTAGTCCGAGTATTTAGTATGTGACCGAGTATTTAGTTTGTGACTGAGTATTTAGTTTGTGACTGAGTATTTAGTCCGAGTATTTAGTATGTGACCGAGTATTTAGTTTGTGACCGAGTATTTAGTTTGTGACTGAGTATTTAGTTTGTGACCGAGTATTTAGTCGTGACCGAGTATTTAGTACGTGACCGAGTATTTAGTTTGTGACCGAGTATTTAATTTGTGACCGAGTATTTAGTTTGTGACTGAGTATTTAGTTCGTGACTGAGTATTTAGTTTGTGACTGAGTATTTAGTTTGTGACTGAGTATTTAGTCCGAGTATTTAGTATGTGACCGAGTATTTAGTTTGTGACCGAGTATTTAGTTTGTGACTGAGTATTTAGTTTGTGACCGAGTATTTAGTCGTGACCGAGTATTTAGTACGTGACCGAGTATTTAGTTTGTGACAGAGTATTTAATTTGTGACCGAGTATTTAGTTCGTGACTGAGTATTTAGTTTGTGACTGAGTATTTAGTTTGTGACTGAGTATTTAGTCCGAGTATTTAGTATGTGACCGAGTATTTAGTTTGTGACTGAGTATTTAGTTTGTGACTGAGTATTTAGTCCGAGTATTTAGTTTGTGACCGAGTATTTAGTATGTGACCGAGTATTTAGTTTGTGACCGAGTATTTAATTTGTGACCGAGTATTTAGTTCGTGACTGAGTATTTAGTTTGTGACTGAGTATTTAGTTTGTGACTGAGTATTTAGTCTGAGTATTTAGTATCTGACCGAGTATTTAGTTTGTGACTGAGTATTTAGTTTGTGACTGAGTATTCAGTTTGTGACCGAGTATTTAGTTTGTGACTGAGTATTTAGTTTGTGACTGAGTATTTAGTTTGTGACTGAGTATTCAGTTTGTGACCGAGTATTTAGTTTGTGACTGAGTATTTAGTTTGTGACTGAGTATTTAGTCCGAATATTTAGTTTGTGACTGAGTATTTAGTCCGAGTATTTAGTTCGTGACTGAGTATTTAGTTTGTGACTGAGTATTTAGTTTGTGACTGAGTATTTAGTTTGTGACTGAGTATTTAGTCCGAGTATTTAGTATGTGACCGAGTATTTAGTTTGTGACTGAGTATTTAGTTTGTGACCGAGTATTTAGTCCGAGTATTTAGTTTGTGACCGAGTATTTAGTCCGAGTATTTAGTTTGTGACCGAGTATTTAATCCGAGTATTTAGTTTGTGACCGAGTATTTAGTCCGAGTATTTAGTTTGTGACCGAGTATTTAGTCCGAGTATTTAGTTTGTGACCGAGTATTTAGTCCGAGTATTTAGTTTGTGACCGGGTATTTAGTATGTGACCGAGTATTTAGTTTGTGACCGAGTATTTAGTTTGTGACTGAGTATTTAGTTTGTGACTGAGTATTTAGTCGGAGTATTTAGTTTGTGACCGAGTATTTAGTATGTGACCGAGTATTTAGTTTGTGACCGAGTATTTAATTTGTGACCGAGTATTTAGTTTGTGACTGAGTATTTGGTTTGTGACTGAGTATTTTGTCCGAGTATTTAGTATGTGACCGAGTATTTAGTTTGTGACTGAGTATTTAGTTTGTGACTGAGTATTTAGTCCGAGTATTTAGTTTGTGACTGAGTATTTAGCTTGTGACTGAGTATTCAGTTTGTGACCGAGTATTTAGTTTGTGACTGAGTATTTAGTTTGTGACTGAGTATTTAGTCCGAATATTTAGTTTGTGACTGAGTATTTAGTCCGAGTATTTAGTTTGTGACCGAGTATTTAGTTCGTGACTGAGTATTTAGTTTGTGACTGAGTATTTAGTTTGTGACTGAGTATTTAGTCCGGGTATTTAGTATGTGACCGAGTATTTAGTTTGTGACTGAGTATTTAGTTTGTGACCGAGTATTTAGTCCGAGTATTTAGTTTGTGACCGAGTATTTAGTCCGAGTATTTAGTATGTGACCGAGTATTTAGTTTGTGACTGAGTATTTAGTTTGTGACTGAGTATTTAGTCCGAGTATTTAGTATGTGACCGAGTATTTAGTTTGTGACCGAGTATTTAGTTTGTGACTGAGTATTTAGTTTGTGACCGAGTATTTAGTCGTGACCGAGTATTTAGTACGTGACCGAGTATTTAGTTTGTGACCGAGTATTTAATTTGTGACCGAGTATTTAGTTTGTGACTGAGTATTTAGTTCGTGACTGAGTATTTAGTTTGTGACCGAGTATTTAGTTTGTGACTGAGTATTTAGTCCGAGTATTTAGTATGTGACCGAGTATTTAGTTTGTGACCGAGTATTTAGTTTGTGACTGAGTATTTAGTTTGTGACCGAGTATTTAGTCGTGACCGAGTATTTAGTACGTGACCGAGTATTTAGTTTGTGACCGAGTATTTAATTTGTGACCGAGTATTTAGTTCGTGACTGAGTATTTAGTTTGTGACTGAGTATTTAGTTTGTGACTGAGTATTTAGTCCGAGTATTTAGTATGTGACCGAGTATTTAGTTTGTGACTGAGTATTTAGTTTGTGACTGAGTATTTAGTCCGAGTATTTAGTTTGTGACCGAGTATTTAGTATGTGACCGAGTATTTAGTTTGTGACCGAGTATTTAATTTGTGACCGAGTATTTAGTTTGTGACTGAGTATTTAGTTTGTGACTGAGTATTTAGTTTGTGACTGAGTATTTAGTCTGAGTATTTAGTATGTGACCGAGTATTTAGTTTGTGACTGAGTATTTAGTTTGTGACTGAGTATTCAGTTTGTGACCGAGTATTTAGTTTGTGACTGAGTATTTAGTATGTGACCGAGTATTTAGTTTGTGACCGAGTATTTAGTTCGTGACTGAGTATTTAGTTTGTGACTGAGTATTTAGTTTGTGACTGAGTATTTAGTTTGTGACCGAGTATTTAGTCCGAGTATTTAGTTTGTGACCAAGTATTTAGTCCGAGTATTTAGTTTGTGACCGAGTATTTAGTACGAGTATTTAGTTTGTGACCGAGTATTTAGTCCGAGTATTTAGTTTGTGACCGAGTATTTAGTATGTGACCGAGTATTTAGTTTGTGACCGAGTATTTAGTTTGTGACTGAGTATTTAGTCCGAGTATTTAGTATGTGACCGAGTATTTAGTTTGTGACTGAGTATTTAGTTTGTGACTGAGTATTTAGTCCGAGTATTTAGTTTGTGACTGAGTATTTAGTTTGTGACTGAGTATTCAGTTTGTGACCGAGTATTTAGTTTGTGACTGAGTATTTAGTTTGTGACTGAGTATTTAGTCCGAGTATTTAGTTTGTGACCGAGTATTTAGTTTGTGACTGAGTATTTAGTTTGTGACTGAGTATTTAGTCCGAGTATTTAGTTTGTGACTGAGTATTTAGTCCGAGTATTTAGTTTGTGACCGAGTATTTAGTTTGTGACTGAGTATTTAGTTTGTGACTGAGTATTTAGTCCGAGTATTTTGTATGTGACCGAGTATTTAGTTTGTGACCGAGTATTTAGTCGGAGTATTTAGTTTGTGACTGAGTATTTAGTTTGTGACTGAGAATTTAGTCCGAGTATTTAGTTTGTGACTGAGTATTTAGTCCGAGTATTTAGTTTGTGACCGAGTATTTAGTTTTTGACTGAGTATTTAGTCCGAGTATTTAGTTTGTGACCGAGTATTTAGTTTGTGACTGAGTATTTAGTTTTTGACTGAGTATTTAGTCCGTGTATTTTGTATGTGACCGAGTATTTAGTTTGTGACCGAGTATTTAGTCCGAGTATTTAGTTTGTGACCGAGTATTTAGTACGTGACCAAGTATTTAGTTTGTGACTGAGTATTTAGTTTGTGACTGAGTATTTAGTCCGAGTATTTAGTTTGTGACCGAGTATTTAGTTTGTGACTGAGTATTTAGTCCGAGTATTTAGTTTGTGACCGAGTATTTAGTTTGTGACTGAGTATTTAGTTTTTGACTGAGTATTTAGTCCGAGTATTTTGTATGTGACCGAGTATTTAGTTTGTGACCGAGTATTTAGTCCGAGTATTTAGTTTGTGACCGAGTATTTAGTACGTGACCGAGTATTTAGTTTGTGACTGAGTATTTAGTTTGTGACACAAATACCCTTCATGTCATAAAAAATCATCCTGTGAACGGGAGAAGATTGAATTAATAATAATCATAACTTAACATAACATAACATAATAATACAAATAATAACAATAATATTATTAATAACACTAATAATGACAGTAATAATGATAAGTAATCATTATTATTATAATAATAAAATAATAAAGAGTGATTTCTTTAGTTTGTGACTGAGTATTTAGTCCGAGTATTTAGTATGTGACCGAGTATTTAGTTTGTGACTGAGTATTTAGTTTGTGACTGAGTATTTAGTCCGAGTATTTAGTTTGTGACTGAGTATTTAGTTTGTGACTGAGTATTCAGTTTGTGACCGAGTATTTAGTTTGTGACTGAGTATTTAGTTTGTGACTGAGTATTCAGTTTGTGACCGAGTATTTAGTTTGTGACTGAGTATTTAGTATGTGACCGAGTATTTAGTTTGTGACCGAGTATTTAGTTCGTGACTGAGTATTTAGTTTGTGACTGAGTATTTAGTTTGTGACTGAGTATTTAGTTTGTGACCAAGTATTTAGTCCGAGTATTTAGTTTGTGACCGAGTATTTAGTCCGAGTATTTAGTTCGTGACCGAGTATTTAGTCCGAGTATTTAGTTTGTGACCGAGTATTTAGTCCGAGTATTTAGTTTGTGTCTGAGTATTTAGTATGTGACCGAGTATTTAGTTTGTGACCGAGTATTTAGTTTGTGTCTGAGTATTTAGTCCGAGTATTTAGTATGTGACCGAGTATTTAGTTTGTGACTGAGTATTTAGTTTGTGACTGAGTATTCAGTTTGTGACCGAGTATTTAGTTTGTGACTGAGTATTTAGTTTGTGACTGAGTATTTAGTCCGAGTATTTAGTTTGTGACCGAGTATTTAGTTTGTGACTGAGTATTTAGTTTGTGACTGAGTATTTAGTCCGAGTATTTAGTTTGTGACTGAGTATTTAGTTTGTGACTGAGTATTTAGTTTGTGACTGAGTATTTAGTCCGAGTATTTTGTATGTGACCGAGTATTTAGTTTGTGACCGAGTATTTAGTCGGAGTATTTAGTTTGTGACTGAGTATTTAGTTTGTGACTGAGAATTTAGTCCGAGTATTTAGTTTGTGACTGAGTATTTAGTCCGAGTATTTAGTTTGTGACCGAGTATTTAGTTTGTGACTGAGTATTTAGTCCGAGTATTTAGTTTGTGACCGAGTATTTAGTTTGTGACTGAGTATTTAGTTTTTGACTGAGTATTTAGTCCGAGTATTTTGTATGTGACCGAGTATTTAGTTTGTGACTGAGTATTTAGTCCGAGTATTTAGTTTGTGACCGAGTATTTAGTACGTGACCGAGTATTTAGTTTGTGACTGAGTATTTAGTTTGTGACTGAGTATTTAGTCCGAGTATTTAGTTTTTGACTGAGTATTTAGTCCGAGTATTATGTATGTGACCGAGTATTTAGTTTGTGACCGAGTATTTAGTCCGAGTATTTAGTTTGTGACCGAGTATTTAGTACTTGACCGAGTATTTAGTTTGTGACTGAGTATTTAGTTTGTGACCGAGTATTTAGTCCGAGTATTTAGTTTGTGACCGAGTATTTAGTACGTGACCGAGTATTTAGTTTGTGACCGAGTATTTAGTACGTGACCGAGTATTTAGTTTGTGACCGAGTATTTAGTACGTGACCGAGTATTTAGTTTGTGACTGAGTATTTAGTTTGTGACACAAATACCCTTCATGTCATAAAAAATCATCCTGTGAACGGGAGAAGATTGAATTAATAATAATCATAACTTAACATAACATAACATAATAATACAAATAATAACAATAATTTTATTGATAACACTAATAATGACAGTAATAATGATAAGTAATCATTATTATTATAATAATAAAATAATAAAGAGTGATTTCTTTAGTTTGTGACTGAGTATTTAGTCCGAGTATTTAGTATGTGACCGAGTATTTAGTTTGTGACTGAGTATTTAGTTTGAGACTGAGTATTTAGTCCGAGTATTTAGTTTGTGACTGAGTATTTAGTTTGTGACTGAGTATTCAGTTTGTGACCGAGTATTTAGTTTGTGACTGAGTATTTAGTTTGTGACTGAGTATTCAGTTTGTGACCGAGTATTTAGTTTGTGACTGAGTATTTAGTATGTGACCGAGTATTTAGTTTGTGACCGAGTATTTAGTTTGTGACTGAGTATTTAGTTTGTGACTGAGTATTTAGTTTGTGACTGAGTATTTAGTTTGTGACCAAGTATTTAGTCCGAGTATTTAGTTTGTGACCGAGTATTTAGTCCGAGTATTTAGTTCGTGACCGAGTATTTAGTTCGTGACTGAGTATTTAGTTTGTGACTGAGTATTTAGTTTGTGACTGAGTATTTAGTTTGTGACCAAGTATTTAGTCCGAGTATTTAGTTTGTGACCGAGTATTTAGTCCGAGTATTTAGTTCGTGACCGAGTATTTAGTCCGAGTATTTAGTTTGTGACCGAGTATTTAGTCCGAGTATTTAGTTTGTGTCTGAGTATTTAGTATGTGACCGAGTATTTAGTTTGTGACCGAGTATTTAGTTTGTGTCTGAGTATTTAGTCCGAGTATTTAGTATGTGACCGAGTATTTAGTTTGTGACTGAGTATTTAGTTTGTGACTGAGTATTCAGTTTGTGACCGAGTATTTAGTTTGTGACTGAGTATTTAGTTTGTGACTGAGTATTTAGTCCGAGTATTTAGTTTGTGACCGAGTATTTAGTTTGTGACTGAGTATTTAGTTTGTGACTGAGTATTTAGTCCGAGTATTTAGTTTGTGACTGAGTATTTAGTTTGTGACTGAGTATTTAGTTTGTGACTGAGTATTTAGTCCGAGTATTTTGTATGTGACCGAGTATTTAGTTTGTGACCGAGTATTTAGTCGGAGTATTTAGTTTGTGACTGAGTATTTAGTTTGTGACTGAGAATTTAGTCCGAGTATTTAGTTTGTGACTGAGTATTTAGTCCGAGTATTTAGTTTGTGACCGAGTATTTAGTTTGTGACTGAGTATTTAGTCCGAGTATTTAGTTTGTGACCGAGTATTTAGTTTGTGACTGAGTATTTAGTTTTTGACTGAGTATTTAGTCCGAGTATTTTGTATGTGACCGAGTATTTAGTTTGTGACTGAGTATTTAGTCCGAGTATTTAGTTTGTGACCGAGTATTTAGTACGTGACCGAGTATTTAGTTTGTGACTGAGTATTTAGTTTGTGACTGAGTATTTAGTCCGAGTATTTAGTTTTTGACTGAGTATTTAGTCCGAGTATTATGTATGTGACCGAGTATTTAGTTTGTGACCGAGTATTTAGTCCGAGTATTTAGTTTGTGACCGAGTATTTAGTACTTGACCGAGTATTTAGTTTGTGACTGAGTATTTAGTTTGTGACCGAGTATTTAGTCCGAGTATTTAGTTTGTGACCGAGTATTTAGTACGTGACCGAGTATTTAGTTTGTGACCGAGTATTTAGTACGTGACCGAGTATTTAGTTTGTGACCGAGTATTTAGTACGTGACCGAGTATTTAGTTTGTGACTGAGTATTTAGTTTGTGACACAAATACCCTTCATGTCATAAAAAATCATCCTGTGAACGGGAGAAGATTGAATTAATAATAATCATAACTTAACATAACATAACATAATAATACAAATAATAACAATAATTTTATTGATAACACTAATAATGACAGTAATAATGATAAGTAATCATTATTATTATAATAATAAAATAATAAAGAGTGATTTCTTTAGTTTGTGACTGAGTATTTAGTCCGAGTATTTAGTATGTGACCGAGTATTTAGTTTGTGACTGAGTATTTAGTTTGAGACTGAGTATTTAGTCCGAGTATTTAGTTTGTGACTGAGTATTTAGTTTGTGACTGAGTATTTAGTTTGTGACTGAGTATTCAGTTTGTGACCGAGTATTTAGTTTGTGACTGAGTATTTAGTATGTGACCGAGTATTTAGTTTGTGACCGAGTATTTAGTTTGTGACTGAGTATTTAGTTTGTGACTGAGTATTTAGTTTGTGACTGAGTATTTAGTTTGTGACCAAGTATTTAGTCCGAGTATTTAGTTTGTGACCGAGTATTTAGTCCGAGTATTTAGTTCGTGACCGAGTATTTAGTCCGAGTATTTAGTTTGTGACCGAGTATTTAGTCCGAGTATTTAGTTTGTGTCTGAGTATTTAGTATGTGACCGAGTATTTAGTTTGTGACCGAGTATTTAGTTTGTGTCTGAGTATTTAGTCCGAGTATTTAGTATGTGACCGAGTATTTAGTTTGTGACTGAGTATTTAGTTTGTGACTGAGTATTCAGTTTGTGACCGAGTATTTAGTTTGTGACTGAGTATTTAGTTTGTGACTGAGTATTTAGTCCGAGTATTTAGTTTGTGACCGAGTATTTAGTTTGTGACTTAGTATTTAGTTTGTGACTGAGTATTTAGTCCGAGTATTTAGTTTGTGACTGAGTATTTAGTTTGTGACTGAGTATTTAGTTTGTGACTGAGTATTTAGTTTTGACTGAGTATTTAGTCCGAGTATTTTGTATGTGACCGAGTATTTAGTTTGTGACCGAGTATTTAGTCGGAGTATTTAGTTTGTGACTGAGTATTTAGTTTGTGACTGAGAATTTAGTCCGAGTATTTAGTTTGTGACTGAGTATTTAGTCCGAGTATTTAGTTTGTGACCGAGTATTTAGTTTGTGACTGAGTATTTAGTCCGAGTATTTAGTTTGTGACCGAGTATTTAGTTTGTGACTGAGTATTTAGTTTTTGACTGAGTATTTAGTCCGAGTATTTTGTATGTGACCGAGTATTTAGTTTGTGACTGAGTATTTAGTCCGAGTATTTAGTTTGTGACCGAGTATTTAGTACGTGACCGAGTATTTAGTTTGTGACTGAGTATTTAGTTTGTGATTGAGTATTTGGTCCGAGTATTTAGTTTTTGACTGAGTATTTAGTCCGAGTATTATGTATGTGACCGAGTATTTAGTTTGTGACCGAGTATTTAGTCCGAGTATTTAGTTTGTGACCGAGTATTTAGTACGTGACCGAGTATTTAGTTTGTGACTGAGTATTTAGTTTGTGACCGAGTATTAAGTCCGAGTATTTAGTTTGTGACCGAGTATTTAGTACGTGACCGAGTATTTAGTTTGTGACTGAGTATTTAGTTTGTGACTGAGTATTTAGTCCGAGTATTTAGTTTTTGACTGAGTATTTAGTCCGAGTATTATGTATGTGACCGAGTATTTAGTTTGTGACCGAGTATTTAGTCCGAGTATTTAGTTTGTGACCGAGTATTTAGTACGTGACCGAGTATTTAGTTTGTAACACAAATACCCTTCATGTCATAAAAAATCATCCTTTGAACGGGAGAAGATTGAATTAATAATAATCATAACTTAACATAACATAACATAATAATACAAATAATAACAATAATATTATTGATAACACTAATAATGACAGTAATAATGATAAATAATCATTACTATTATAATAATAAAATAATAAAGAGTGATTTCTTTAACTTCTCTCTTGAAGCTGGTCAACGATCTAATTCTCAAAAACTTGCTTTTAAAACATGAAGCATGTTTTAGGAATGAATCCGTTCTTCTTCTTATAGAAACGTCAGCAAAAAAAATAAGAAATGGACGTGGAAGATTTTAGCACTTTGAGATTTGATCAAAATGTAAAGTGTGTTATAAATTAAATGTATTATTATTATTATTTTTAGATGTAATGCATTGATTTTTTTGAGACGTCCTGTTGTTACATGTGTTGGCCAGCAGGGGGCAGAGCGGTCAGCTGAGCAGGCCATCCTTTTACATTTATCCCCCTTTAATATCATTTTGGTGCTTTCAGGATGAGAATGAACTTTCTATTGTTGTTTTGATTTGCATTTTTTCAATAATTCAAAGACATTAGTTAGTTTGTGTCTTTTCTCAGGTATTATTATTTGCAAGGGGGAAAAAAATCCTTTTGAAAGGTAGTGTTAAAAAAAATATATAAAGAAAATGGGAATACATGGCAAAAACAAAGTTATGTGATACTGAGTTGTGATTTTTCCTTTGTTTTCATGACTGAAGATAAGCTGATTTTTTCCTTTTTCCTTTTCTTATACTTATTTCTTGCACTACAATGAATTACTTACGGAATTACTGAACTTGTGTAGATATGATTTCTTATATAATTGTGAAGATTATGTACATCAACGTATGTCATTCTTGTTTGTGTGTGTGTGTTTATTACGTTATGTTTACTGTAAACTTGTGGTTATTGTTGGAAAGCAAGATTTTCTCGCTATTTATTTTGTGTCTTTAGAAAAAAAAAAAATTTAAATCAGTAAATAAAATAAATATAATAAGCAGTAAATATTGTGAAATTAAATAATAAAGAAAAATGTTGGTTTTCATGGGGGGATCCGGCAGACAGTTATCAGGCTAACATTCTGACTCAGGATTTTGACATTGTTTCCAGAATTCCAACTTTTTAAAAAAAACACATATCTTTGCAGGTAAATCGTCATCGCCATGTCCGCCGCCGCAGAGCCTTTGTGTTAACACTGTAACGCAAAAATCATCTCGTCATTATACACTTTTATAACCAGGCAGACCTTTGAGTGAGGAGGAACTGGATTGATTTTGGGAAAGGTCAGTTCTACACTTTCAACCCTAGGAAGAACTTTATTTATTTATCAATAACAGTTTGGGCCATAATTTACTAAACCGTTGGTCCAATTGAATCTAGATTTGGTGCATTTGAAACAACTTGATTGATTTACTCTGATAGTTCATATTTTACTCACTAGGGGGAGCTATCTTTATGAACAAAATCTGTTTTTTTCAGACATACTGTTACTTTCTAACGATCTGTCCAGATAAGTCCAAATTTGTGGATAAAAATTTGTTTCAGGAAATATATTTTGTAAATATCATATTTCATTCTAAAAGTTCATATTTTACTCATTAGTGGGAGCTTTTTGAATCCCAAAAATCCCAAACCGAAAACATGGCACTAATCCTGCTCCGTATTTTCCACCCATCCCTGTGTGGTCTCGAGAAAAGTGAGCAGAGTGATACCTCCTGACAGCTTACTCCTCTTTGTTTGGAGAATGGAGGGAGAAACTGGTCACACCTGCCTGGTAAGGTAGGTTACGTCTGATTGTTGAGGTGACACACAGCCAAACAAGTGAGATCTCTTCTCCCCAAGTGTTTGAGAAAACCGCTGGAACCACAGGTAGGTCAGCAACCAGCATTTTATGAAAGTATGACAGGACTCTGGGGCAGCAGCTAATCGTGTTTCAGGTGTAGGTGGAATCCACTCTCAGCAGGTGGGGTGATCCACAACTCAAGGTGTGGACTGGGCTGAAACCTCAGTAGAAACCTGGACTAAAGAATGTGGGATTAAATGATGATGATGATGACAGGTCAGCTGTAGTTCCCACTGAACAGACTATTTAACATTATTTAATTAAACAAACCCAGCCGAATCCTTCTTATATCCGGAAAGTTTATACGTTTAATCGCTGTTTCTTTTCAGGCTCTTTCTGCTGCTGTCTGTCGACAAAAGGCAGAAGAGGCAAAGTCCAACCTGCTGCACATGTTGTCACAGAGCAGGAATGCAGCCATGTTTATATTCACTATTGACTCATAGACTTTCTTCTTCTTTGTTTTCTTGCTGTAAATGTTCGGGAGTAGAAATTAATCCATTCTAATTTAGGCTTTATTGAGTTAATTAAACTGTTCTCGCGTGACCCGGTTATAGAGAACCACCTGATATTTAATGAGACAAATAAACATAACAAAAATAACTTCAGTAAAATCTAAGAATTTGTTAGCTTGATCAGTCTTTTAATCCAATTATTCACAAAACGATGACAGAAATGATGAAGATTTCTATCCCCACCAAACGATGACTGGTTGGTTAATTGTCTATTTGTTGCTCAGATCATTTAATATCTCCTTGGAATTATTGTTTGTTATACGCTCACATAGTTCCTGTTTCTAACTCAACATTCAATGATTATTGTCACGCTTTAGTTCTGACATAAACTCGAACCGGGCTGTGAGAAGCACAGCGCAGAACTCTGATTTCAGTCCTGTTGGTCTGTGCGGGAGGAACCATATCGGACCCACCCATCGTTAACGCTGAACTTTGACTTTTCTTTTGTGAGGCTGAATGCGAGTTGTGTTTTTCTTTTTTTCCTTCTTGCAGATAAAATCATCCGAGGTGTCCAAAGATGACATAAAAGCCTAGAGGAAGAGCCGGCGGTGCAACAAATATTGACTGACTGGGAGATTGAGTGGAATTTTACAAACTCAAAACAATGTCTGGACACGTTGGTTTGATCCCGGCAGAAGGCCCACCTTCACCATCGGCTCCCCCCGCTGAGCTTCACATGGACATAAATAATCCACAAGATGGTGACGGCCTAGAGGAAAAAAGAGAGATTACAGATGAGGAGGAGGAGGAGGAGGAGGAGGAGGAAGAAATGATCAGTTCTGCTCATCTGGAGCCCAGCACTCTTCCATGGCCCGGAGACAAAAGGCCTCAGACTCCCAACGGTCATGGAGTCTGGTCCGAGAAAATAGTTTCAGAGCCTGAGGAGACGGACGAGGGGAGCAAAGCTAAATGGAGGGAGAGCATGCCTGAAGGCGAGCGGTGGAGAGATGACGACAGTGAGCTGCAGAAGCAGGATAAAGGAGACGGCTCAATGGCAGACGATGAAGATGAAGATGAAGAGGAGGATGAAGAAGGGAAGTCATATTGGATCTCAGAGAAATCAGCATTGGGATTCACTCCACGAGTGACGATTGTGCGGCGTCAGTCCTTCAGAGAGCTGTCGGAGAGCAGCGTCCTCATCGACAAGGAGGGGAAGGAGGAGCAGGAGGAGCAGGAGGAGCCACAGATGGAGGCTCAGTCAGATGGAGGCCAGTTTGAGCCGGAGTGGAGAGCAGAAGATGAGAAGTTCTGTGAGTATCAGATCCCGCTCAGCTGTTTGGTTGAACTCATCCCGAGTCTCTATTTCCTATTAAATGTGACTGGACCGCTTTATAATTCGACCCCGTGGCAGAATGTATAGTCTAAACAGTAAGGGGCCGAGGGCCGAGCCCTGGGGGACGCCACGGGTTATAGGGGCCACCGAGGAAGAGGCATTAATCATGGCCGTTGAGAAAAAAGTCCTATTTGATAAGCCCGATTTCTTTTTGTTACATCAAAGCATGTGAGGAGTCACTAAACAGAATTATGTAACTCCATAGAACCCAAAAAAAGTCCAATAAGGGCCGGATAGTTTTCAAAAAAACAAGCTCAACCAAAGGATTGAGCAAATTCTTTTATTTTTACAGTTCAAAAACAAGCTCTACCAAAAGATTTCTTCACTTCATGGTAGATTTAGTGTCCAGGATATTTATTAAAAGGGCTAAGAGTTCATTCAAGAAGTCATTAAATCAGAGTCGCGGATTCATCCTCAATCTGCAAACTGTGCATAATTAAAAATAAATAAATAAATAAGATCCACTTATTGAGGTTATTCTGCAGAAGAAATCCACAGCAAGCAAAACAACCAAAACATAAAAGGAGATGTGATCGGATCCGATTGAAGGAAAGTAAGTGAGAGGAAACGGGGAAATCCCCTCAGGCTTGTTCTTGTTCTTGTTCTTGTTCTTGTTCTTGGAGCTCTTATTAAAGTAAACAGACAAACAAAACAACCAAAACGTTCTGGAGTCTCTTAGTTTTGAATCTCATTCATGGACCTATTTTTCAGGTCAGTTTATTCACCCGTTTTATGATTTAAATAAAATCAAAACATCTATTGTGCATCTTTTAGACTTAAAATAAATCCCTTTTACAAATTGGAGGATTGTTTCGGTCCGTTATTCCATAATTAAATGTGGAAGAAGCCCGTTTAGGAATTGGAAATTTTTTCACAGCAGTACATTCATGTTTATACTTCACCCGTTGAATCCCAGGATTCCTCTGTTTGGTTGAGCTCATCTCTATCTGGTATTTGAAAATGGGACTGGACTTGTTTAGGATCCGACCCGGTGGCTTCATGACGGTTGAGAAAGATCCATTTGATAAGTTTGATTTTGTGGCTTGTTAAAACATGTGAGGACTCACGAAACAGGATTTTATAACTTGATATGACCCCCCCCCCCCCCCCCGTGGAAATGAAGGAATGCGTTTGCAAAATGAAGGTTTATTTATATTCTAACAGTGAATTCAGATGAAAATACCAGTAAAATCTGTAATTTAGACAGAATAATACTGTAACTTTGACGGTAATGACAAAAGAACGTCTGTTCATTTTGTCAAAAGTTCATGTTTTTACAGTAACATTCTGTGTTTCTAAACATTTTCCAACCATAAATATAAAATCGTTTAGTATTTCTCGATTTAGGGTAATTCCCCCGTAGCTTATGCTGTTTTTGAAATTTACTGTCTCTTACTGTTGCTATGACAATTTTTTTAACCAAAATATTAACTTGAAGATTTTTGCAGTGTGGTATATACATTTAAATCTATGGTTAAAAAAAAACACAACCTTGAACCATTCAGGAAAAGCAGACCTTACTTTTTTATTTCTTACTAAATCTTATATCCTACTAAGTTATTGAGATTGATTTGACTTTTCTTACAGTGTGGGACAGTGAGTTGACTCAGACTAAATGATCGGAAACACGTTCATACAGCAGACAGCGTGAATGATGACAGGGTGAAGCTGAGGAAGCTGTTATGAGGTGATGATGGTAGCACCCCGGAATGTGTATTTCTTCATAACATTTAGTTTCTGCAAAAACAAGATGCAACTTTCGTTGGTTGAACTGGACATTTTGGACGCGTGGCAGTGGGATGATGACTGTTCTCATGTCCGTTTCTCCGGTCCTCTCCTCATGAAGAGAGTTATGGACATCCTCACTCAGCAGTCGGTTTTAACGTCGCTTCTCTTCTTCAGACCTGTGTGAGCATCTGTGCAGTGAGAAAGTCAAGATGGCTCTGGCCGTCGTGTCTGCAGGGATCCTCTTTCCTCTCCTGGTGTGGGGAGGTTACGTCTTCCTGCCCTTTGACACGCCGGTGGTGGTGGGCACCCCCCTCAGGGTGGTGTACACCCTGCGCTGCTCCTTCTTCGCCGTCATCCCCATCCTGCTTGGTAAGATGCCAGAAGGTTCACCACACACTGAAACGTACAAACAACAAACAAACAACAAACAAACACTTTACGCCATGACTGAAGAATAAAACGTCACACAGAATAAAAACAGGTGATTCCTGCAGGTATGCTGGTCCTGGGGGCGGTGCGACTGCGACACAACAACCTGAAGCCCCTCTATCTGATCCAGCTGGTGGACAGAGAGGTGGCGGTGCAGCGGCACTACGTCAACGACTCGCTGGCGATCTTCCTGTTCTTCTTCCTGCAGCTCGCTGTCATGGCAACCTACATCAGTCAGGATCTGGTGAAGCTGGTGCCGCTGCTCACCATCATATTTGTCTTTGGCAGGTTTGTAACAGATGGTTCTGAGTGTGTCTGAATATTGTCTAAAGGAAGATGATGATGATGATGATGATGAAAGCTGTTTGTCCCAGCAGAGCAGTGACGAGGGTCACGCTGACACACAGTACATGTCGGCTTTTATGACGACAATTGACTGAGTCAGAAATGAGAATGATTAAAGATTGTTAACCAGAAGAACACTCCGCCCACAAACCTCCGCCAAGGCCCAACAGAACCATAGGTTCAGAAAAGAGTCACGCAGAATGTCTGACTTATCACCTGCCTCTCAATCTACCGACAACGCCAAAAACCTCTCTGAGTATCTCTCAGGTACTCCGTAGCCGCCCGTGTCCTGCGCTGTCCACTTCAGCGTCTCTGTTCAGCCTACTGAACCCCCAGTTCCACCCCCCCAAAAAAAGATCAAAGGAACATCACCAGATCAAAGGCAGCAATAGCCACATTGTGACGTCACTACTCCAGACGGCTCCATTAGTTTTTCTGTATCCTGCTCAAAAACAAACAAACAAACAAACAAACAGGAACAAACGCACAGGAGAGCAAAACGTGACGAAGATCAACGTGACACTGAGAGAAACTAGAGGAAAGACGAGGTGATGGTCTGAATTCCCCCCGTGGATGAAGGCAGGTTCACCTCGTAAGAGTTGTCTGTTAAAAGTCTCTGAGCGAAACAGCAGAACACAAACAGAACCCGGCTAAGCTCAGAGAGAAACCTTCAGAGTGATGGGAGTGACGTAACCTGGAGCACCTTCTGTGGGGGTGAGAGTGAAGGTGAATGTTTAACCAGCTCGGTCTCTGATAATGTCCAGAACAACACGGAGTAAAAGCTGCTTCCTGTTCTAACTTTGATCCGTCGCTCTTTCAAGCAGATAAAGTTTGCGGTGGCGGAAGAAAGATCAAAGGAAACTAAAACCTTGATCCCGCTGAGATTCTAAATTCTAAATCAGACCTGAAATCACAGGTTCTGATCCAACTGGAGTCCCCAGACCATCCTTGACCCAACACCAAACCGGTCCTGCTGGTTTTTTGGGGCTCGCTATAAAACGACACATGGCGAGGTCCGGCATACTGACAGCGAGTGGGTTCTGTGTTTTCAGAACACTGTTCCTCATTTAAATACCAAAAATAAAGTCTCCCCTCATAAAGACAGAACCGGGTCTACATAAGCTGAGGCCGGGTTTGAGGGATTGAGCAGGACCGGGTATAGGAGGTGATGTTGACAGTGATCGGATCTTTGTGTTGTTTCCTGTTCTTGCAGGCTCATCTACTGGCTCTGTCTCTCTCTGGGCGCCGGCGCCATCAGGAGCTTCGGCTTCGGACTCTCCTTCCTCCCCATACTGGTCATGCTGGGCGCCAACCTCTACTTCGTCTGCATGTCGTTCGGACAAGACGCCATTTTTCAAGTAGAACCTCCAACGACTGCTCCCCCTCCCAGGATGCGTTGGTGGGGTTAAAGGGCACCGTGTAAAAAAAAAAGAAAAGAAAAGGTGCCGAGGAGTAAAGAGTCAAACTACTACTAATCTACTGACAACTCTGACAAACTCTCTGAGCATCGATCCGCATAGAATCATAAAGGGGTTAACTTCAGGTCATTTCCTGTTCCTCCCCCAGCCCCCTACCCGACTCCCACTGCCAAAGGAACATCAAAGGAATCAAAGAACGAAGGCATCAACAATAATGGCCACTACGACAAAAACATTAAAAAACAATAATTTTTTATTAGAATTGTATTTTTAGAAGCTTCGAAACACTTAATATAACCAAAATATAATCAATCACCTGTAGGATATGTTAAAACTTACCTTTGAGTAAATTTCATGCAAATCCGTCCTGTAGTTTTTCCGTTATACTAGTCACAAACAAACAAACAAACAAACGAACGCACATGAATGAAACTTCCCCTTCCTCGGCAGAGATGACGGCAGTTTTATTTTGTAGCGGTCAACGCTGACCATTGTTTACATAAATACGATGGACTTCCTGTGGCTGTGTCAGAATAAAAGCACGAAGGCTTGAAGCCGCAGATAGAAATGTCCTTAAAAGTGGAGAAGAAGAAAAAAAAACTCCACATAAATGACATCCGCCGGGCCTGAAGGATATTTATATATATATATATTTTTTTCTCTCTCTCAATAAGCAGGTTGTGACATGAATCTCTTGCGTCGAGTCAACACCACCTTATTAAATACAAACTTAAAAAACGGACTAAAGGGCCGGCAAGGTGGCGCAGTGGTGAGCGCTGCTGCCCCACAGCAAGGCGGTGTCGGGTTCAAACCACACACCGGGCTCAAAGCCCCCCCCTCTGTGCGGAGCCCGCTCACCTGCGTGGGTTCTCTCCAGCCACCCCGGCCTCCTCCCACGGTCCAAAAAGACGCGACACGTGACGTGTCAAGGGTGCACCTTGTTCAAGGTTCAAGTCGCCAGGGGTCCAGGGTGCGACAAGTTGCTTCCGACAGGAAGCAACTTCCTGTCGGAAGTTGCTTCCGACAGGAAGCAACTTGTGTGTCACAAGTTGCTTCCAGTTGAACAACTTGTTAAAATGTCTTTAATTGCTTAACAAGAATGTCATCACCACCTTATTAAATACAAACTTAAAAAACGGACTAAAGCTCCGTCACCGTGGCGCAGTGGTGAACCCCGCCGCCTCACAACAAGAAGGTCTCAGGTTCAAATCCACATCTGCCCCCCCCTTTGGACAAGTGCACCCTTGACAAGTTGCCCAGTTTTAGCTGGGATAGCTCGGTGTGAGACTTCTTTAAAAAAGTCTTCTATGTCTGGAGCTGATAAAAACACAACAAAAGCAGTTTGTTAAATGTTGACGTCATAGTCCGGATGTGACTCAGAGTCGTAAACATGAAATCTTAAAAAGTGTGAGCAAATCAGAAACGTGTAAAAGCAGATAATATATTTTTATAGGAATTATTGACAGAGTCGTTTTATGTATTTCCCCTTTGTTATGAATATTTTTTTTCTGTCTTTTGAAGGATGTGTTTGTTTTGTTGTTGTTGTTTTTACAGTGTATTGTGTCTCTGCGAGTATTTAAAGTGAATCTCTGGGACTTCAATAAAGACTTATTGACGAAGATGACACCCATGAGAGCGCGCCCTCTCGCCATGAGATTGAGTTTACACGGAAATTCATAACTTGAAAAATGTGGTCAGTCTTGAAAAGCGACAAACGGCGGCCCTCAGGGAAAAACAGACGTCACGGAAAAACAGTCGACTCTCTGACAGTAGAGAATATATATATATATATATATATATATATTATTTGTTTTACATACTTTGATCTCCTCACCGAGAAAAAAAACGAATCTGAAAAAACTATTTTTTTAATTCATTTTTTATTTCTTTGGGGCATTAATAAAACAAACGTGTCATAAAATAACTAATTGTTCGGTCAAGCATGTTTAATTAAACAGTCAAAGAAGACATTTAAAAATGAGGACATTTGTTTTATATTTCATGAAAAATTGTACTTTTCTGTGAAATTGTGGACCAAAACAAATATTCCTTCAGGGACAATAAAGAACATCTTATCTTATTTGTCAATTTTAATAAGATTAGCTGGACCTTTGGGAAAAGCCTGTTTTTAGAAAACTGTTTTGACTATTTTTAGTTGCATCAAGACACATAATTCTGTTTAGTAAGTCCTCAGGCTTTAATATGGCAATAAAAAAAAAAGGGCTTTCTTAATAGTCATAGTTAATGCCTCCTCCTCGGTGGCCCCTTCGACCTGCGGTGTCCCCCAGGGCTCCCTTCGCGGCCCCTTCCTCTTCACCGTAAACATGCTTAAACTGGATCATCTTTTCTCCTTATTGTTCAATTAGAAAATGTGATTAGTGGCTGTAACACAGGT
Source organism: Lophius americanus (assembly GCA_037951165.1). Lineage (NCBI taxonomy): Eukaryota > Metazoa > Chordata > Actinopteri > Lophiiformes > Lophiidae > Lophius > Lophius americanus. Next base: position 471,387 of record JBBDHG010000018.1, read on the forward strand.
GTATGAATATGACGTCTCCCTTCCTCTACAGCGGCATGAAACCTCTCGATCTGTTTTGAAAGCCCTCGTGTTGCGTTCACTGCAGCGGTCCGACAATAATAACTGTTGTTGTTTTTTTAGATGTTCGGGGTTAAAATCGGCAGATACCGGAGATTCCACTCTCACCGTGGAGCTCAGGACTCTTGGCGAGAGTGTGATGTACTGTGAATTAGACTACTACTGGTATATACTGATCAGCCATTACATTAAAACCACCTGTCTAATATTATTGTATTTAAATATTATTATTATATAATAATATTAATATTATTATATATTTCCCGCCCGCTGACAGGTGGTCATCGCAACAAGATGATGTACATTATTATGTCTTCATCTGTCAGTGGTTATAATGTTATGGCTGATGGGTGTATAACATCACATTACTACAAAATGTATTAATTTTACATTACATCAATGAACACTTTGTCTTTCTTACTTACTAAATATATATATATATATAAATATATATGATGATGTACTCTGAGCCGGCTGCAGGTGAGACAGTGAGTCTTGTTTGTGTCTGTGTGTTACCCCTGTGATGAAGTGGTGACTTGATCAGGATGAACCACACCTCTTCCTGCATGTCAGCTGGGACAGGTTCCAGGCCCATCCCCCCCCCTCAACCCTGAATAGGAGAGGCGGTTACAGAAAATGAATGCATGAAGGTTTGGTCACCTTCATGCCTTCACCAGATTAGATAATGACGTCATCGTGAACGGGAGGCAGAAAAAACCCCTGTTTTCTACATACTTTGACCTTAAGAAAAATATATTTAATAATGTTTAGGCTAATTCACTGCATCTACCTACTGTTGCACTGACAGTTTTTTTTAACTGTAATTCTTACTTACAACACACATAAATATATTTATATATATATATATATATATAATAACTTCAGAAATCCCATAATTTTCATTTAGGGATAAATTGATCTGGGTTCTCATGGGTTAACATAATATTTTAGGAGTTTGAACCCAGACACTTAACTTTCACTTTAAAAATGGATGCTGAAATAACATTAAATAACAACTGGGCCTGTGAAAAACGGTTTTACTTGAAAATCTCCCCCTAGTGGATAATATATGAACTACAGGGAGTAAAATATGACGTATACAAGATGGATCCCCGGTCCATTCATGTGCTGCAAATCTGGACTGAATTGGACCAACGTTTGAGAAATAGCGGCCCGAAACGTTTGGGAGATAAATCAATCACTCCAGTTCTTCCTCACACAAAGGTATATGTGGATATAAAATTTGAAAATGATCCATGAAATACTTTTTGAGTGTCGCGCTAACTTTAAAGAACTAAATCCGTCTTTGTTGATCAGTTAACAGTTGACCTTTCACCTTTCATAAGTCTGCGTAGAAAATGAGCCAGACTCAAATTAATTTCACTCAGTTTGTCTATTTAATATATAAAATACAGTAAAACATACGCAAAAAGGGTAAGGTCTCAAGGGACTTGGATACTTTGGTACAACAAACACTTTTTGTAAAAGCGGTATAGAATTTCAATAACATATCAGTGCATACTTGGTATATGAAAATATACACAAATTGTATATTATCCTCGAAAAAACGACAAAAAAAGTAATATCTTCTTTACAACAAAAAACCCAAAGCAGACTAGCTCAACACAATATATTAGCTATAAATTTCATCTTTAGTATTTCATATGCTACATTATTCTGAGTTGTTTACAAACTCATTTGTGATGCATGTGTGTTCTCATCATTGTTGTATGTAACATAGGTTTGGTTGTTACCTGTATTCCATGCATTTACACGGTACAAATGTCACCAATTACTAAATTCACTTGTTTTCCGTTCTTTTTTTCCCCGTCGTTATAAATATATCCTATATCTGAATTAAAACTGCAGCATTTAACTGGTATTTCCTTCATTGCATCTGCTAATACCACAAGAACTGATCGTGCAATTTTCAGCAAGTTGTTTCAAACCAAAGGAAACCAGTACTTTATGTTTATGATAGAAAAAGGTAAAATGAGAGAAAATAAACATTTGACTATCCTACACAAAATAGCAATAAAATAAAAGCTCCATAATAATATCATCATAATAATAGTAGACAATGGAACTGTCACCAGCACAAATTAATCCAAAAATAGTGAGATTCTAGAAAGCGTTGTACACAACAGGTAACTGGGGTGCAGGTTTCCTTTCTCCTACAGATTGTCTCGTGACTAGAGCGGCTAGAGCGGACAGAATCTCTTTGTACATGAACAAACCTGCCAGAAGCAGGAGGCTGAAGCCGACCGGTGTGGTGTCACATTTCAGTCCACCATCAGCGCCCACAAACACGTCAACCACATTTCTGTCACTGACGGACATGAGATTATTGGCTCTGGTATGAAGACTGACCCGGATCTTTGACAGGACGGGCTCTAGAGTCTTCTTCTTCTGTGGTTAAACATCACTCAGCCTTTTTTTTTTGCGACTTAAAAGGTCTTGTCTTTGTTTATGGCCAAGACTTTCATGTTTTTAGGTTAGAGCTTTTATGTTACTCATTTAACTCTTAATTCTCAGGTGTCGTTTGTGACTTTACTGTTTTGCATCTGCTTTGCATATTCTATTAGCCTTGAATGTTTTTTCTGGTTTGTGAAGCACTTTGTGGTTTTTTGTTCCAAGAAAAGTGCTCCACTAAATACATTTATTATTATTATTGTTATCGTCCTGATAGGTGGGTCTTTGACCTTTGAGCGGCGAGGGGTCACCACAAACTAGCTGTAAGAGAGGGAGTTTCCTAAAATGCTGAAATAGTCCTTTAATAGTTAAAGACGTAAGTGTATAAGAAGGTCAATGAGAGGAAAAAACTACTCTAACGTGAAATTATTCACACACTATCGAATGCGGGACGAAAGAATAGGCTGATCATGGGGAACATGAAAGCCTGACCCGGGACGAGGGCGCCACAAACCCACTGTGTCGATGTCACACACTCTAACGTGGGCTGCCATTAAAATCACACCAAAACAGCATCAAACCAACGACCTGGACTTCCTCCACATCCCCTACACGGACATGAAAGCCTGTTTCATCAGCTTCACCAGTCTGTAGTTAAATTTCCTGGGAGAAACAGGGTGAAGGATTCTGGGTCAACTCTCTATTAGTAGGTGGAGACAACCTGTGTACTCACACACACGCACACACCAACACACACACACTTGTCAACACGCCTGAAACGATTCAAGCAAAACAAGTTTGCACTAGAAAACTTACCATTAAAGAACCAACACGACACTTTCTGACCAGATTATTGATTTAATTCCAAAGTGAAAAAGGCATAATCTGTGTTTGCGCCACACTCTGTGTCAAAGAAGTGCATCTTATCTCTTAAACTACGCTCGACTACGTGAGTGTCTTCGTCATGATGAGGTGGTTTACGGGCAATTTGTCTTCTGATTGTGGGTTTTCAGGCATGTGTGGTGGGAGAACATGATGACACCACAACCAAGCAGGCCTCTGTGAGGGAGGGACAGGAAGTGCACAAACCATCAACACTAGCATAAAATAGGTTCACTGAAACACGTCCCAATGCACCAGCGCTAACTAGCCGGCGTGGCGCCGAGCCCCCTGCACCGCGGCGTAGAACATATCAAATTCACACTCATATATGCAAACAAGATCCACTGAGAATCAACACATTGCTTGTTTTTAGGGATACCTAGCAAAGTCTATGCAAATATATTCATATGTACATACACATGGTTGAAGCTGAAAACTGTTTTTACGTTTGTCGCCAACCGAAGCGGTAGAAATATAGAAAACGTCTTTATCATTTTCGAAACACGGCAAAGAGCTAAGGAGAGCTAAAGTGGACATCAAAGCTTTTGTATAAGGAGTGATTTTTTTTAAATATTTCTTTTAATACAAAATCAAAATTTCCTACTTCGGGACGACTCACAGACCTTCAAAACAGACCTTTTTTTTTCTTCTTTTTTTTTCCAAAAATACCAACAGATAAAGAACACTTGGACTGAAAGGACCAAATACTTTTCCTACCAAAAATGAAAAAAAAAAAAAAAAAAAAAGCCACAAGAGGCTCAAAAACTCCTGCCAAGCGTTTTTACGGGATGGCGTCTGCTCCTGGTCGATAAGACGGGTCGACTGGCTGAATTTGTAGAGCATAAACTTCCGGCCGAGTTCCCGAGGAGATGAGTTGAGACGGGACGGGAGGCGCGCTCGGTCCGAGGAGAGCGCGAAGTGCGGGAGAACTCAAAGCCTGAAAAACATCAACAGTCTCGACTTGTTATATTTGTGACAGTGCGAGTGAGAATTCATCGGCGTCCCTTCACTCTGTGCGAGAGGCATTTGGCTTTTTTTTTTGTTTTTGTCGAAGAGAGGTTGATATTGGCACTCCGGCAAGATCCACAACTCCACAGCCACAGATGCCTCCTGAGGGCCGCTTGGCTGAGGTCGGTTCATGTGGCAGCAGAAACCAACAGCAGCGGAGCCCGTTTGGGTCTGTCTGCTCGGTGCCGGAGGGAGACGCTCCATCCTCCCACGTGTCCAAAGTTCAGTTCGATCCAAAAGTGCAGATTTGGAGGTGAAATTGTGAAGAATGAACAGCAATCGATTTACGTGATGTGGGATTCTAAAGAGCAGGAAGTGACAAGTCATGTGACCAGCCAATCACGCCGTTCACGATGTGGCAGAGCTGGATGTGAATACATGAAGGTTATGCAGAAACCATTTTTTATGTTCTGGTTTCATCAGATTGCAAAAAAAGGTTCAACACCTCATTTCTACCATGAGAAACGACTATAGGGGGGTCCATTCGAGCGAGAGGGCTTTAAAGATCTATTGTCTCTATGTTCAAGGGCCGTGCAGGAACCGAACCCCCGGCGGGCTGCGGAGGTCGTCCTCCGAAACTCAGAGGTCATCCCCAAAGGTTGGTGCTTTTATGGGCGTTTACATTTTTCGTGGGCAAAGTCTGGTGACGCCTCTGAGTCGTGTGATGGTGATGGTGTCAAAAGGTCGTGGGGTCAGGGAGGCGGGGGTTAAGGGATAAGTGCGGGTGTGTGTTGCGGGTGTCACCAAAGCTTCGCTGCGGGTGCAGAGGGACTACTTTATGTCACCCAGGTGTCCAATCTCATGCGCTTAATGTTTCCTTCCTCCTGCTCCGCTTCATTTGAGGCCCTGAGGAGCTCCGCGGAGGGGCTGAAGTCGGGCGGCATGGACCTTCCGGAAGGGCCCATACTTCCTGTGGCACCGCCAGCGCCGCCTCCACCCGCACCTCCGCCGCCTGCTGCGCCGGATTCGTCGCGGTCACTGCCTTCGAAGGAGCTGGCGTTGCTACTTACGCTGTCCGCAGGCGAGCGTCCAGTCGGGGGCTCCAGGCACAGCAGGGAGCCGGGGTACTGGGGCGGAGCGGTAAGTATGGCGCCTCCTGAGGTGGTGGATGGCGTGGTAGAACACGGAGGAGGGCAAGGGGTGCAGCGATCCCGACCAGGTGAAACGGGCTCCGATTTGATGCTCACACATGGGTTCGTGTTGACCGTCAGCATGGCGCCTTGAGGTATGTGTGTCACAGGCCTGAGGGAGCAGAGGTCACAGAGGGCAGAGGGGAGAAGAAGATCAGGGACGGAACAAAGGGGGACAGCGAGAGAGAGAAAACACACAGATGATTATCTACTTCACGGACAGACGTGTGAGACACTGGAAAGGCAGTTATGTGTGGACAGAACCCGACATCACGACGCACAGCACCAACAGGGGAGGAGCCACAAACCCAGTTTTCAATAATTCACCCAACTCTGAGCCTTCAAAGCAGACGCGGCGCCCAAACGATCAACACAGCAGCCAGGGTAGCGTGAAATGATGGGTGTGACGGCGTGGTGTGTGTGTGTCCCACCAAGGTGTGTGTGTGTGACACACACTCACACAAGCGCCATGGTGTGACACTTTTGAGTGGACAGATGACAAACAGAAAATAATCCCAGGTTAGAGAAGATGGTGGCGTCTCTTCCCTGTTGGACTGCAGACAGCACCGCACATGCTGACGGACGGGGTGGGGTGGGGAGTGGGGGGATAGCCAGAAGCGCAAAAAACACAGAGGAAAAAAGGAGGTGTGATACAGTACCGACCCAACCACTCATCTCTACCCAAGAGCAGGTTGGACGGCGAGCCAACGCTGTGGGGAGAAAACAACATGTTGACGCCCAAACCGAAGGGAAGCGGAGGATTAGAGAGGCGCGTGTGGAGAAGAGGGGCAGACATTGTTGCAAGCAAAGATTCCTTCAACATCAGCAATAATGTGAACGCCCCTGCGCCACAGAGACCCGAACCCTGTTCCAACAACACACGGGAAAGTTTTCTGACCGAAAAGCGGTGCGTCCTAACGATCTAGTGAGGACAGAGGCGGTTTGTGCTGAGGGCAGAGGACGGACGGTGACTGTGGACACAAGTGTGAACGTGGATTCAGCCGGGCTGGATTCCCACCTCACACATTCTTTCCTGACTCAATTATTGTCCTGACAGAGGTCCTGGTTTAGCTTTTTTCTTTTTCTTGTGTTGAGCCCATGAGAAGTGTGAGGGCTGCAGTATACAGTCGGCCATAACATTATAACCAATGAGAGGTGAAGTTGAAACATTGATAATCACATCGTAATGGCCGCCTGTCAGTGGGAGACATGTCAGATAAGATGAGATTTACTTTTATTCCTCCCACAACGGGGGAGATACCCATCTTAGACAGGAAGGGAATTTTAACTGCTCTTACTGTCATTTGTTTTTCTTTAGGGTTAAAAGTTCAGAAAGTTTCGATATTAGCCTCATTTCTTTTTCTTAGTTTCTTCTTGACAAAAGACCAAGATCCCCTTCCGCCCCCCCCCCCCTCTTGCGGAAAGACAAGGTCATGACATCACACACGCAAACACTATTAGTGGCTGTTCACCTCAGGTTGGCAGCCAGACTGGACACCTGGCTAGACAGCTCGCTGCACTGTTTGTCCACGCCCCACATGCTGTGGACAAGAAGAGAGAACACACTTCAAGGATCTGGTGTTCGCGCTACCCAACACCCGGCGCCAAAGCCTGCAGCTCACGCGGCTCCATCGCACCGCGAACCTTCTCTGATCCGTGGAACTCTTCTTAAATCTAAACATGACATCTTATACGAGAAGAGGAAATTAAAAAAAAAAAAAAAATGCCACGAGTCATTCCACTTCAGGGAAATGTTCATTTTATTATATCATAATATTATATATTATGATATCATAAAATGAACATCTAAACTGGGTGAGATTATTCATCTTTGACTTCTGCGACGGCAACTTTACTTTAATATTGAATCATCATGTCCGTCTTCAAAGGGCGGGACAAAGTTGAGTGACAGTTTCTTCCTCTAAAAGAGAAGAAACACTTTATTTCTCAAAACACGTCTAACCTTAATCTGTTTCTACAACTAAATAGTTTATTTTGCTACTAAAAGTTTTAATTCCAAAAATCGGTTTGACATTTGTGAATTAATAAGAAAAAAACAACTGATTATTTAATCATTATTATCACCATTTGGAAATCAATTAATAAATGACCATTATATTATTAATTAAAATTAAATAGTTTCTATATTGTCATTATTATTATTAGTTGTAAAGCAATTATTAATTAAATTATTATGAAATTATTATTAAAGTATTTTTTTATTATTATTATTAAGCCATTATTATTATTATTATTATTATTATTATTAATAAACCAATTCTTGAATTATTATTATACAATAATAGAATAATATAATATATAATAATTAAATTATTAAATCAATTATTTATTCAGACTAAATGAATTTCAGAAGAAGCAAAAATACTATTTAATATTTAATATATGTAATATTTAGGGAACATTATTGTTGAGTATTTGGGCCAGGAGAAGAAAAAAAAATGAGGAGAGGAAGATTTTTTTTTCTCTTTACATATTTAATTTCGAGCAAAAAGTGGAAACGTTGAGAATAAACTTGACCTTTCAACTTTAAAGTCGAGCTTTAAGACGATGTCACACGGCGCTTCTGACGGCTTCCGTTCAGCTGCTCTGGTAGATGAATTGGTGACATTGTACATTAGAATCGTTTTTTAGGAGCGGAGAAATCCTTTGTCTTTTATCTCACACCGTGTAGTAATCGGTTGCAGGACTGGGTGCAACTGGAATAGCGAGCAATTCAGAGAGGATCTGTTCTATCACAAGTCACAATAAGACGATTGTAAAAGCAGTTTGATCGTGAAGGTGTGGCGCCAAGGGCGCGGCGGCTGACGCGCTGCGACAAATGGATTATGACGGGCTGAAGCCGAACGGCCTCGCCATCAATGGTTGAATTGATGGTTTTAGTCACTACGTCGCGCTTGGGGGATGCCCGGAGCGTCTGCGCGCCGACAGAGGCACAGAAATGCTCGAAATGCAAAATAAAAAAAACAAAAAATAAAAAATTCTGATTTGGTTCGACTTTATTTTCGAAAGGAAATCTTGAAAAAAAAAAAAAATCTTCCTCGTCTCTTTTTTTCCCTATTCCATCTGGCTTTAATACTCCTTTGTTTATTAAAGGTCTCTGACAACGGACATAATCTCAAAAGAATTTAAAAACGTAAACCCCCGATCCTTTTCCTTTAAGGAGAAAATGGTCTGGATTTGTACGGGTTAATATTACATCATTTATTTAAGCAAAAGAGAAAAAAAACTTACTTAATGTGAAAAACAAACAAACATAATGTTTAAAAACATGCCAATCGAACATTTTGGGGGCAGATTTATGCAAATGACCGACCTTGATAGTTGATGAAACCATCTCCAGTGAGTTCTTTATATATTAACGTGTTTATTCTGGTTACACTTTTCTTTTTTTAATGCTGCCTCTTTTAAATAACTTTAGTCATACATAAATAACCACTTAATTAACAGTTACTCAGTTTGCTGGGGAAATCGTTCAGGTAGCCTTAAACGTCAAATCATGGATGTTTGTGACGACGCGATCATTTCCTCCCCCACTGAGCAGCAGATTGTTGGACTAATGTCATGAGGGGATGGAGAGATGGCGGTGAGACACCAGGTCATTAAAGGGGGAAATGAGCTGCTTGCATATAAGGTATGGTATGGATGTCATGCAAGCTGACTGGGAAGGTCAGAGGTTAAGTATTTCTGTGTTGAGGGGGGACGTCGGTCGATGGAGAGCTTTAACTAAAGACGCGTCGTCTACATGGCTTTCTTCATCATCATGGATGCTGAGGGAGTGATGAAGGAGCTTTCTGGTAAACCGGACGGTGAGGAAAAGCTGAGGGAAGACTTACACCAGGTTGCTGAGCGATGCCAGATTGAGTTGTTGCTGCTGCTGCTGCTGCTGCTGCTGCTGAGGTTGCTGCTGGTGCCATGTGGACACGCTGGTTGGCAGCAGGCCTCCAGGTGACGCCAGGGCGTGTAAAGCGGTGATGTCAGCACTGGTCAGCTGGTACTCTGAGAGGAGGGGGGGGAACAGACTTTATCTCAGTCTATGAACGGTTGGATGTAGTAAAGCCTTGTTCTTCTCCATCTTTGCCTGTTTAAACTGTGCGTTGAGTTCACCTGTGTTGTACGCTGTGGGCATGGCGGAGAAGGGAAGCCCCTGAGCCAGGAGGCTGGGCGTGGCCACTGAGACCACCGGCGTGGTGAGGGTTTGAGCCATCTGAGCTCCTGCTGCCAGCCGCTGGGCGTTCTGCCAGGAGAGGTAGGACATGAAGGTCACAGCAGAAACAAGGATCCAACTTTTAACACGTGCCTTCAAGCTAAAACAACCTCAATAAAGGGAATTCTGACATGCTGGGAATGACGATGTGCACAAATGACGGGGATTCGTAGCGATGTAACAAGTCCAGTAAATGAAGAGGATTTACTGTCAGGAAGTTCTTGATCACACGCATCAAAAAGTTTCCTTTCTTAAAAGTGTGGCGTAGAGGTGTGTTACATTAAAGGCCCGGGATATTTTTCATTACAGGATTCTCTTAGGGGTTTTATGAGACATGAAAAGAATACACTAAAAATATTTATGATCAGTTTATGATCAATGTTTTCACAATAAAAGCCCACTAGAATGTCAGATGGGTGTATTTCTAAAAAAAAAAAAAAAAGATTTCAAATAAAGTCAGCACCAATTAAACTCAAACCGCATAAAAGAGTCTTATTTACTATTAGTGTGCTACTCTAATGGTGTCCTGTGTAGAACATAAAACAAACAATGACCACCTGCTGATCCTTTTTAATATAACCTCAAATCAAACTACTTCAGAAACCGCTTACAAATCATTTTATTCTGTTTCCTTTTTTATTTCAGACAATATCTCAACCTTTTTTTTCCCTTTAGAATCAGGCTTGTGTGTTTTTTGTTTTAATTGAATTCCACATCCTATAGAATAATTCTACAGTAAAGGACATCAACACTCTGCTGAAAACGTCTCGGTGCCTCTATTGGCATATTATACAGGTGGTTCTAATGTTATGGCGGATTGATGTACAACTCATGTAATCTTTTTTCTTGAGTGGATCTAACAAAAATGTTTCTTGGGTTGACTACATCACAGTCATCATATTCTTTTGTAATTACAATGTTTGTTTGTTTTGCATTTAATGACATTTTGATGATGTTTCTTCTTTTTATGTCTTTTTTAGGGTTTTATTATTATGTGTCTGCATCAGCGGACATTAATATCTGAAAATCAAAACTCTCCACTGAATTATAACAGAAATAAAAAACACTCTGAAGTCCCCCCTATATATAAATAAAAGAGAGAGACAGAGAGAGAGAGGGGGGAAGGAGAGAGAGAGAGAGAAAGAGAGAGAGAAGGAGAGAGAGAGAGAGAGAGAGAGAGAGAGAGAGAGAGTGAGAGAGAGAGAGAGAGAGACAGGGAGAGAGAGGGGGGAAGGAGAGAGAGAAGGAGAGAGAGAGAGAGAGAAGGAGAGAGAAGGAGAGAGAGAGAGAGAGAAGGAGAGAGAGAGAGAGAGAGAGAGAGAGAGAGAAGGAGAGAAGGAGAGAGAGAGACAGAGAGAGAGAGAAAAGGAGAGAGAGAGAGAGAGAGAGAGAAGGAGAGAAGGAGAGAGAGAAGGAGAGAAGGAGAGAGAGAAGGAGAGAGAGAGAGAGAGAGAGAGAGAGAGAGAGAGAGAGAGAAGGAGAGAGAGAGAGGAGAGAGAAGGAGAGAGACAGAAAGAGACAGAGAGAGAGAGAGAGAGAGAGATCCAATAATTGCCTTAGAGAAGAGTTGAGGAGGGGCAGCAGGGTGAGAGGGATAAAAAATGAATTCCTTTTCTTTTGAAAATCAGATTCTTGCCCATCACCTTTGAGTGGAATTCTAAACTGGGGACTGATAATCAGCCCCAGCAGCAGCATCTCCAGCCCGAGAGAGTTTTACAGAACCATGAGTATTCGGTGTGTCATCACTCATTTCTCTTCTTAGAATCTTAGATAAGTCATTATAAATGGGTTGTGATTGATGATCCTTTTTTTTTATTATTGCATTTTTACTTTAGTCTGTAAAAAGCCAGAAAATAATGAAAAACGACAGAAATTAAGGAAAAAAGCCAGAAAATAAGAAAAAAAAGCCATAGCTTATCTACACTTCTTGTTCTTTTTGACCCATAATCAAAAAAAAAGAAAAGTTTATTCTCATATAAGATAGAAATGAGCATCTGATACTCACGTCTGAGAAGAGAAAAGTAGAGAATATTGGATTTTTTTGTTCAAAAATGTAATTTAACGGTTTCTACTGATCCATTAATCGACTGATTGTTTCAAAGTGAAGGTTGATTTCAAAATAAAATACATAAGACAACAAACATTCAATTCAAGGTTTAAAATGTTTACATTTAAAGATGCATACAATAAACGCCTGACAGAAGGAAAACATTTGGGTGAGATGCCTTTAATGTAACGCCAGTTTGTTTTTTTAACAGCACCAACATTCTAATGGACAGTTCTGGTGGGGGGGTGGAAATGAGAGCTGATGTGAGTGTCAGTGGACAGAGAACATGCTCCAGGCTTCTGCGCGCCCCAATGCCAAGTGAAAAGACACCCATGCTCTGAGTGGTATCATATGATGGGGTGAATGGTTCTGGTTCTGAACTAACAGGATCGCTCAAAGGCAATCCTGCTGAAGAACTGTGCACTGACTAAAATGAAAGTTCTCTAGATCTATGGCTTGAAGATCAAGTTTCTGGCGCCGTAAAATGCTGGAACAACACAACCATGAGTCTTTGACAACATGCAGTAAAGTGGGAACCGCAAGCCGAGTCTGGAGGAATGTCAGTGGGGGAAAGACCAGAACAATGACAAGCGCTGGTACAGTTTCGTAACCATGCTAATAAAATGCAGACAGTTGATCCAATCATCCACTCATGCGAGTGACTGACGTGAGGGAAATCACCTCGTTTACCAATTCCAGCTCATCCTCTGTCTGCAAAGGGTAACAGAAAGGGTTACAACTCTGGGTCATGTTAGTAACTACGATAAAGAGTTAGAGTGAACGTATGTCAATGATAATATCACTGCCAGTTGTGGACAACTGCAAACTTATTATGTAGAGGCGCACCCATCGCAATTTTCTTGGCCGATTAACGATATTTATAAAGTCTTACTGCTCTATAAACATAATGTGTAGTGCATTTTAAGTGCTCTTATTTTGAAGGATTACAAGGGAAGTAAGGTTGGCAGGCATTGAGTATGTTTTCTGACTTGATGAAAACGCTCCGTCCTCTTCGTGTGTGTTTTCTTACATTTCAAAGTGAAAATGAAACTTTGTGATCCTCGTTCAGTCCTTCCTACTTCTATGTTGGCTACCGTTAGCCGCTCTACCTACGCTAGTTTCTTGAAACTGGGTTTGTCCCTCTGGGCTGATTAATTTGATTATCGGCCGGCCGATCGCTGGATGCACCACAATTATTATTTATTGTTTCCTAATAATTTAACTCAATGTAGGCTAGCTGCTTGCTAACTGAGGGTGCCATAAATCTGCCTCCAATCTTCAGCGGTCAGCACAAATTTAATGGCTAGCAGAATAATCTAACCACAGGGTCCATTTTGGTAACGGCTCTGTAGTATTACGGGCTTTCCGAGGTCAAGAATGAAATTTCCATGTAAAAAGAATTTATGCATTCATGACCTGTGGGTGGTTAGCGTACACTGGCTAATATGGCTATAAGCTAGTGGAGGTGGATGTTTGGTTAAAAAAGGATTGAAGAAATCTCATCCGAGCCTCGGTGGGAGATGACTGATTAATGCAAGACCTCAGTATCTCTGCCAAAGTAAATAAGGAGATGTTGAGAAGAGAGCAGAGCTCATTAATCCACCCAGATATTCCCTAAAATCACAAAAATGAGGGCAGACAGCCGCCAGCAGTGCCTCCAATCAAATTCTTGGATTTCACGTACTACTCAGTATGGATTCCAAAGTTCCCCGTGTATGTTTGGGTCTCGTTCACGGCCAGCGAAGACATACTTTTGGGATAAAATTTAAAATAATTCCTGTTCTCTTATGACCCTTAAAACAATCGTCTCAGTTTCAGGTATGCTGGCACCGCTCTCTGTAAGATCCCTACTTTCAATCATTCTGATTGTGTGAACTAGAGTCTACGGTTTCTCCTTATAATTGCAGGAGGCTGGAAACGGGAAGTGAAAGGAATCAGAAGAGACAGGTTTGGCTCGGTGCTGCTCACCATTTGCATGAGGCTCTTTCCGCCCTGTGAAGTGATGACTCGGAGGTCTGGCTTGCGGCTGTTGACCATCTGGCCGCTGGGAGGTGGAGGTGAAGACTTGGCCATGGATACTTTCCCTAGACTGTTGCCGTTTGAAACGGTGAGGAGGCCCGGGGAGGCCCTGGCACTCGTGTACCCATTAGCTGTCGGGTGAGAGAGGAAGATCAAGCGGTGAATGCAGATACAGTTAAAGCTTCGTTTTCACTTTGACCAATGAGTCACAGAACCTCGTTCTATTTGGAGATGCTTTGATTTGTGACGATGTCATCATGGACAAACATCAGGTCCTCCGGTGAACAAAAATTGTATTTAATAACAAAGATAAAAGATGATTTAAAAATCTTTGTGTGTGTGTTTGTTGGTAAAATTGGTTACATCACCACAATTCTACTTCTAATTCTGCTTTAACTGTCAACTCTAATACGTAGTATTCTGTGAAATATCAACATCTCCTTTAATATTAAACGCAATCAATCTGATGTGTTTTATGCGTTTTATTCTCACTCTACATATCAAGATGAAAAGTGAGCACATATAAAAGAAGGAAGTGAGTAAACAAGCATGAAATACTCGGAAATAAAACTTTTAAATGTCACTTTGTTATCTGGTTATGATGTTTGGACTGAGATAAAAGTCAGTTTAAAACAATAAACAAAATACTTCATAATCTAAAAATATCAACCGACACCTCTGCAGAGTCCAGTAACCCTCCTGTGACACAAGAGCCAGTCACAAAATGAAACAACACTCTCCTTGTAACTATGGAAATGAGAAAAATAAATAAACATGGAAATCCCCGAAAGGCATCGCTGCAGCATTTGATTTTTGTGTGTGAGAAGCTGTTTTAAAATATCTGTTTTGATCTGCTGTGAGAACAAAACCCAACCACCAGAAAGAGGCGGACTAAGGAATCCAAATGGAAGCGCAGGGATTCCCGTGCATGTCTGTTGATCTTCGTCCCATGATCGAGGAGAAGAAGAACCATAGAATGGATTTGGGATACATATTCTAATTCAGACTAGATAATTAAATAACCTTTAGCAATTTAAAAAAAAAAAAAAAAACTCACAGACTGGACTTGGGCAGCCTCCGTTTGAATTATTCAGGTCGCCTCCAAGCAGCGCACCTATTGGATCAAACGGTTGGAATTAAGGGCAGAAATGATACCAGAGGTCTTCATCTTGTATCGTGGAAGAATTTGCAGAACAGACTTTGTTTTTTCAGCAGCTCTTTCCAAAAATCAACGTTTTCCAAGACCAACAGTGAGCTTAAGATTAAATGCAGGATGAGGTCATTAGTGGTCTCTTTTACTGGCTGCAGCGCTCCCACACCTGATATTAGGTTTATATTGCCATGAACACTTTTCTGGGTCGGAGGTGGGGAGCAGAACATGTTGCATACTGCAGAGGAATGAGATTTTCTTCCTCAGGAACCAAGCACCTCTTAAAATGCAATAAGCAGGAATAAAAAAATACAATATTTTCTTTGGCTCAATGTGGAATACGTGACTAATGTTATTGTTGGAGTTTTAAAGAAAAGAGCCGATAATCTCCAAAATATGCATATTTGCTGTAGCCAAAAAAAAAAAAAAAAATACTTTAGAGATGTTTATTCCTCCTTTTTCTCTTACATGTGGAGGCTGGTCAGAGGTTTTCAGTTTGCTGGCGTTAAGTAGACAACTAACTACACTCAGCCGAGCATCGCCATCTCACCTGCACTGGCTGGTCGCTGTGGCAACCCAGGAGACACCGTATTTCTCTGAAGAGCCGGTTGCTGTGGCGACAGGAGGTGGGCATCCGTGAGTGATGGTGATGTAACATCTGAGGCAGTTACCAGTGCGTTGCCAGGGTTACTGAATTGCAGTGTGCTTTGATTGGTCGACTGGACTGTGACTGGCATGGAGAACGTCTGGTTCGGAGCCGTCGACTGCTGCAAAGTGGAAATACAGAATTTCAATTTTCTTTCCTGCATCGTACTTGTTTCTGCATCTTTGTAAATTCAAACTAACTGCCAAAATAAGTCCGGTTAACCTGATGTCCAGACGGTTAATACGTTTAAGGTATATCAGCAGTATCCCCACTTTGACACTGGCTGCCATGTTTTCTGTCATTGCAACTTTTCCTAAAAAGTCGTGTAATAAACGCTCGATCTTATAACATCCCATGTTTTCTGAAATGTTTTTTTGAGAGTGATGGAATCCTTAACTTAACCAGTGTTGTTTAATGTGGGAGTGAAGATATTATGGTGGCATTTGGGGAACGGCAGTCTTCTCGAAGCCTCATTAGTTCTGAATATACCGCAGAGGCTGTGTTACAACCTTTAAAAAGGAGAAGAGGCTTTCAGATGGCGCCCTGCCATCAGAGTGTTCCCACCCTTATCCACAACATCTCCTGTTGACAGGTCAGCTGTGGCGGCCAAATAACTGCCCCTCCAGGCGTCCAGATAGTGTCCTGTCCCTGCTGGTGGATGTAATATCAGGTCCATAGCCCATTAGAAACTTTCATATCTTCCTGGCCGCTTTAAAATGTCCGTTTGGGGTTTTGATCTTTTTCATTGGTTGACTGGCATGAGTGGTCTCTCTGCTAGATCCAGGCAGGTTTCCTTCCTACAGTTGTCCCAACATCAACAGACCGAGACTCTGCTGTGTGTTATGAATAAAGTACCTGCTCTGGTGTCTCTTAAACTCTACGGCTTCCTGAAAGAGAATCCGTACAAACATCGGGTCGGTCCCTTATCTGCCGCCAAAACAGCCGTCTGTGGGTTCAGAAAACGAAGGCTGACCTCCACTCCCTGAGGGCATCAGGAAGCTTTAGGTGCCCATGACCCTGTCGCGGGTTCACCAGTTGATCCTCCTTAGACCACTGAGTTACTAACCACTGCAGACTGGGAACACCACACAAGTCCCGTAGTTCTGGAGATGCTCTGACCCAGTGGTCAAGCATCACAATGTGGCCCTTGTGAATGTCACTCAGGTCCGTGCGGCTGCTCATTTTTTCAGGAAAACTTCAGCACAAAATGTACATTTTTCCTTCTTAATACATCGATGCACAGGTGCCACTGTAAAGAGGTGACTTCACATAGCAGTGGTTGTAATATTATGGCTGATTGGGGTGTCCTCTGTCTCTGAAGAGCTGAAAGTGTCTCTCAAACATAGCTGATTTATCTGTTTTGACTCACAGTGAGTCAGTGTTAATATCAAAATGTAGCTTCTTATTGACTCAATTCTAAGTTATCTAATCTCTATTACATATTTATGTTCACTTATTTAATACTCTCATACCTTCATGGTTTTACATGATCATTTATTGTTTATTTTTATTTCATGGTTGTTCTTTCTTTGATTATTGTTTGTTTAATTCTCAATTTTTCTATGTCTTTCATAGAATTATTCTCCTTTTAGTTATTTATTTCCAAAATCGTGGTTCTGCAAATTCTATTTTATTAATGTTGTTGTAACCCTAACACTTTAATCATTTTTCTTGCCAGAGGATTACAACTAACCAAAGGGATCTTAAAAAAACGGACTTATCTGTAAACTTCTTGATGTAAAGACACGAATGATGAAGTGAGAACTGAATTAATGTTGAAATCAAAGGTGCTGAGTCGTCGTCGAGCCGGTTTGACTGTGGTCATGTGGTCTGTGGTCTGGTTGTCACCACCCCCACTCATTGTTTTGGCCATTATCAGTCGCATCTTCAGCCTGTCCTATCGATAAAAGTCCTACGGACCCCAGAATCCTTTTTAAAAGTAAGACTCGTCACATTCAATACACGTATTAGAAGCAGCTCTTGTCATTTAGTACAGCAGCGAAACAGAGCTGTCCCGTGTAAAGAGTGTCGGTTGAGTCAGAATGACTTTAAAAACATCATGTAGACTCTTTAGCTGGTTCCTTCTGCCTAAGAACTATTGCCATATATGGCAGGGGTGAAAAAACTGCTGAAAATCTGTGATGATTGAAAGTGTTTAGTCTAAAAGAAAGTTGTGAAACAATGAATTAGAGGAACTTCCCATAGGCACTGACGCCAGTCAGTCTGAGGATAACAAACAAGAAGAAGAATCCGTAATTTTATTAGAAACATGCATGTTAGTTATATAGATGACTTACACCATAGCGTTTGAAGAGAACATCCAGGTCCTCTGTGGTCTTACGGTACTTGTCATCGTTTAATGGGCTTTGGTCGATGGAGTCTTCACCGTCTGGCTCTGGACTGTCACAACCATTGAAGCCCTTCTTCCTTAAAGTCTAAGACATTAAAAAAGAAACCAATGAGAAGTGAATCAAATCTGTCAGTGCAGTCACTTGATAAATGACTGTGTGTCTGACACACTGGCGTAACAGCTTAGCCTTCTAATTTTGGCAAACTGTCATTTTTATGATCGACATCATCCAATTACTGAAGGATATTTTTCAAAAATATTGAGGTGTTAGGTTTTAATCAGAGATCTACTTTAAGAGAAGAGGTATCACTCAGTAAAGAAATCTTGTGACTAAAAACAAAAAAAGTCCACATCCATTGAAAGGGATAACAGAGTGATGCTTTTTCAATCCTACAAGCAATCTTTGGCAACGTACTGACGGAAGACAAACATCACAACCCCCCCGGAATAACCTGCAATTATCAACTGATTGTTCTCTACAGCCGACAGGATGTATCAACGTTCGCCATTTTAACCAGTTTCATGATTTTTTTTGTTTTTTTGCACGAATTATGGGAAGAGAACATAGAAATAACATTTAATTGCGGAATGAAATAATGTTTACGATTCAGTGTAGCAGTCACCTTGTCAAAGGAAGCTATTATTATTGAGGCCGTGTTCTAACGGTAACCTTAAGAAGCGAACAGTTAAGCTTTATCTTAGCTGACACAGATGCATTAAAATATGCTGGTATTGTCCCCAACACCGATCTTTAGTATGGGGGTCTTAATCTTAAAACAAACTCAATTCAGACTGGACACTGCCATCAAAATAGATTTTTGCTTTGCGTTTATCTGTGCTTTATATACAGTATCTCTACATCGTATCCATATTTAGCATATTATAAAATGAACTAAATAGTTGTGATTGTAATTAAGTGAACACATTGGAGGAAACGGGTCAGTAGTAGCTTATTACCACGTACAGAAATAAGGCCTTTCACATTTACCTCGATGATGTCTGCGTTGGTTCGGCTCTCGTGAGGCTCGTTGTATTCCGTGTATTTGAGCAAGACCTTGTCCATGTCGGTGCTGGCATACTGGAACAGCTTGTTGGCGTGGTTGAAGATGATCAGAGCAATCTCGCAGTCACACAACACACTCAGCTCGTAGGCTTTCTTCATCAAGCCAAACTTTCGCTTTGTGAACGTCACCTGGGTGAAGCAGCAGCAAACAGGGCGGAGGAAAAAAAAGGTGTGAGTTTATGTCAAGTGGACGTAAAACGCACTTAATCGGTCAACAATTTGGACATTGACTTCCAAACACCTTTGTAAAAACAAGATAAAACTATTACTGAGGAGGAGGATCCACGTTTTTCCCTCATCAGCACACAATCTAATGGAGCTTTTCAAATGGAGCTGCCCGGATCCATTTTTAACTTGCAACCTGATAATGTCACCTTTAATTACCACTTCTGTGCAAACTTTTATGCTCATAAAATACTTATCAAGGTGGACACTTAACACCTGTATCCAAACCGAGTTAAACGGAAAATAGTCATATTTTTAGTAAATTATTTTAACTAATTTGTTTCGTAATTCTTCATGTCTTTAATATGCCAAAATAAAATCCTACTTATCAAATAAGACTTTCTCAATAGCCATTGTTAATGCCTCCTCCTTGGATGGCCCTTTGACCTGTGGTGTCCCCCAGGGCTCCATCCTCGGCCCCTTACTCTAAAAGCATATAGACATCCTGCTTCTGGGTCGTATTATAAAAAGGTTCAGTCTGGCGCAGATTAAGTTTCTTACTTTTCGTCAAAAAATTGAGATATGGGTTATTTATCAAAAACACAATCAGCTAAATGATGCGCCAAACACATTTATGGGAATATCTTAATGTGCAACAGTTTGAGGATTGATCAGGGAGCATGCTCAGTATATCCTGTACAAAACATCTGTCTGGGTTTATGTTAGAGCTCTGAGGACATGAGGACTTTGAATACAAACAATGTAAATTGTGGTTTACAACAGCAGTGATAACCGGAAAAAAAGATCCACATACTCCAAATGAACCTTTTTAAAAACGTAAAAAAAAAAAGAAACGTGGCAGTGTGCGTTTAAACCGATAAACAAATATGTGGAGGACTGAGAGGCTAAATACTCTGTGGCGTGAAAAAGAAAAACAGTAGCTGGAAATAGTTTGACAAAACCGACTACAGTACGTAAACTAAGTGTTGGGTTTGGTGGGGGCTTCACGGAGTGTTGAAATGACTAACTGAGCTGAAAAAGACACTTTATCAAATTAATATCTTTGACATCCTAAATGCATCATAAAATGAGTAATTGTTTCGACATCCATTATAGAAATAAAAAAAAAAAAAATCAGAATTCAAAACTATTCCATGATTGAATTATTTTTTTCACAGAATATAGTCAGTTTTAAGTTGATTAATTCAACTTCTGTTCTGGTTGTATCAAGTGGCATAATTCTGTTTTGTTAATCTTTACGTGCTTGGATAACTCAAAATAAATCCTACTTGTCAAATAAGACTTTATCAACAGCCATGGTTATTTCTTCCTCATTAGTGTGCCCCAGGGCCCCATCCTTGGACCCTTACTCTTAAGCATATCCATGCTGCCACTGGGTCGGATTATAAACAGGTTCAGTTTATTAAAAAAAAAGGAGAAGGACATAGTGACGCAAAATAAGCTCAATTAAACGTTGAAGGGAGAAGGCGATTAGAGTAGGTGGTGAAGTAGATGTAAAAGTAACACTTCGGTTTTACAGCCAAAACACTTACGTTCATAAAGACTGCTATAAATACGGCTGTTGAAAATACCAAAATATTTATTTTGTCACTTTACTTAGAGAGAGAAAGACTTAAAACGAGATCAGAACAAAGTTAAGACTCACCTGCTTGTTCCTTTCATCTGTGATCCGTTGGATCTGAATCTTTTTCCTACCCATGATGCTTTGTTGGTATGGAGACAAACGTCGTAGTCAGTCAAGTGGAGAGTTGCGTATTTGAAGGTGAAAGAGGAAGCAGCCTAATGCCTTTTGCTTCAGCCCAAAAACTCTCAGACACAGTCATACATCCGAGGACACACGCACATTTTCTCGATGCAGATTTGGCGACAAGGTCGTTGAGTTGAGATTAAAGACGGGCAGCGATAGCGAGGAGTTGGTGCTGCAGAGATGATAGAAGGTCTTCAGTTCATTTCTTGTTGAGCGAGGAGAAGAGGAACAAACTTCCCTTCAGCTGCTGTGGTGAGGAAGACGTCACTTCCCTCCTGGATAACACAGATACACAAACATTATTCAAACGTTCCCACTGTACATAATTTATCACACCAACATCAGAACATGGAGCTCCAGGCCGCGGCGGTTTCAGTCGCAATCTATCAAATACAACATTTTCTTAGATGCACAGCAGTCTGGGTTTTTTTTTTTTTTTTTTTAAAAGAAAGAAAATTTTTCAGCAGATTGACGTACAAACAGCTCAATGTGAACAAATATAATAAATAATAATAAATAAACTGTCTTTAGATTATCTGGCAATGCATAGTGGGAGTTTCTGCATGCCACCTCTTGCACATTTAACTCCTCCCACATTCCTAAGATAAGATAAGATAAGATAAACCTTTATTAGTCCCACAACGGGGAAATTGCGGGGTTAGAGCAGCAACAGCATATTAGAGAATAATATCATATACAATTAAATTAAATGTGCCTTCCGTCCTGGTGAGCAAATAAAATTGTGTGACATCACAATCTGAAAATGTACTTTTCTCCATTTTGATTTGGGATTCTAAGTAATTTTTTCATCCAGACAAATTGTGCCGGTTCTACCTGTCCCTGGATGTGAAAGGCGCCGCCGCCATCATGAAGTGACAAAATGGGTGGAAGTAACGGTCCCACCTGTCCCTGGACCTAATCTACCGATCCACAGGGCTTCCTCTGGTAATGTTCTGCCATATTGGGTCATGGGAGGAGAAAAAGATGGAGGGAGACAGAAGCTGGACGCAGGTGCAGAGGTGGCCGATGACACAACCATTCTTTATATAAAAAAAATGTTTCAGCCATTTTACACTTCAAAGACAGCCTTCAGAACACGGACCCCAGGTAGTTCTGTCAAAATGGGTTGGATTGGTTGCAGTGAGTCAGCCGTATATGGGGGATCTGGTTTGTACAGAATCCAGGCTGCAGTGTGTTTATCCAATACTAAACTGTGTTAAACAAGATTTAAGATAAAACTACAGTCAGCCTGAGTAAATCCAATAAGTTTTAAATGATAATATTATTTATAGAATCAAAAAAAGGTTATTCAAAACCAACTAGGTCTATGTGGAAAAGTATTTCCCCCTTTAGAAGACACATTTAAAAAAACAACAATTACCAAACTGCTGTAATAACTGGATACAGCTGGACTAAAAACACCCGACCTGATTACTACCAGCGCTGAACAACAGTCAAATCAACAGTTATCAGAACCATGACGTTGGCTCAGTAAACGCACGCTACCCCAAGATCAAAGACCTGAGACACCTGAGAAATGATGAACGCATCAGTTGTTACCATCCATCATTTACTTTTACCATCATTCTATTTCAACTCTTTAACAGTCTTTGAGTCACTTCCTCATTTACTGAATATTATATTATCCCTTATACCCGTTCTACTTCTTACACATAGACACAACCGTCCATGTTTCCAAGGGAATGGCGTGCAGATGAGGCTTTTTCTACCCTGACATCAACACTTCAGGCATTGCCTAGTTTAATAGTTCAACAGAAACTGTGAAAAATATCAAGCTTATTAGCTTTGGCTCTAGAAATGTAAATGTAACCAACAGGAGCAAGTGCAACTGTTGAGGCATCATTTGGATCCCTGTCTTCAAAAAGGATTTCAAGGGTTTCTGTTGGTGTATTTTACAAAATATAATTCTGAGGAAAATAGTAAAAAAAAAGTCTAAATCAGAGCGTTTGGTGTGGGCATAAATGGTGAATTCATCCATCAGCTGGAGTGTTGCACGTTATTATGATAAAACATCTGCAGCTGGGGCTCCGACAGTAGAGTCAACAATATAACCAACTATTATGTTGGTCACTGATTCATCACCACGAGTAGAATTAAGTGAAGATTCCAGGTGCTCTCAGTAACCGCAGAGGTAGACGTCAGACCCAGGGCCCTACATGTACTACCACAGCAGGTCCATGAGTGGACAAGGAGTGATTCATGTATGCACCACCCACAGATATTCAGTCTGGTGAGATGTAGGAGACCTCTGGTTAGGAATCAACACTTTCCCTCCAAAGAACACATGCGGACCACCACCGGTGCCATATCGGAAAGCCCAGTCAAGCCAGTGAATGAGGGAAAGAGATCAACGCACTAAAGAAGCAGTTTCAGGCTGTCAGCACTCATGAAGAGGAATGTATCCCTGATTAGCCAGAAACTTAAAAACACAACACACAGATTCCCGTTTGGCTGTAATGTAATCTTAGACGTTTTAAGCCGTACCAACATTGACTTTTTCTCCAATTTGTGCAACAGTAGTTTTGTTGGTTAGGAGTTTAACCTTCTCTCTCCATTCTCCTGAATGAGTCTTTGGCCCGTTCACCAGTTGTCCTTCCTTAGACCACTTTGGTAGGTTCTAACAACTGCAGAGCGGGAACCCCAAACAAGATTAAGTTGGTGCAGCAGGGTCGAAAAACCCCGTGAAGGTCGTGACCCATCAGATTACCTCTTCTCCGGGTCAAGGCTAAATCTATTTTTAAAAGGTGGCAGCATTCCATCTTTGATGTATTCAAATCTGAACACTACAAACCAGTGACTTCCAGGAAAGCCTGGATGTCAACCAAAGAACATCAATAACTCTGGAAAGTTAACTGACCCACAGGAAAAGGCTCGGTTGGAAGAGGGGCAAAGCAACCCCTAGTTCGTGCAGCACTCCACCATGTAAGCTACAGAAACAGCATGTGAGCAATACCCCCAGACTCTCCCAAGGGGCAAGCACCGGAGAGGAAACAATTTTAACGGCAAGGACAAGGGTATCCACGCAGGGTTGGGCTCAGACCAATAATCTGAACTGGGCAGGCATGTGGACATAAATTCCACCGCAAAAAAACTCGGCGTAGAGCAGGAGAGCTCAAGATACATCAAAACGGGTCCAAGTCTGGGCAAGAAGTGAATCATGAGCGGGGCACAGAAAAACAGTCTAGTGAGACGGAGGAGAACTTTGGGCAGGAAGCACAACATAGACCCAAGGATTATGTAAGTCCTGTGTCTACCCGAGGACACACACCGACCCTTTTCTGTGCTATTCCTGGAAAGACTATGCATTCCGGCGACAAACTGAAGTCAAAGTCGGCCCTTAAGATAACACAGTAGAGATTGGCAGCTTGTATTGTACCAGGATGGACCATCTTATTAATCATGGCTGAACACCTGATATGAAATTTACCAGGAGGGACGGGACACTAGCCAGAAGCTTGGAGAAGAGGGGCAGTCTTCTGATTGGCCGATCACCGCTCTACCCTCCCAAGCAACCATCATTATCATTATAGGATAAAATTGTGTTTTGACAATTGAGTTGGGTAGCCTGCAAAACTACGGCGCTGATCATGTAGGTTATTTGTGCTGTCCAGTAAATACACAGCAGTGCATGACATCATCATAGATCATTCCATAACTGTAGGGGTCAAACTAAACAATTAAAAAAGCAAGGCATGTAGAAATATGCCATATCTAAAAAAGAAAGATAATTAAAGAGGTTCTTCCCTGATGACTCTGAAGTGTTTACCAGCGTCAAGCTATAACATAACCTTTGATGAGCTGTGAAGTTCTGAATTGACTGAAATGAAGCTACACTGTGAGCCTTTTGTCAAGCCTCCCTCTCCCCGATGGCCCTCTGCATGGCTGACCCCTCATTACTGTAATTGACACGCTCATCCCGCCGCCTCCCCCTTAAGGCACTGATTGCTCAATTAGGAGCTGGCCGGAGGAATGATTGGGCGCCAAATATAATGAGGGCGCCGCCTGAATAAAACGGAGCATTGCATTCAGCTAACCCAGGCTACCCCTACGCCGGACAAGAAGGCACAGTAAAAGGGACAGGTCACAGGTCAATCTAAAGAAACATCAGAAAAGACTAACAGAAACTGTATAACGGGTAAAAAACCAATGAAGGACTTGTGGTTGGAGCACGTTTTTCCTGCCATCATTAGGGCAGTCATTTGGTTACTACGGTGAAAAATGAGCAATGAACATATAATTCAACTCATCCAAGAGATGGTTATGCAACCCCTTGAATATTCTCCGGATGAAGGCCAGCCCTATCAAGCTCAGAGAAGGCATCTGTCTGTTCCGGAGTAGTGTAATTAGTGGCTGTGACCTTTAGGGGATTATTCACTAGCCAATGAAATGTGCTACAGCCACGAGATAAATGGTCGGAGACTAAAATGTGACCTGCGCATTCACAGACACTGGGGTTCTGGATGGTTTTAATGGTTTGATCTTCACCCCAGGTGTGTGAAAAAAATACACACCTGACAATATAAGGAAAACGTAGTAATGAAACAAATTTTAATTGTCATATCATCTGCAAGTTTTATATCTTACCGGAAAAGTAACTATTTATTAATTATTGCGTTCGATATCGATCAATATGCTGATGGTCTGCTTTCTTTCACGGATTGTCCAGTTACTCGGATCAGAACATTTTATACTGCATTTTCATAACGACATAAACATGTGTTTTGACTTAGTGGAGTTAGTCACTTATAAGTGCCTATGACAACTGAAAACGGTAGAAAGAAAATATAGGTGTGGAGGAAATAGCTATGACTTGATGGCTACAGCGTCATAATAAATTAATATTAATCTCAATCACAAGTTTAACTTCCCCCGATTAGATAAACATGACGGAGCAATATTGACATTTAAAATTCATTCTCTACCCATATAACCCTCCTCGGCAAATTAAGTTCAGGAAGTACTTGATTTGCTTTGCAGCCTGACCAGGCAGCACTTTAGGGAGCGCTTGATTTGCCTTGTAGCCACACCAGGGAATGGTTTAGGGGGCTCTAGATTTGCCTTGCAGCTATTCCCTGCTCTGTGCAGCCTGTTCAAACATTTCCTGGATGCAGTCGAGACAGGTAATATTAATATTATTAGTCCATTCTTTCATTTAACCTGGCCCAAACCCCATTGAGATATGATTATTTATTCCGAGTGTGGCTTGGCCTACAAAGCAGCACAGATTGTTTTAAAAATAAAAAAGTACAGGACAAAGTACATAGTTGAGTTATAATGTCAGGAACTAGTTCAGAGCAAGTCTTGAAACAATTGCAGGGCAATTTTAGAAGCAATCACTATTTTCTCAATCTTTAAAAAATTAAAGTATCATCAATGTACAACAGATAGCGGCTCAAAACAAAAATTAAATGTCGGGAGAAGCAGAAAACAAACAGCTTTTCTCTTGGAAGAGATCACTGAGCGTTCTTAGGAGGCATTTCAGATAAAGACAAAAAACAAATCATATGCAGTATATACAGTCCTTTAGAGGTGTGTACGCGCTGCAAAGCTGCCTAACATGTTCAACTACTTGGAAATAAACCACAAACTGTTGTTTGATGAATGCATGAAAGCAGGAAAACCTTTTTGAAGAGAATTGTGCATCTTCAACTCAAGCATTCATAACAGCAAGTCAACAAATCCATCCAGTTATTATATATATATATATATATATATATATATATATATATATATATATATATATATATATATATATATACTGAAAGAACCAGTTAATTTGATTTACATTAAGACAATATAATGTGTCAAATAAACACAGTGAGAAATGAAGGCTTGAAGAAAAATGGTCAACACATTGGTTAAAACGTTTTTTGATTCGCTAACCTTTTTTCTTCTTCTGATTTACAAATAGAATATGTGCCATACTATAATATATATCCGTGATCACATATCATTCATTGATTACGTCACGTTCTTGATAGGCTTTATTTGAACCGAGAAGCAGAGGTTAAACTCCCCAAATACAAAATGATGCTAATAGAGAAAAAAAATAAGGATTCAGCTTCAAATTGAAACACATGTATTGCAAATAAACTGCTTAAAATGTTTCTCCTACTCTCTCAATCCTTGGGACTTGATTATCCGCAGATGTTAAAATGAACATTTCAGCAAAGCACTCAGTTACGGACCACTCTGTCAAATCTGTCAACGTCTAGCCTGACATTCTAGTATCTTCCATTAAAATGTTTCTCATATTAGGGTATGCATACACCCTAGGGGTGATTATGGGTACTGCAGGATGTACAGTACGAGAGATTTTTTTTAAATAACTTAAGTCTAAAAAAGATCATTTGCTTTTGTTATTACACAAAGCCCGCAAAAAATATTTAAATTTAAACCGGTATTACTATGTTTTAAAGAAATGATCAAACAACGTGAACCACTAAACAAGAAATACAATCAAATTCAATGTAGCGGCAATAAAGCTTAAAAACACAGGGATAAAAGTCATAAAGAATATAAGAGACAAGAAAATCCTGTACATCAGTTATTTTGGGATTACAATACTTATAAATAGTTTTTGCTTGTAAAGAATTTAGTGATGGATTGCAAACATTTAACACAAAGCACTTAAGTGTAATTACATAAATAAAGCATTTTAAAAGACAATGGTAGGTACTACATTGTCTTTTAAAAGGCTTTTTCCAGGAAGGTATTTTAACTAAAGAGAAGTAATATGGAGAAAAAAGAGTCACTGGGATTAGAAACGATGTCAGCCAAGAGTCCAAGCAGACCCATCAAAAACCCAAAACCTTCATTTGAGTCCGGTTTATGGATGTAGGGTTAAGGTAAATAAGTCTACGAACAACAACATTGTTACTAATTATCTAGCGTACGCAGAAACAGCTCTGGTGTTTAGTTTCTTTGTATTAAATCAAAGCTACACCAAAATCAGAATCTGATCAAGTCACTACACAAACACAGAACATTTTTTTCTTCAGGCTATTAGGGGGAAAAAAAAGGAAAAAAAAGGAAAAGAAGAAGAAGCTTGATGAAGAGCTATGGAAAAAGGATCTCTGGTGTGTGCAGCTGCTTCGGTTTTCTCCTTGATCTTATCAAACTGCTGTTGGATGTGTTTGACAAGGGATGTTTAAATAACTCATGGCTGATTTCTCCTGACATGACAGCAGAGTCTGGGCTCTGAAGGCCCAGTGACGACAGGCAGGTACCGAACAGCCCCTCGTTTGACAGGTTGGAGGCGACTGTCAAAAAGAATTTAAGCCGATTTCAACAAAATTCAAATATCCTCACAGCGTAAAGCGGCTTGCTGATTTGTGGAGCAAATGTCTAGCTAGCCTCCACAGGCCATTTCACAATTTTCAAGTTACGAGCCGAACGACAGCCATTACCTTACAAACACTCTCCGTGTAACTCGGCTAAGAGAGCTCGAGCACGCACGCACTACTTTAAAGCACATTTTACCCACAAATAAAGGCGGTTATTCCATTTATCTGAAACCAGCGCCGTGTTACTTGGGTTTAATCTGAATTAGGAGGCAATCACAACTGCTCCTGTGCGAGGAAAAAAGACGCATGAAGGATATGTATCACTCCACTTACCCTCAAATATTGCTGATAAAACACCGAAAGCAGGACTGCCGCCGGAGACTCCCGTCTAAGTTAATACGCATTAATTAATTACGCCGACGTGACGTCTCTATTTACATGAATCCATGGCATTTTATTCCAATTAATGTTGAAGTAACTATACTGTCCACCGAGGCGATACAGCATACCCAGTGTACGATCAACGTCATTGACATTAGCCCGTGATTGACCCGTCGGATAGCCAATGAGAACCATCGCTACGAGCATACTGACCAATCAGAGAGGAGTATCTCCGGAGTGGGCATGTCAAGGAGAGAGGACATGACGGAGTCGACGGCCATGTTCTGCAATAGTGTTTGTATCCCTCCGCCTCAGTATTTACCTTTTGCATGATTTTGCATGTGGGGAAAATGTCACTGCAGCCTCGCTGCTCCCAGCCTGCTTTCCACACGAGAACCCGCTAGGCCATTTGTTTTTTCCACGCCTGGAATCACCGCAGCACTCTCAGCGGCCCGCAGAAGTCTGTTAGAGCGGTCGAATCAAACAGTGTTGTGGGCCGCCAATGTTTTCACAAATTCTTCTCAGAGACTTTTTAGACCAATCTAGCTGACGTTATCGCAGCATGACGTAACGGTACCTCGCTGACGGATCCACGGATGGTGTTTAATTGAAGTGAAATCAGCCATGAGGGGTATCAGATATATGTGTGTATATATATATATATATATATATATATATATATATATATATATATATAGTCATTCAATGCACGCCTAGTATATAAAAGTGTGTATTATTATACATATAGTCCCGCTATCTGCAGTAAATAAAAACACATTTTCTGTGCATAGTAATGTATAATCTTTTAACACACTTTAGGGCCTAATGACCCCGGGTGTCACCTAAAATCCTTTGCTATGTAAGATTTAACAATTTATTTTTTTACCAGCGTAAATGTATTTGCAAAATGCATATCAATTTATAATAACTATTAAAGGCTGGCCAGCTCAAACATGACACAGTGCCTCTTAAACAAGATATTGTTTCAAGGTCATGGAAAAATCCAACAGGAACCTCAGAGTCCATAAGGAGCCATCACACCTTAAGGAACTTAAGGATCTGCACCACAACCCAGGATGCAGTGTATAACATCCTTCGTACACAGATACTCGTCTCAGTTTATGCACATTTGTTTGGATGTATGTGTTTGAACCCATTATTACTCATTGAGTAATGAGTAATCACAGAACAGGGTCATCAGCCCTTTCTTGATTCAGACTTTTCAAGATGTGATTTATTTATTTGCAAAATCTGCACATGTTCATGTCAGGAGGAAAAAAAACTACATTTGTTGTGTTGTTTTGATCATAACTAAAAAAGTATGTGACTCAATAGTGAAATTGGTGTGCGTTGTCTGTGTTTGCCCACAAACGTGTCATTGTCACGCTCCGTTTCACTCAAATTGAGTGTGTGCAGGCAGCAAGCAGTACTTGTTCTCTTTCCAGCAGCGTAATCCATCCCATTCTTTTTCCGTGAGAAACCCTGACAGGCTCCGAGGAAGAGTTTATGACGAGGTGAACCACTACACATGTCAAGCTGTCAATATTTCCTCCGAGCTTTTTATATGTGCAGAAGTGTGAAGACGAAAACAGTATCATGAGGTAGTATCCCTAATGTGACAAATATTTGGGCACTACTAGTAAAGAGCAGTACTACTTTATCGACCTCTGCTATCTGCGCTGACATCGTGGAACAGCTGCGCATTTTGTAACAACTATGTGGATGAGAGGATTGAAACCAGAGTCAGTCGAGTTTGCATGCTTAACACTAGAAAGCTCTCAGGGAATGCAAACCTCCGCCAAGGCACAACAGTTTCTAGGGCGGACTTTATTGTGATAAAAAAAAAATCCAAGTGTGCCCTTAATCGCCACGGTTAAGAAAACGCTATCGTGGCGTCACGTCGTGAGGTCATGATGTAATGTCATGACCTCACGACGGGTATGCCGATACGTACTTCTGGGTAAAAATGTTTTTCAATACTCTTGTTAACAAACAGAAAACCCCAAAGGTTAAAACTTTGCATTGTTGGCAGTGGTAATCATCCTAGAACCATCAGTTGTTAGCATAGCTTAGCATTAAACCTGGAAAAATGGGAACATTGTTGGCTTAATTTCATCCAAACATAAAAAATTTTTTTTTTTAAGTGTATCTGCATCTTAACCCTTTTATTTCCTGTTCATCTGTTTGGTTTTGAGTTACTATTTCTTATTTTTAAAAATGTGCGCCACTTGACTGAACCTATTGATAACGTGACCCAGCCGTAGCATGTTTGTGCTAAAGAGTAAGGGGCCGAGGTTAATAATAACAATGATACATTTGGATCAAATCTCAAAGTGCCACAAAGTAAAAGCAGGTAAAAGCATCAATAAAAAATAAAATAACTATAATAATATATATATATAAATAATATATATATAAAAACCTGACAAAAAAGCGACTTTAATATAATATAACTTTAATTAAGCAACGTTAATTAAAGTTATAGGTTCTGCTAAAAAGGAAACTTTTAAGTCCTTTTTTAAATGTGTCAGTCGTCTGTGGAGCCCTGAGATGGTCAGGGAGGGCATTCCACAGACGAGGGGCAGCAGAACAGAAGGCCCGATCACCCATGGTGCTGAGCTTAGTCCGGGGAAGGAGGATGCGGTATGAGTGGGTAGAACGGAGGGATCGTGTTGAGGTCAGTGGGGTGAGTAGTTCTTTCAGGTAGGGGGGTGCGTTACCATGGATACACTGGTGAGTGAGGAGAGAGATCTAATAATAAATCCTGGTGGAGATGGGAAGCCAATGAAGGGAATGAAGAACGGGGTTGATGTGTTCGTGTTTACGAACTCTCATCAGGTTCCTTCAGATGTTTTGAACATACTGCAGTCTTTGAAGACTTTTATCAGGGATCCCGATGAGGAGTGATGAAGGTCGTTACAGTAATCCAGTCGGGAGGAGACGAACGCGTGGACCAGCTTTTCAGCATCACTCAAGGTGAGTGAAGAATGGAGTTTGGAAATAAAAAGGATTGAGGAAGAGGATAGAGCCATGGGGGACACCACAGGTCTGGACCGTTGAGAAAATGCTTTTTGATACAGGATCTTTTTTTTGTTTTATTTATGTAACTTAATACAACTACAAAAAAAAAGCACTAATAAGGGTCTAACTTTTTTCTATAAAAACATACTTGAGGTTTGGTAAGTTACAAAAATGTTAATTAAAACCATGTTCCCAGTCGTTTATGTAGATTACAGGGTGGGGCTAAAGGGGGGGGGGGGGGGGTTCATGGGCACATGAACAAATGTTGCATTTGCTTCCATTTCCAGGTGGAGGTTTTTTTGCCCTATTTTAACAGCAACCGCTGTATCCGACCCGGTTCTGAGGCCTGCTGGGAGCAGAGATGCTGACGGAGAAAAAAAACAACACATGACCTCAAGGAAAAACGTTTCATAAGGGACTTTTTTTTCCCTCTTTTTTTCTCTTTTTTTTTGCGGTTAGAAACATTTAATCGAAAAGGCTGCCTTCATTTGTTATATTCAAACTCAGGATCCACTAAAGGCTTTTAAGATGAGTCATGGAGAGATAGACGTAATAGACGAGTCACGTCTGCTGCTCCGGTGGACGGAGCAACGAGACACAGAAATGGACCCCGGACGAAGGTTAAGATTGTAAGAATTCAAAAGCGACCTGAAAGTTTTGAGGAATTCATTTAGACATAGTCCGGCGCCGGGAGGAAGCTCAGAGTTTGTGACAGAGGCTGGAGGCCGACGTAAGACATGAATAATGCAGGGAAGGCAAAAAGGAGGCCGAGGAGATTGAGAGGAGGAAGATGTTAAGCTGAAGAAACTCCACTAAGAATTGGCCTCAGGCTCTGCTAGAGAACAGAGGCGGCGTCTGTTCAGCGTCCTCGCCAGCTGACTTATTGTTAAATGACGTGAACTGTTTCAGAGTGGTGCCTGCGGGTCGGTAATTAGAACAGGTTGGTTAGAATGGAGCGGGTTTGAGAGTTCTGGACGCAGACAAACCAACTTATAGGGTGACTCCGGATGAAATCAGGAGGGGGGGGGGGGGTCGAATCTATGATTTTGTATGAATTATAGATTTTATTATGGTACACACGAAGGTGCTGAGCAAATGTTCTCTTTCTCTGAGCCCATACAAAGGCAAGGTTCTTCTTTGGCCAAATATGGACCTCACCTGTGTGTGTGTGTGTGTGTGTGTGGAGAGTTCTGGTATTAGATATGAGACAGAACCAGTAGTCGGTGAGCAAGCTGGGAATGACATGGTGAATTGAAGCTCCTCGGTCGGGTTCATATGTTTGTAAATCCGACTCTGAACGGGTCAGAACCTCCCCTGCCGCCAACCCTGATTATTTTAAGTCTGGTTAAAATGAGTTGGTGAAACTGTTTGTAAAAACAAAAACACATGGAGGATTTACTGTAGCTTGTTATTTCTGCAGCATTTTCCGCCGCATTCTGCCTTTAATTCAATAAACGGGATAAATATGCAGCTCTGGGAATTAATCTCATAGAGAGAGCAAAAATAACGACCTCGCAATTCAAGCCAGAGAAAAAACACATGTGGAAAAAGGATTTCTATAGCCATGGTTGATGCCTCCTCCTCATTGGCCCATATGACCTGTGGTACACCCCAGGGCTTCCTGCTTGGCCCCTTACTCCTTCAAATATAAATGCTGCCACTGGGTCATATTATAAACAGGTGTAGTCAGATTTCTCAATCAGAAATAAAGAGTCAAAACGGGCTTGACCAAACATTTGAGCTGGACATTAAAGGGTCAGCCATGACTATTGAGGAAAAAAACTCTCCAATAAGAAGGTTTTTTGTTTTTTGTTTGGCATATTAAAGGCTGTAAGGACTTATTAAACAGAATTATGTAACTTGACATAACCAAAAACAAATAAATTGAATAAAGGTTTCCTAAAAGTCGAGTTTATCTAATTAAAACTGACTATTTTCAACGAAACACAGTTTCCATCTGCTGCGGTTCTCATGAAGCAGCAGATGTGTACAGAGAGACCGGAGGACATGCAGCCTAGCCAGATGTGGGAGGAGTTCAGGGAAGTCGTGGAAAAAGACTTTCGGTCAACCACAAGGTTGACGGTGGGAAGAACCCTTTGAGGGGGCTCCTGAACCTGATTACCATGTGATCCATAGGTCGTCATGGAAGACACGCCTAATCAATGTCGCGTTGCAGACAGGAACAGTACCTGTAGGGTGTCAGACTGGGGGGTTGCTCCGACGTTTTAAAAATGGGGACGGAGGGTGTGTTCCAGTTAGAGGGGGATCAAAATTCTCAACCTTCTGGGAAGGAGGCAGCAACCAATAGTTGAAGCTTGTTTTTAGGAGGAATAATGTAGATTCTGGTCCTGGAACAGAGGGACAACTTTTACTTTTGCAGACATAACTTGGGGTTCATGGAAAATCAAGCTCTCCAGTATACCTGTTTATCGTGGATTGGGAGAAGGCCTATGACTGTGTCCTCCTGGGAGTCCTGTGGTGGTTACTGCAGGAATATGGGTTACCGGGCCATTTTATATGGGTCATCCACTTCATAACACACTTCATAACCAAAGTGAGAGTTATGTCCGTATCTTCGGCAGAGGGTCACACACGTTGTCTTGGAGTCTGTTATTGGTATTCCTAGACGGGTTCTCAAGGCTCAGTCAAGGTTAGGAGCTTAGAATTGTATCTCTGCTGTTTTCAGAGGATGTGGTCCTGTTGGCTCCATCAGTCCATGATCTCCAGCAGCACTGGATCGATCTGAGCTGAGGGTGAAGCGTGTAAGAGTCCGCAGCTACACATCTGAGGCGGTGGTTCTACGTCGGGGAAACTTTGGACTGTTGGGGTTGAGTTGCTGCCTCAACTGAAATAGTTGAAGTATCTTGGTGTCTTGTTCTTGAGTGAAGTGAAACCGGACAAATGGTTCGGTGCGGCACAGTAATGCCGGCCTTGCATTGATCTGTTGTGGTGAAGAAATAGATGAGTCTTAAAGGCTCTGCTCTCAATTTAACGATCTACGTTCCAACCCTCACCGATGTTCCTGAGGTCAAGGATGCAAGCAGACAAAATAAGCTTCTCCGTGATCGAATTCGAAAATTTAAATTTAAAGTTATGTCCGGAAAACAGGGTTTAAAAAACAAAAAAACAAAACAAAACAACAACTCCCACTTGTGAGTAAGAAATGAACTATTAGAGTAAATAAGATATGATGGACCCACCAATTATTTCCTAAATGTCAACTTGCATTTTTTCATGTAATCCAAAACCGTTTTTTTTAAACTAGATTATTTATTTTCTCAACCTTTAAAGAGGATTAAATTCTTCAGTTTATCACAAACATTCAAAATCAAGTCAGACTGTAATCTGAAAAGTAACTGGTAAATACAGCTGTCAGACAAATGTAGGGGAGTAGAGAGTACAATATTTTCATCTGTACTGGAGAAGAAGTCAGAATTAGCATAAAATGTGAATATACAATTAAAGCATGGGCGCATACCTCGAGTACATGGATGTAATACCAAAGTTTTCCACGCGGAGGTAGCAGAGAGTAAGTATTCAATATGGCGCCGCTGTGTGGCTGTAATACCAAACACGTCCACATGATGGCAGCAGAGACGAGACATCCAGCTGTGATCCTTTGTTACGTGTGCGTTTTAATACATCAAACTTTCACAGAAAAATACAAACATATTTAGCTGTGACACAAACCAGCGCTGCTGACGTCATCATGTCCATCATCATTAATGTTGATGGACAACATTAACCTTATTTCTGCTCCAAATAAAAACAATTTCAAATACTACGACTGCTTTAAATATCCTCATTGCATTTCATCAGGCGTATTTCAGTTTTTGATCAGCTGCAGATAAAGTTACCTGTTCAAAAACATTTTATCCTAATTAATAGGCAATAAAAAAAAGGTAAATTACCGTAATTATTCAACTGTTTGACGCAGTCAGATAGTTTTTCCAGATCTTCCTGTTTGGTCCAGAGAGAAAAACTGAAAGGATTTGAAAAAGGTTTATTAGAAATGTTTGAATTCAACTTATCTCTGAATGAAATGTCAATCATTATTGATATAAATAATAAAATACGACTTCTTTTGTGTCACTTGCTGTGATCTGCTGACAGAGGATTGTTTTTTTCTGACACATTGCTTTGATCTCATTTGTCACGGGATTTTGAACGTCTCATGAATATTATTTATATTTATATTAATTATATCATGTTATTATATAATATTCAAATAGAACAGTTAATAAGATTTTATCTAATCTAAATTCACCCGAGCAGTCAAGAACTATGAACGATGAGAACGTTTCCAAAGGCCTTTCAAAAGCTGTGAAACGTTGTAACGCCGCAGTGAAGATCAGCTGATTACTGAATATTTCTCTTTTTACAATCAATCAATCAATCAGATCATTCGGCAGATTTTTAAACAGCATTTTTCATGAAACTAAAATGTGCCACAAAAGTGCTTTTACACAATAAACAAACTAAAACCCTCCCCTGCCAACAAACACACACACACACACACACACACGCACACAAACACGCTAATACAGGCTTTGATCCTTTAATTAACACAGAAAAGAAGAAACGAAGAAAAAATATCTACAAAATTACCTTTAAGTCGTGTCATATAAAAGCACTAAAAATGTCTCTGATCGCTTTTGTCTAAAGATAAAGTAGGACCGAGTTCATGACGTCACTGTGAGGGAAATGTGACGAAAACTCAAGTTTAGGTTCCAGAACTTAAAAAAAAATCACTAGAGACCAAAGACCACTACTCTAATGCTCCTTCATCCCCTCACTCAACCAATGCTCCTTCATCCCCTCACTCAACCAATGCTCCCTCATCCCCTCACTCAACCAATGCTTCTTCATCCCCTCACTCAATAAATGCTCCTTCATCCCCTCACTCAACCAATGCTCCCTCATCCCCTCACTCAACCAATGCTCCCTCATCCCCTCACTCTGTCAATGCTTCTTCATCCCCTCACTCAATCAATGCTTCTTCATCCCCTCACTCAATAAATACTCCCTCATCCCCTCACTCTGTCAATGCTTCTTCATCCCCTCACTCAATCAATGCTCCTTCATCCCCTCACTCTCTCAATGATCCTTCATTCCCTCACTCTCTCAATACTCCCTCACCCCCTCACTCTCTAAATACTCCCTCACCCCCTAACTCAATCAATGCTCCTTCATCCCCTCACTCTCTCAATACTCCCTCACCCCCTCACTCAATCAATGCTCCTTCATCCCCTCACTCAATAAATGCTCCCTCATCCCCTCACTCTGTCAATGCTTCTTCATCCCCTCACTCAATCAATGCTTCTTCATCCCCTCACTCAATCAATGCTTCTTCATCCCCTCACTCAATAAATACTCCCTCATCCCCTCACTCTGTCAATGCTTCTTCATCCCCTCACTCAATCAATGCTCCTTCATCCCCTCACTCTCTCAATGATCCTTCATTCCCTCACTCTCTCAATACTCCCTCACCCCCTCACTCTCTAAATACTCCCTCACCCCCTAACTCAATCAATGCTCCTTCATCCCCTCACTCTCTCAATACTCCCTCACCCCCTCACTCAATCAATGCTCCTTCATCCCCTCACTCAATAAATGCTCCCTCATCCCCTCACTCAATAAATGCTCCCTCAGCCCCTCACTCAATAAATGCTCCTTCATCCCCTCACTCAATAAATGCTCCTTCATCCCCTCACTCAATAAATGCTCCTGCATCCCCTCACTCAATAAATGCTCCTTCACCCCCTCACTCAATAAATGCTCCTTCATCCCCTCACTCAATAAATGCTCCTTCATCCCCTCACTCAACAAATGCTCCTTCATCGCCTCACTCTCTCAATGATCCTTCATCCTCTCACTCTCTCAATGATCCTTCATCCCCTCACTCTCTCAATGCTCCTTCATCCCCTCACTCAATAAATGCTCCTTCATCCCCTCACTCTCTCAATGATCCTTCATCCCCTCACTCTCTCAATACTCCCTCACCCCCTCACTCTCTAAATACTCCCTCACCCCCTTACTCTCTCAATACTCCCTCATCCCCTCACTCTCTCAATACTCCCTCACCCCCTCACTCTCTCAATACTCCCTCATCCCCTCACTCAATCAATACTTCCTCACCCCCTCACTCAATCAATACTCCCTCACCCCCTCACTCTCTCAATACTCCCTCATCCCCTCACTCTCTCAATACTCCCTCACCCCCTCACTCTCTCAATACTCCCTCATCCCCTCACTCAATCAATACTTCCTCACCCCCTCACTCTCTCAATACTCCCTCACCCCCTCACTCAATCAATGCTCCTTCATCCCCTCACTCAATCAATACTTCCTCACCCCCTCACTCAATCAATACTCCCTCACCCCCTCACTCTCTCAATACTCCCTCACCCCCTCACTCAATTAATGCTCCTTCATCGCCTCACTCTCTCAATGATCCTTCATCCTCTTACTCTCTCAATGATCCTTCATCCCCTCACTCTCTCAATGCTCCTTCATCCCCTCACTCAATAAATGCTCCTTCATCCCTTCACTCTCTCAATGATCCTTCATCCCCTCACTCAATCAATGCTCCTTCATCCCCTCACTCTCTCAATGATCCTTCATCCCCTCACTCTCTCAATACTCCCTCACCCCCTCACTCTCTAAATACTCCCTCACCCCCTTACTCTCTCAATACTCCCTCATCCCCTCACTCTCTCAATACTTCCTCACCCCCTCACTCTCTCAATACTCCCTCACCCCGTCACTCAATCAATGCTCCCTCACCCCCTCACTCAAACAATACTCCCTCACCCCCCCACTCAATCAATACTCCCTCACCCCCTCACTCTCTCAATACTCCCTCACCGCCTAACTCAATCAATGCTCCTTCATCCCCTCACTCAATCAATGCTCCCTCATCCCCTCACTCAATCAATACTTCCTCACCCCCTCACTCTCTCAATACTCCCTCACCCCCCCACTCAATCAATGCTCCCTCACCCCCTCACTCAATCAATGCTCCCTCACCCCCTCACTCAATCAATGCTCCCTCATCCCCTCACTCAATCAATACTCCCTCACCCCCTCACTCTCTCAATACTCCCTCACCCCCTCACTCTCTCAATACTCCCTCATCCCCTCACTCTCTCAATACTCCCTCACCCCCTCACTCTCTCAATACTCCCTCATCCCCTCACTCAATCAATACTTCCTCACCCCCTCACTCTCTCAATACTCCCTCACCCCCTCACTCTCTCAATACTCCCTCACCCCCCCACTCTCTCAATACTCCCTCACCCCCCCACTCAATCAATGCTCCCTCACCCCCTCACTCAATCAATGCTCCCTCACCCCCTCACTCAATCAATGCTCCTTCATCCCCTCACTCAATCAATGCTCCCTCATCCCCTCACTCTCTCAATCCTCCCTCACCCCCTCACTCTCTCAATACTCCCTCACCCCCTCACTCAATCAATACTCCCTCATCCCCTCACTCTCTCAATCCTCCCTCACCCCCTCACTCTCTCAATACTCCCTCACCCCCCCACTCAATCAATGCTCCCTCACCCCCTCACTCAATCAATGCTCCCTCACCCCCTCACTCAATCAATGCTCCCTCATCCCCTCACTCAATCAATACTCCCTCACCCCCTCACTCAATCAATTCTCCCTCACCCCC
This sequence comes from Lophius americanus, assembly GCA_037951165.1. Lineage (NCBI taxonomy): Eukaryota > Metazoa > Chordata > Actinopteri > Lophiiformes > Lophiidae > Lophius > Lophius americanus. Next base: position 510,699 of record JBBDHG010000018.1, read on the forward strand.
TCACTCTCTCAATACTCCCTCACCCCCATAATTTCACTTTATTTTCAGATGCTTGCAACCATTCCTGAATACCTTCCAGTCCAACAATCCTGTCTCGTGTTTTATCCACCGCCGTGTCTCATTAGGCTCCTATAGAAATCAGAGGCTCCTCATTTGAATACCGGCGCGACGTGGGGGTGAGGTCGCCCACACGGACACGAGAACTTCCTGCACTCCATCTCTAGGACCAGTCAAAAGTTATACAGATCACCTTCACAGGTATATCAGGTGAGGCTGTGCACAGATGGACTTTACAGAAACGCGTCTCGTGCGTGAGTGACGCGCGTGTTTTCCGCCTGGAGGCTGTGTGGAGTTGGCCGGCAGGCTGCAGTAAAACAATGGAGGGATGGTGCGGATGTTTTACTGCTGACAGACTGTGACCCAGCGGCCCGAACACTGTCTGCTTCTCACGGCCCGGATCAGCAGCAGGGCTGTGATTTTTACTACTTGATGACGTCACGCGGCAAATTAAGGGGAAATTAAAAAAAACAAAACAGCAGCACATTTCTAGAAAAGTTGAGTGACAGCAGGATTCTGATGCTGTTACCATGGTGACACGTGAAGTTAATTAAAACTTTTTCACACAGGTCAAAGCTCCACATCACAATTTTGCTTCCAAAATAACTTACACTCTAAAAAATAAAAGTATACCTGATTTAAATAATATCACACTCTCTATCACGCTCTGTTTTGGGTCGTTTTTCCAGTTCCAGACAACAGCGATATGTAATCCTTGGAAATAACGTTAAATTCTGGTTGGATCTTTATGAACAACCTAAACCATAAAAAAGTTGTTAAGTTAACCTGAACCAACTTTTAACCGTTCCTATTCCCTCCCAGCAGGCTTTAGGTTCAGACCCAGTCTACTAGCATACCCAATAATGTAGAGTTCTGAATCTCATCCGGATTTGAAACTGACCCGTTTGGTTTTTGGTCCACACACGGGTCACTCCAACCAATCAATGCTTGCAGCTGTTTCCTACCAACAGCACAGTTGCCGGCAACCTTTCGGCGGAATCTTTCCTGAAGCCCTTTAATGTTTGTTTGAGAACATGAGTGACGGTTTCTTTTTGAAACATGTGACTGAACCTGTTTATAATCTGACCCAGCAACAGAATGTGTTTGCCAAAGAGTAAGGGGGCGAGGACGGAGCCCTGGGTTACACCAAAGAGGTGCCATTATCCGTGGCTATTGAGAAAGTCCTATTCCATGAGTAGGTACTTTTAATTTAAAAAAAAACTTAAGTCACAGTATTAATATATCTGTTTTATATTGTAATTATACCGTAATGTCTAAGACATGGTTTTATGTTTTTTACTCTCAATTAAACAGATTTCTTTTCTTCTTTTTTGTGGTCTTCTTTTCCAAGCCATCTCCAGACACCGCAGGATGAATGAGTTAATTTAATGCAAATGAGGAGCTCGTCTTCTGGCCGTGTATACTGAGGGACTGGATCTTCTAATAATGTGAGGAAAGATTCGTCTTTCATGGACTCAAAAGGTCCCCGGCATGATTCTCATGATAATTCAGGGCGCCTCTGGAGTCTAGTCTTCAACTTTCAGCTGCATCTTGGAGATTTATCTATTCTGGATGAGATGCCACACACAAAGAAGAGACTTCTCACATTTAATGATCGGAACATCAGGCCGACAGAGTTGGTCTTTCTGCTGCTGGAGTGGAATCTGCGCCCGATTCATCGTGAACCCCCACATTGGCCAACAATGTAAAAAAAAAAAAAGGTCTTATAATTAACGGTAGAATAGGAGCATCTGAAGAAAGAAAAAGAACGTTGATGTCGTATAAGCCTTTACCGTAATTAAGAAAATAAAAAAAAGAAGACATAATGTTACAACCTGTTTACAGACGGGTGACGGAAAATGTTTTTCCTACTTTTTACAGTGTGTTCACCGCGGGCCAAGACAGGTTGTGTTTTTTATGATAATTTACCATAATATCTTGTATATTGTCGCTCTATTTTTTTTTTTTTTTACAGGAATTTCTGTTTTTATTCTATCTTAAATTGTAAGATCTTATCTTATGGAATATTTTATACAGTGTCATGACAGTGGTAGTAAATCAGTTAAATAACGGGGTTTGCAACAGCAAGAACTTAAGATGAAAATGTATCATAAATGTAGAAATACAGTTGATTTCATTGTTTTTTTCTGTTTTTGGAATTAAAGGTTATCATCACCTTTATTTTCATGGTGAAATTCGGGCCACTGACATAAAAACATTTTGTGTTTCCTTTTTTAACAGTGTACTTATACATTTACTTCCATCTCAGATGTTTTCCCATCATAGAAAGACGCTCTGTCCTGTTTGTGAGGATGAATGAATGAATGAGGTTCATGCACCTCTACGCGCGTCTGTTGGGGGGCGTGAGTGGCGCAGACGTGGGTCCACATTCTAATTACACCCACCGTCTTGCATAATATCAAAGAGCTCAGAGGGCGGGAACATCGGTACCTCACTGGCTCGCGAGGGGGGCGGGTCTTGGACGGCGTATATGATTTAGGACAAATGAGATGTTGGAGCATTTGGAGACAACGGTGGTGGAGACGTAGCTTCCAGCGGGCAGCCCCAACCCTCTTCCTCGGTGAAGGGGGGGACGGGGCTGTGGATACGGAGGACCGACGTGTGACCGATAAGCGCAGAGAAAAAACAAGAGGACCCGTTACTTTTGAAAAAATGGACGGGGCCGGCGTGACGTCACGATGCGCCGTTGCCAACACTCTCAATCCGACACATGAACGCGCTCAATCGGCTCCCAGAATGCCGCACGTCCGGAGGGACCGCCGCTCAGCACCCGCAGCTCCACCGGGCCAACTCACCCCGCTGCATCCGAGATGAAACAGTAAGAACCCTGTTTTTGTGTCGTTCATTTGATTTGGAGTGATTCTGTAGGAGCTGAGTTGGAAGAGAAAAGCGCGTCAGAGGGTTTCTCCCGCGAAACCAGGGCGCGTCTCTCCTCCCAACACTCTCCTCTCACCCCCGCTCAGAAAAAAAAAAAAGTGAGCATCCTCTGGCCGACCAACACAAATCTGTGACCACACTTAAGTTGCTCGTGGATGCTGAGCAGCAGCAGATGTGAGATAAGACGCTGAGCATCACCTGACCTGACTGTGGTCTCACGTGTGGCTGCGTGGAAACACTTCATGTGCCCCAAAGGGATTCGACCCCATGCTAACATGATCAGATGTCAGCCAGCCCGGAGGAATGTCGGGTCAGAGTTCAGCCCCCGCCGTTTGGATCCCTCCGGGTCACCCTGTGTTAATAGAGCAAGAATAATGAAGAATTACATCACATGGAAATTTTAACTACATTCTGAATCATAACTCATAGAGAAAAATGAACGCGACATTGACTTCCGTTTTTTTTTATTATCATGTTGGAACTAGTATATTCCACATAAAGCAAGGTCGGATTTAAGTTGGAATCCGGACCTGGATAATCCATATGCTCTGTTGTTATTGTCCTCACTATTGTTGTGTAGCTGTTATAGATGTGTAATTACAGTGTTGCAGAGGTTCTAACCCCACAGGCCTGAGGTGAGGTCCGGATGGCAACCTTTCCGTTTCTCAGTGTGATGCGTTTACTGTCACCAGAATGCACCTCTGAATTATCCAACATGAGGAATTATATGCCAAAAGCAGAAGAAAAAAAGCAAAGTCCTCATTTTTTCCTTCATGAACTCTGGGTGGGGGGTGCGCTTCTAGAAGCCTGGGATTATTCAGTAGGCCTCCTGCACATAGTGAGGGCTTACATAAAGCCTGTTTAATCTCTTTACCGCCATTACTCTTTTATTCCTACTATAATCATTACTTCACATTTTCTATAATATCGACTATGTCATTCATGTGTTTAAAAAAAAAAAACTCTGGCTGAATTAATTTAACTGCGTTTTCAACTTCCTGGAGAAGAAACTGAAGAGGTGGATCACAAGTTAGAGACACGTTGAGCTTTAATTTGAAAGGGCCTGTCGGGAGTCTGCAGCATCTGGAGCCTCGATCTGGTGCAGAATCAGAGAGGATGGTGCACCTCCAGATTTCTAGGAATGATCCTGTGTGTGTGTGTGAGCGTGCGGGTGTGTTTGTTAGTGTATGTGTGTGTGTATGTGTGGTCGTGTAAGAGAGAGAGAGAAAGAGAGAGAGAGATACTTTGAAGACCTGCACAATCAGAAAAAACCTCACCTGCTGGTGTAAGATAGGTCCAAACACAACAGTAAAGTTCGTGAGAGCGTCACATGGAGTGTAAACCAGTGGTGTTTAAACCCGATGACTATAAACATCTCTTACTAAAAAACGTCTCACTCAGGAATGACGTAACGTGTCACGCGGCGCCACTAAATGTCTAATAACGCTTCCCTATTTAATCTATTATTAGTGATGATATTTCAACCAGCTTCTTTTGAAGTGTCAATGTGTGTTTGTAGTGGCAATGAAAATTGAGAAAGCTTTATAGAGGAGGAGAGAGAGTGACACACACAGAGAGAGAGAGAGAGAGAGAGAGAGTCTTTCTGGCACATTTCAATCGACTTCTTTCTCTCTTTTCAAAGTTATTTTTTTTCTTTTCATTCCAGAAACACGCATCAAAAAGGCATCAGGAATGAAAAATCAGAGCTCGCGCCAACATCGCGTTGATTAATGTTAATAAACTTTATTTATATCGCACATAAAAACAAAGTGTTTGTGTAATTAATGATAAATGATTAGCAATGAAATACCAAATCAAATAAAAATGAGGCAGTAGCGGAAGCTCAGGTTAAATAAGGAGGTTTTTCTTTTCTTCTGAAAATCGTAGGTTCAAAGGCGATTTTTTCCGGATTTCCTCAGACCACAGATCTTTGGGGTTCTGATCTGTTTTCTTTGGTTGGACTTTAGGGACCGGATCTCAGAGGTTCATTGATAGATAAACGGACATATTTTCAGGATCCAGGTCATGAAGGTCCTTGTTATTGATCAATCAAATAGTCAAAAGCGCTTTAAAAGAAAATATAGAAGCGGAAATAAGGGATTATTTTTTTTTTAAATTTGTATATTTTTCTTTGAATGCCTCCTCGAACTCCGACGTCTCTGTAATAAACTAAAGAAACAAGAATACTCAAAAAGCTCGTGTTAATCAGGCCTTTCTCCCACACACATCCCATCACACTGGGAGTCACGCGCCAGGCACGTGGCGCGCCGTTCTGATTGATGGCTCCTGCAAATAATTTCTGCGCCACTTTTTTTGCGGCAGCTTCACCTTTGTAGCATTTATAAAAGCTTTTTATGGTGCTGATCATTCATCAAAAATAAGCTTTTATTTTATTAATTTGCTTCATTTTAAAGAAAAAACTTCAGGATGAGTTCGAGGACGAACGTCTTCATCACTTGGAGGTTTTTAGAGCCTTCGATTACGTCACCGCTTTTACTCAAGGATTTGAGCCGTTAATGTTGTCAGTGGCATTTAATACTTAAATCAAGAAAAAGAACATCGCTTTCAGAAAAATCCCAATGAAACAAACAAAAAAAAGATAGAATTTGTGATAATAATTGTTAATTTAGAGACACGTTATAGGAAATAATTATAAACACTATTATATCAACAAAATATCAATAAAAACACTAATAGTTTAGCAGTATGAACTATAAATAAATTAATTGAATGCATTTATCACTGTTTGCGCAATTTTAGCACCATGATGAGATGGCGCAGTTGGAAAGAAAAAAGAAAAACGCATCCCAGTAAACAGGACGAACGTTTAAAGGCGGTTTTCGCCGCAGTGTTCAGATGAATCCGAGCCTTCATGGATTTAACTACATGTGTGTGTCACGGCCTGAAGCATGAAGGGGGTCTCCGCCACTGGCTGTTTGGACAGAACCCAAAACCTGCAAACAATTGATTTTAAAGGAGACCCCTATCATTTTTAATTTCTCTTTTTTAAAGATGAAATAACACGTGCATAGCAGTTCATTCAGCTGTATGTGTGTGTGTGCGTGTGTGTCAGTGGATGGAGCAGTGGCCTATTTTCACCATGTTGCAGGAAAGAACAGGTTTTTCCATAATGGTGGTGTAATTAGACATCACACCTCTGCTCAGGCACAAATTGAAAAGCCACCGATGTCTGTGACGTCACTCCAGCTTCTGATGGAAAAATAGACGCAGCAGAAAATAGAGGAATTTAGACTCAAGGATTTATTTGACCATATGCTTAAATGATTAAGATATTTCCATAATTATATAGAATGTTTTGAAAATCTTGTCACAATATTAAAAAATATCTTTTTTAGAAAGCAGCCTATCTTTTAAAAATAAACAAGAAAAAGCGTGTCATAAAGATCAGCGTCTAAAACATTTGTGCTTCATAATATTAAATCAATAATAGTCGCAATTAATGCAATAAATTTCCTCAATGCAAATTCTGTATTTCATTTCATTTCAATTTTTTTTAAGCACAGCTGAGAATCGTTACATTCTTGGCCTTCTCAGCAATACATCACATTAACTGGGATTTTACTTGAACCAACAAATATTATATATTAATAATGTTTGTATACTCCTTAGGATGTAATGAAAAGGCAAAAGGCAGACGCTGCTAAAACAATACATAAATATAAATATATATAATATGAATATAAAGGGTTCCCTACATTCCTGTGCAGGAAAGCATTTACACACTGATCCTTTAAATGGACTTTATAAACCTTTATATAGTGTTGGAGTATTTACACTTACTGTAAAATGAGTGTCGTATCTGCGGTCATGTTTTCTTTACAGGACTGCAGTGTCGGCGTAAACGGTTCCCCTCAGTGTTGTTTTATCCCCAGCTTGAAGCCCCTCATAAAGACCTTTATTGTTTGTGTCTTTAGTTCACCGAATACTCCGCTGTAATGCTTCCTTCTGAAATTCCCCTAAGAAGCCTTTCACACTTCAGTCATATAAAAACCCTTAATAGCTCGGAAAATGTGTTTTTTCCCGGCAGTTTCCCTGGTGAATGTTTAGTCATGCTTGTTTTTCCTCTCATATCAATCAGACATTTTTAACACCAATTGATAAATCGCCTACAATATTCATGTTATTGTCATTTTTCCACCTTTTGAATAATTGCAGGACCCAGTATTTATATACGTTTGTTGTTTTTGGTTGAACTGTCCCTTTACACAGTGTTCCGTGTCATCGTGTGTCCTTACAGGTGTAAACGCTGGCGTTTGTGTGTGTGTGTGCGTGTGTGTGTGTTGCGTCGGCAGGCCTGAGGGGTTGTCTGTTATCTTTGGTTATCTAGCTGTATGAGTGACGTACATTTTTCATAAAGCTAGATAACCGAAAGTAACAAGAATCCCATTACACGCCTGCACCGAGGATGAAAAGTCTACAAAACCAGACAAGAAGCACCGGCGGCGAGCGGCGACCTCGGAGGATGACTTTGGCAGCGATGAGTTGAAGGTATGAATCTGCGTTTAATAAAGGGTTATTTAACGGGGGTAGGGGGGCGGGCTCTCAAAGAGAGTAATACAAACGAGTCATATTAATCCAAAATGCATCAAATCTGCTTGTTGTTCCTGCAAACCACAGTTATGATGTCGTAGTTTGTGCTGCTGTGTGGATCTGAGGTGAATGAGGGGATGAAGGTGGTGTGTGAAGGAGTCTTCGTCAGAGGTTATATGTTCTAACTGCAAGGGGAAAAAAAGTGGTTCATACTAAAATATCTGTGGGATTCCGATGGAATCTGATTTATTGTTTTCTATGTTTTCCCCTAAATCTGATTCCTGCTGACGCGACGTCGGAGCGAACAGTCGGATCAGGCTTATCTCTACTGAGCGCGCTCACAACGTTTAGCCAGAGTAAAACATGGAACATCACAGCGACAGCATGGTTCCAAACCAAATTCATTTAAAAGCGTCAAATCCTCTTTTTATGTCTTCTTGCCTTCCGCCTAAAACGCTGACAGATCGTTACCGCACGTTACCGTAGCAACAGTAACGCACGGTGTGGATGAGCTCTTCATCATCATGCCTGCTGTAAACGCGGGGTCATCGTACCGATCCGTTCACACCGATATCAGATGTGGGTCACATTCTGTTTAAAGACGCATGTGGACGGTCAAAGGGAATGAAAGCGGAGCGAACGCTGTCAGAAATCAGTCTTTCCCAAACCTTCTCCCAAAAATGTCAGATATAAGGAACAAAAACACAAATATCTGAGAATAATAACCTTTTGTATGTTTTTAAAATAAAGAAAACACATTTTCAAGAACACTCCTTTTCTCATTTTAGATGCATTTTGCTCGCCTCCTTCCTTTAAAAGGAAGAAAAAAATAAAAATAAAACGAAGAACGAAGCGTCTGAGACCCAATCCCATCTGTCGTCTCTGACACACGTCACACTCTCACCGTCTGTCTTCGTCCTCATCAAACATTCTACCAGATCTTTGACTGGACGTTGTTTTAGCACACACGAGGTCTGGACTTGACATGATTGACACACGGGTCATTTTTATCACCAGGTACCGGCTAATTTGTGCCGTAACCGATAAGCAAAGAGGTTATTTTTTGACATTCTCCTTGAAATGAATCCTAAAATCAATAACAAGCACGAAGGTCTTCGGCCTCGTCCTCCTCCTTTCGCACACCTTTAGGTGCGTTGTTGGGGTTCTGACGGTAAAGGTGGGTCATGTGGCGGCGTTCTGGGGTTTTAGAGACGCGGTGGCGAGACCAAACACAGAACCTGTCAGGAGGAAACAGAACCTCTGTCATGCAGGCGATGATGTTCTTCAGGGGAACTTTTTCCTCCCGAAAAACCTGCACTCTAAAAAACACTGTCTCAGAATTTCCTCTTAATCTTGAACCATTTACTTCAATTTATCTGAAATAAAGTCTATTATCATTATATTCTACATCTAAATGTCTGCCTCCCATTCATGCCTGTGTAGAAACACACATCACCACACTGTAAAACAACACAAATAAGTACGATCAATGTCAGCTGGGATAGGCTCCAGCCCCTTCAAACCCGAACCGGAGAAGCTGTTACGGATAATGACTGAATGAATGAAATCTTACATTTTTACGACTGAATGAACTCTGAGCTGCTCTTACAGCGTCCTGCTTGACCGCTCAGAGTTCTGTACACCACAAGATAGGATTCAAACCTCACTCCTACCGAAGAGATCCGCCAATAACCCATCAGGTTCTGTTCTGGATCAGGGCGGTCCAGAGCATGTGGACCGCCACAGATATCACATCCAGTCTGTTGCTCTCTAAGACGTCAGGATTCAGTGAAGGAGAAGAGAGGAGATGATTCCCTGCAGAAACCTTCCGTAGACCCGGCTTCTTTGTGCAAAAAGCTCAACGCGGGTCGACTCGGGTCCAACTATTCATTCATTCATTCATTATCCGTAACCGATTATCCTGTTCAAGGTCGCGGGGGTTGGACTGTCGACGTAAATAATCCAGAGGTCAATTTAACACAAAAAAAACTCAATAAAAGTAGTTAGATCGACTCTTTTGATTCAATAAATTTTCTTTAGTTTACTTAAAATTAAAAAAATATATATATAATCATATTCAGGCCAACAATTTAAAGGTTTCCTTTTTTTACAGCTCAGAAGTCGTAAATTGAGAAAAACTGAGAAATCTCTGGGAATTATAAGTTTTCCTTACTTTTTCTTTCTTTTCTTTTCTGTTTTTTTTACAGTGTACTGCATCTGCAGCCTAATTTGTCCCATTTGAGATTTTATCCATTCTCCAACGCTTCTTAGCAGATGAAAGGAAATAGGCTGTGGGTATTTTTTCCACTGTACTTTTTCTTCTTTGCGTCCATCAACTCACTTTCAACATGATTCTTCTTTATTCTACGTTTTTCTCTTCATTTAATTTCATTGGTTTTTGTTTTTTTGCTTTTTTCTCCAGCTCGGATTCTCAGATGGTTGGTTCTCATTTGTATGCATTTGCATAATGAATGTCATTTGCATGCTCAGGGGCAGACCATGCCATGAGAACGGCTGCGATGCTTGTTTGTGTGTGTGTGTGTGTGTGTGTGTGTGTGGGTTCATGCACATGTGTGTTTTTATGTGTATGGCATCTATAAAGGACTTTTTTTTTTCCCACCACATAAACAGATCATCACAGCGTGTTGTGTTTCACGCCGCCACTGTATAAACACTTTGTTCTGTGTGTTTGACGTGTCAGCGCGTCTTTGTGTGGGAGAATTTCCTCCTCGCCGCGTGGCACACATATAGGGCGGCGATCTTATGATCGTGCCTCTTTCTGTTTCTCCGCCTCTCCTTCCCCGTCTTGGCGACCGCTCAGAGATGTACCCACTACTAAAATGAGAATAAAAGACTCTCTCCTCAATCCCATAATCCTCCTCTCCTCCAACCCCTCCCATGCCAGCTTCACCTCCACTCCCATATGGCTAACCACAGCCCCTGCCACCATCTTAGCTGTTATGACTGGCACAAAATGGCAGCTGAAAGAAGGGGGGAACATGGATCGTCAGGGCTGCGGCACCTTCCCCCCACTTCACGTTGGCCCGTCGATCCTCTGCGCGCCATTGGTTGCCTCAAGACAGTGTTAATTACTGCCAGTGTGTTAATTGCAGAGATTGCCCCAAGAGACAAGTGGGAAGTAAAGAGATATGAGGAAAGCGTGGCGCTGGTGGCTTTATGAGCGTTTTTTTTTTTTAACCCTCTCGGGTCTGCGATCTCGCCGACACCGGCTCTAAACCCGCCATGTTTCTGGGTTTAGGATGTTAATACTGTTGGTGACGGTGAAGAAATGCAAGTCAAAGAGGTTTAATGCTGCAAGAAAAGGTAGCATGGCTGACAATTACTCATTCACTTTAACATCCCATAGTAGCACACGGAACCCAAGAACATGTCGGGGTAGGGTTGATCCCAGAGGGGCTAAGAGCAGACGTGGTTCCGGTGGATGACGATTTCCTCGAATTCTCCGAATAACTCTTTTCCTTCTGGAACATTAACCCTTTAAAATCTTCACCGCTAAAAAAAACGTCCCCAAAAATATGGAAAAGTTATTATTTTAGGTTAATTATTAATGTAATATCTTAGAGGCTCAAAATTCACCATAAAATGACAAAATAGTTTGGTTTTAAACAGTGGAAAAAATAAATGAGACTTAAAAAATTTATCATTTTTGTGTTGCGTGAAAAATAGTCCATTTTCATGAGATCGGCTGGACAATTTTGGAAAACATGTTTCTAGAAAAGACTATTTGGCTCTTATTAGACTTTTATTTGTTTTTATCAGGTTACATGATTCTACATAATTCTGTTTAGTTAGTCCTCACAGGCCTTATTAAGCCAACAAAAACAAACTTATAGAACCAAACTTTCTCAATAGTCATGGATAATGCCTCTTCCTCAGTGGGCCCATGACCCTCAGGGCTCCATCCTCGGACCCTTACTCTTCAGCATATCCATTCTGCCACTGGGTCAGATTATAAACAGGTTCCGTCACATTTGTAAGAAACAGCGACTCAGAATAGACGAGCAGACCAAACAGCCGAGCAGGACATTCATTTCTTAACCATTCTTTAGTTGTGCCGCAATATAAATTGTTTTTTTCATTAACTTTCAGTCATATTTGAATAAGAGGGACTTTATTTTGAAATGACCTAATTATTATACAGGCTCCTTTTATTTTGTTGGTATTCGATCGAAAACAATAACGCCTTAGTTTATGTGTGTGCTTACTTTAAGGAACATTTTATCAGGTTTTTAGTGTTTTTAGACAACCACGCCATCCTACAGCTGGTGTAAAATTCCTCTCATTTGCACCTGGAAGCTTTTCCTGCGGCAATAATTTAAAGCACAGGTCCATTTTCTCAACTTTGAAACAGTTGGATCAAATCCTGGAGTGAATGTTGAAAATCTCAAAAGTCTGCTGAAGCCGCACCTCTCACCTCAGCCGGGTAAAAAACGAGGGATCCACCTCCGAAGTCAATGAATGTCTGAGAAAGATGGAGGGGTGGTGGCGGGGGGGAGGTGGTGGTGGGGGATGTAGACTGGGAGAGGGGAGTCTGCGACAGTGAGATCTCAATAGTGAGAGGTCTTCTTTGTGTTTCTGTGTGAGGTTTGTTTTGGGGGATGCAGGGGGCTCTAAGAAAGGAGGGAACGCGGCGAGGGTGGGGATCCTATCCCGGGCCCTCGGACAAGCGGCACATTGTGCTCCTCAATGTGCGGCGGCACTTGTGGCGTAACGCCATTATTTAGGCCAGTGGAGGGAACGGGGGTCCGGGGACCAGCTTAACCAAAACTCCAATTAGACCCAGACCGTCCTGATTAATGGACGAGGGAGATTGGTAAACAATGCCGGCCATTGTTAACGTAAACCCCCATCTCTCTCTCTCGTTCTCACACACACACAGACACACACACACACACACACAAACACACACACCCTACCCCACTGCTTTCTTTCTTACAGCAGACCCTCTATGTCTTCTGCCCGACACTCAGACACGCAATTTGTCTGTCCAGAGGCCCAACATTAGCATGTCGCTCATTTATTAACCCTCTCATGCCTAAAACATATTTAGTCGAAGTAAAATGTTATATAATATCTAAACTTTACAAATGAAAGTTGTAAATTTATGTTAAAAAAAAACAAAAAAAGAGAAAAAGAAGAAGAAAAGAAAAGGTGCTGGTGTATTTGACATGTCATAAAACAGGACGATGACAGTAATTAGCATTTTTAACATCGTGTAAGTTCTATGTGTGGCGATCTGAAGCGTCCAACTTCAAAAAAGCAGCAGCGGCTCGTATGCTAATCCCACACGCCGCGATGCTCGGCTCTGCATTTCAATACGTCCTACTTTATTGTTTTTTAAGCATATGCGCTGAATAATTAGCCGCCGCATAGTCCAATCAGCGGACTGCCAATGGGAGGTTGCCATGGCGACCTCATCACTTCTCACCCCGGACCCCTCCTTTCTCCCTCCGCCACCCCACCACCACTTCCTGCAAGCAGGACATAGAAAAATAAAGCGTGGGAAAAAACAATTTGGAGGCTCAGACAATGATTGTGTGTGTGTGAGTGTGTGTGTGTGTGTGTGTGAGGGGGGGGGGGGATGTTGGTGATTGGGAGATCAGCTTGTGTCTAGACGGGTAAATACATGCATGCTTGTTTTTGGGAGTTTGATGTTTTGGGGGGTTGGAGGGGGCTATATTTTACTTCATCTGCCATGGCTGCCAGTGTGTGAGTTAGTGCGTGTGTGTGTGTGTGTGCGTTCCATACATCTGTTATCAGTGTGTCGTCTGCAGGAGGTGAATAGACCCTCATGGTCACGTGTTAGAAACTGCAGTTAAAAGCACAGGGGATCGTTTTTCACAGAGTGTCAGCATTTAAGGGGCTTCTAAACAAGTACAAAAAAATAAATGTGTGCCAGGTGTTATAATTAATCTTTTAATGTCCCGCTCAACTCTTTGGTTAGAGCACATGCTAAGTCTTTATTTCTGATTTAAAAATGTGACTGAAACTGTTTATAATATGACCCAGTGACTGCAAGTATATGCCAAAGAGTAAGGGGCCGAGGATGGAGCCCTGGGGGACACCACATGTCAAATGAGCATTGACCATGACTAACAAGAAAGTCCTTTCTTTTGGCCTTTTATAGCATCAGAGGACTTACCAAACAGAATTATGTAACTTGTAACAGCCAAAATAAAAGTTTAATTAAATGAAAACTTCATTTAAAACTTTTTTCCATGAAAAAATGACGTTTTACATTTTTTATCATTTTACTGTTTAAAAAACATGCTCGACCAAACGATTTGTGATTCTATAGTGGCTTTAAAGTGTCGACGATATTAAACGAAATCAAATATGAAGGCGTGAAACATTTTTTATAATAGCTCTTTTTTCTTTTTTCTTTCGTGGCACTGACATGAAAGGGTTAATTGCGTTTGTGGATGCAGCACTTCTGAGCAGGATGTTCTCCGGGGATCCTTCCCTTATCTCCACTTCTGTAATGTGAATGCAGTGAAGGTGAACCCGCTAGAATCCTAGCTGCCGCGGAATCGACGCAAATTTGAGCCAATTAGTCAAAATAATATAAACTGAATAAAATGCAGTGTTTTAAAAATTAACACATTCTGCTGTGTTGGTACGGGTTATGGGATGCCAGGAATGAACCAGGACTAGAAAACAGATGATAAAATCCACTTTACCTTATTATTGATATCTCTTCTCTCTCTCTTTTTTTTTTTAAAGGTATCCCATCAGTCTGGAGCCAAAATCATCTGATTTTCGCCTCCCTGCTCTTTGGACTTTGAGATCAGCGACCTTCACTGCACACATCCACACTTCCACATGATAATACACTGGAGAAAATACACAGATGTAGTGATTTTAGTCATGACAGTGGATCAAATCACTATTACCGTGTAATAACATGGTAATAAGTGCAGAAACACACCAGAGCACAACCGAACGTTTTCCCATCATGATTCTCAAACCTTTGGCAGTAAATAGTAAATGGACCGTGTTTATGGAGCGCTTTTCCAGTCTGCTCGACCAAAAGCGCTTTACAAAACGAGCCGGCATTCACCCATTCACACAAACACTCATGCAGTGACGACAAAGGCGGCCATGCAGGACGCCACCTGCTCATCAGCATCGATAAATATTCACGCCATCGTTGACACGGAACAACCATAAGGAGCCGATTCGGGTTCACAATCTTGCTCAAGGATAATTTGACATGTTGACCAGAGGGGCCGGGCATCGAACCCCCGACCTTCACCAACTGAGCCCCCAAACCACGGCTGCACAGATGATGTGAAAACGTAACAAACATGGCCTCTCTCCCTCAGAAAAGTTAAAAATAAGGAAAAAAAAAAGTTCAAATGTGTTTTGATTTTGCTTAATTAATTGAAGAATTTATTCTCCTTTTTTATATCGATGTTAGATAGACCCTTTGATGTTGTAATGAACTTCCTGTGTATTCATGTATGATCTTTTCTCACCTATCTTTAGAAATCTTATTTACTTTCTAATTATTTCGGGTAGCCATGAACCTTGTCTCATGTAAAAGTTTAGAGGAATTGTCGACAATCGATTTGACCGGATTAGATGAAGCATTTGAATTATTTTTCTTCAACTACGTTGTATAAAGAAAAAAGACAAATAACAAGATTTAGGACTTAAATGCACATTCTGCTTTTTTTTATTGAGGAGCAGAACCGAGCAGAACTACAAAACAATAGATAGGTAGCGTAAATTAACATAGAAAAACAAAGAAAAAGCAAAAAAAAAAGAACATTTTAAACAAAAACAACATTATATAGATGACTTACTAAGATGATTTTTTTTTTTTCATTTTAAGGCTGTATAAATTTTATTCTTCCAGGTGATTTTTTAGTGAACTAGTTGTTAGTCGGGTCTTTCAATCATGTATATAATATATTTCTTAGTGTTTTTTACATCACTTTGTTGATTTCACATTCACTGTTTGACGAGTGCCGTGAACCTGGGTGGGTTTGTGGGGCAGATATTATCAGATTTCTGGAGCTAGATCCTGAAGAAAACTGACATTGGTGAATTCTGATACTTCTTTAGTGACTATCCGACTAATTATGACAACAATGAGACTCCAGAGGCATTAAAGCTTTCTTTGGTGGAAGTTTGCGTTATCCCTCTGCTGCCTGGTTAAAAACGTTTCTACGTCTGTGCTCTTATGTCTGATGATGAGAGCTTCCGTCACTCCACGGAGAGTTCTAGGCTGCACTATATCTACGTTTTATCTATGCAAAAGAGACGAGTGGCTGTTTTTTTTTCATGTTTGCACTATTTGTGTTTGTTTTCGCACATGAATTTTGTTGCTATTTTTGCACATTAGCTTCTAGATGTTTGTGTCCAGTTTGAGAGAAATGTGGTGGATTTTTATGTTTTATGCGTATTGTGTGTGTGTGTATATTTGTGTGTCAGTGTGTGTCTGACTGTGTGTGTGCTTCACAGTTTGCGTGTGGGTGTTTGGGTTTAACTGTGTGTGAGTTTGTGTGTCTTTGATTTATTTTGTGAAGGTGTATACGTGTGTTCTGCTGTTTGTGTGTTAGTTTTTTTGTGTGTGCGTGTGTTTTACTATGTGTGTGTGAGTGTATACATGTCCTCTGCTGTTTGCTTGTTTGTTTGTTTGTTTTCTTTGTGTGAGTTTGTTTTGCTGTTCATGTGTTTTTTTATTGGTATGATGACAAACAGTGAACTCTGTTAGCAGAAGTGTCACATTTCTGTTCATCTAAGCAGTAATTCATTCTCTGAAAATTATGCATTTATTATTCTTATTCTTATTATTCTGTTTTCCTATCAGTGTAATCCCAGTACATGAATGCATACCTCTGTTTTGATTCAATGCGTAGACCTGAGTACGTGCAATAATAGTTATTCACTGGATTCTTTGGAGAATGATGTCATTGATTATATTGCGCCACCGTCTTTTCAGCACGATTTGCACACGAGCCGCTGTTCACACGCTCAATATTTGTACTTGGAAGTTACTTCAATCAATAAAAGTATTAATGTTTACAGTGAAACAACGACTCTCTACCTGTGATTTGCTAAAATGTACACGATGTTTAAGAATTAGAACAAAAGGAATTCATTATGACGCAGTTATTGTTTCGCAAATTTGCCGGACCGTCAAATTCTGTCCATATTCATTAGATCCCCTAATTCTCCAACACATTGTCCTCATACTGACGAGACAGGAAGACAAAGAAGTAGTACATTAACAGACCTAAGAAGCGTCCGTTAATCCCTGGTTTGATATGAAATTGTTGTTAATGTTGTAAATATAATTTTTTATAAAAACGATGCAGGAAACATTTAAACTATATTTTGATTTTGATTCAGACACTAACAAAAAGCACTGAACTGGATTTTCTGTTTTTATATATATAGTCCATATCCGGACATAAAGAAAGAAACCATTTTATTAGAAAATATAAGATTTTTAGATGGTTTTCATTAACTCTCAGTTTTTACTGTTATTAGTTTCCCGCTAATGGTAATAAGAATAAGACTCGTCATTCCAGTTCGATGAGTCTATGCGTGCAAACACCGGGTCTGAAAAGGTCAAAGGTCATGTAAACAAGTTGTAGTTGCTTGTATATGCTAAAGAGTAAGGGGTCAAGGATGGAGCCCTGGGGGACGCCACAGGTCAAAGGCGTCCCCCGAGGAGGAGGTTTAACCTTTGGCAATTGAGGATGCTCTGTTTAATTGTTCAGATAAAAAATAAAAAGCATGTGAGGATTTCCAAAAACATACTTTTCTGAATTGGTTAATTGAATCTAATTTAAACGGATTTCCATGAAGAAGAAAAATGATGTCATGAAATTATTTTATGAGTCTGATCTTCTTTTATCATTTAAAACATGGTTGACCAAAGAATTTGTCATTTGATGGTAAGTTTAGAGTGTCTAAGATATTAGATTAATAAATGCCTCAAGAGATAAAATATGCAAAGAATGAATTTCCATCATTTTTTTCTTCTTCTTGGATCGGACATCGTTAAATATACCTAATAATTCTAATACCAATGATTCAGAATTATTTTTGACTGATTTCTCTTTATACCAGTCCATCAGACTGGACAAATGTTTGGTTGCATAAACTTAAGATTAAGATACGAGAGCAGAACTTCAGAAACTGTGAATTTAAGGGTGGACTTAAGAAGAAATGGAATAAATGTTCTTGATTTAAACTCTTCTGTAGTAAGCGGTGGATTATGAAGCAGTTTTTTTTCAAGGATCCCTAGATATAAAACACATTTTAAAAGTACAGGAATGTCTTATTGCGATAAAAAACCTCTGGTTTGAAGCCTGGAGGTTGAAACGCTGAAGCGGTGAACGGAGATCCAGCATCCTCACAAACAGAACCACTGATGGATGTTTACCCAGGCTGTCGACTCGCAGAGGAAAATCCAGGTCACATCTGGATGATGTGTTGCATCTGGGACGGCGTGGCCCGGCTGCTCTTAAAGAGGCACAGACCAGTGGAGGCGTCTGCATCTGCTGCTGCTGCTGCTGTGATGGACTCAGCTTTGAGCGAACATCTGCAGGGCGACGAGATCTTCCTGCAGCTCACCAACTCTCGGGGGCTGAGGGTCTCATCAGTCGTTTCCTGAGCTTTTCTTTCATAATGTGACACAAATCTCCTTTATATTCTCCAGAATCAAATGTTTTTGAGGCTGGACTGCTGAGAGGAAGAGCTCTCAACATGGAACTGAGGAACTGAGGAACGATTGGTGGTAGCGTCATGTCTTCATCATGGACTGAATACCCCAATGTGCTGAGGTCGAGCAGATGCAGGGTGATCAAATCAGCAAGGAGAGAGAAGTGTGGCTAACTGCCGAAAGCCAAAAGATGAGCTTGTCTCATGTGATGATCCTGACTTACTCCAGTTTGTCCGCCAGGACAGAAAAACGGAAAACAGACTAGAAGGCCCCATCAATCTGCTAACCTCCAGAACTTCATCGGTCATCCTATTCAGGAAAGCTCCACTTCCACTCCTACCCAGTCAGCTCACAATAACCGAGGTCCAGTCATATGCAACTTTAATTAACCCCTCTATCTCCAACGCGGTTGAGTGAATCTATTGTGGTCGGACTGGTCACCGCATTTTTTCTCCTGACATATTTCTCCGCAAAAAAGAAGCTAACCGGTAACAGCAGGGAGTACTGGTGGGTCGGCTCAACACGTCCTAAGCGTGGAGATCCAACTCTTCGCATGGATTCCAGTTCTATTCCCACTGATCCAGCACAGAGGAGTTTAGAAACTGTTTTTGGATCAGGGTTTTGGATCTGGAACCCTTTACATGGACCCGCTGTAAACATTGGATGTAATTATTCATAATATCCGGTCAAATAAACTCTTATCAAAACTTGGGATTGTTCTCCAAAGGGTTCTCCTTTATTCCTTTTTGACTGTAAAATTTCATCTCTGCCACCCATATTTGGAATAATTGGAATAATTGTACACTTCTTTGCAGATGACACTCTATTATACGCCACTGGATGCTGGCTTAATCTGGTCATGACAAATCTGCAGTCTTTTGTCGTATTTCAGATGTCTGATGGACCACAGATCACTCAAAGATAACATGATGTAATCGCGGACAGATAAAGTCACAAAAACTTTGATTATCTTCTCATAACGACACCTGTACGGACAGGTGGACTAGCTTAAATGAAGCGCTAACATAAGGAGCTAAGTGCCTTTATTTATATGTGTGTGTGTGTGATTCAAATCTCAATGAGACACCCTGCTAAAAAGAAGTATTCAATAATATTTTATCCAGTCTCAGCTCTCTCATGCCTCAGACCCCGGCATCCACTACCAGCTCGTCAACCTCCCTTAAGCCCTCCAGCCTCAACGGCCCACCTGCTCCATGACCGACCGGACTTTGATTCTCTAACCTGTTTAAACTTTACTCCGTGCGGGAGTCCCGCTCCTGAACCCAGCTACGAAAACCAAAACCAAAGACCTTCATACGGTTTCCTGTCGATGAACCGAGCCGGAACTGACTGAAGACCAGTTCAGGTCTGATGCACTGCCTGCCTCTCAGGCACAAGGAGACGTCAGCCATTAGTCATATGAAGACTACAACAACCTAGTGGTCACATGATTAGCCACAGTCTGGTGAGAGGAGTGTGTGTTTATACAGCGTATAAATGTAGGAGAGTTTGGAATTTGAAACCGTTCATTTCTGTTTTTGCTTCTAAAAGGTAACATCTGCTGTTTCCGCTTTTGATTACCACTTTGATTAGTTTGAGAGAACAGCTTGGGTTTAGCAGGAAAACTCCTCAATGCTAATGACTCACATGTTTTTCCTTTGATGATGATGTTGGAAAATCCTTTAATTGCGGTTTAATAAAGTTATGCAAAAGGCTTCAAGGCCACCGATGTCCACATGTTTAACTAGAACCCCCGGCAGCAATGTTTGAACCCCTATCTCCTAAAAGCCACCGATTCCCTGTGTTCTACAAGCATCCGCCTTAACTGAACTCCTCAAATTAAATGTGAAGTTATTCCTAAAAAGAGTCCCCCAGTCAGTTAATGCGACATTTACACGATAGATCTCCTCAGGTCGATATAAACGCAACAAATTTGGACTAAATCGGACCAACGGATGAGAATTTATGACCGAAAACTTGTGGAGGTAAAGCTCCACCTAGTGTCGGAAATATGCAACCGACCTTTCCCACAATCAATCCAGTTCTTCCCTCACACAAATGAATTTTGAGAATGATTGATAAAATAGTGTTTCAGTTATCACGTTAACAAGAGTGAAGCGATGAAGATTCCATAATGTCTTCAACTTTTCGTGGGATATAATTACGGGAATAACCTTTAGATGTTTTTCACCGTTCCGCTACAAGCAACTTCAAATTTTTACCGCTTAATACAAGTTCTGCTCGGTTGCTACTCTTTAAAAAGATGGACTTCGTGAGAAAGAAAAAAACCTAAATATGATTGATTGACTTTTCTTTGGTCATTTAATGGCGTCCAGGAAAGACTAGGAGCAAAAATAAATAAAAACACATAATAATCGTCTACACTCGGAATATTCCTCTCTCTATTAACGGACTCGCCGCTGCTGTTATTCTGTCTCTACCAAAGGTGAAGGAAAACCCTTGAATCAATGACAGCGGGGTCACACGACAGGTAGACCCTCTGCTGCCTTCGGCGCGGCGGTCCGGCCTCCAGACAGCCGGAGAGTTACGACAACTGTCTGCTTATAGTGACAAATAACAAAACAAAAGCTCGCGTCTGGGAGGAAAGTCGTGGGAAGTGCCGCTGAGGGCCTGATTAGCATTCGGCGTTGCAAACCTCCCGGAGCCCCCCAACTCAGAAGTGAAGAATGGGTGCACGGGAGGGGAAGGGGTGGGGATGAAGGGAGGTTGCACTGGGCCAGACGGGGGATGTGGAAAGTCAGGGGAGACAGCTTCACAAAGACAGGCTCGGTGCCGAGGGTGGGTGGGTTCATGGCGGCGGCGGCGGTGGTGGGGTGGGGGGGCTGCCACCGTGAGATCAGGGTTTGTGAGGTAACCGGGTTCAAGTTCAAAGGCAGAGCCTTGTCTGAACGACGAGGTGATGAAGACGAAGTGAATCATGACTGAGTCGAACTGTGTTTATGTCTCTGTCATAAATCTTCCTGTTTACTGCAGTCGAAGCCCCCCGACACGAGGCAGAGGAGGCACACAAGCTTTCAGGCGTCAGATGTGGTTGAAATGTATCTCGTGATCCAGCGTGTGAGGTTCAGATTTCATTTTGAAGAGGTCTGAATTCTTAGAAAGCCGGGATGCAGTGAGTGTGCGGAGACTCGGATCCACGATACCGACATAAAAACGTGGGACTAAGACTAATGTCCTCTTCTTTTGTCTGTGTCAACCTTTCCTAAAGATCTTCTTCATCATCAGCCAACGACTTGAAATATTTCAAACTCCCGCTGCAGGTCCTGCATGAGATTCTTGGATCATATAGTTCATAGTTAATCTTCCGCAGATCGTCTATGCAGCAGTGATTATTCTGAAACTGAGCAGAAGTAGATGTTTTAAAAGAATACTTCCATATGTAGGGGCACATTTTTGAGGCGATGATACAAAATCATCTGCTGAGTTACTTAAAACTTAACCACTAACTCCAGGATGCTGGAGAAGGAGATGCCAGGCAGGAGAAGAAGGGGAAGACCAAGGAGGAGGTTTGTGGATGTGGTGAGAGAGGATGATGCAGAGGAGGACAGAGGGAGATGGGAACACATGATCTGC